>JASSKH010000030.1:1082725-1626369 GCA_031763025.1 Macrocystis pyrifera
AATATATAATATCGATTATTAATATTAGTACAGCAGTAGGTACCGATTATTAACACCGAGTATGAAGACCCCTGATACCGATTATTAAGACCGATTATCAATAGTTGTTTTGATTATCGGTATCGTACATATATCGAACTCGATTCTCGTTCGATATCCCAACACTGTTTCACGTGTTCGTTGTTCCGAAAAAAAATCCAGGCGGGTCGGGGATAGCAGGGTTATGTACTTTACATCGAGAGATACCACCCTTTCCCAAAACGTCGAGGACCGTATAATCGTGTGTGACGAGATGACACCCTGTAGCACATATGGATATTGATGCAGAACTACAAGGACCGCTTGTATTAAACACTATTAATATTATACATACAGCAGTCCATATATTCTGGGACTAATAGAATATACCTGGTACCGTGTGAAATACGTGCGATAAGGTGACACACCCTGTGATAGGACACCGTCCCCTCTACTGTCTCGTACCGCCTCCGCAGGTGGACCAGGCCGGAGCGCATGCGCTCCACTCGGCCGCGAGGTACTTGCGCGTGGACCCGGGAGCTCTGTCTCAGGCGCTGACGACGAGGGCCATCAACATTCGGGGCGAGGTGAGGCGTTTGTGGGTGTGCCATGGTATGGTATGGTATGGTATGGTATGGTATGGTATGGTATGGTATGGTATGGGTACTGTATGGTATGGTATGGCATGGTATGGTATGGTATGGTATGGTATGGTATGGTATGGTATGGTATGGTATGGCATGGTATGGCATGGTATGGTATGGTATGGTACGGTAAGGTGTGGCATGATACGGTATGGTATGGGATGGGATGGGATGGGATGGGATGGGATGGTACGGAATATGGTACGGTATGGTGTGGCATGGTACGGTATGGTATGGCATGGTACGGGATGGATGGGATGGGATGGGATGGTACGGAATATGGTATGGTATGGTATGGTATGGTATGGTATGGTGAGGTAAGGTATAGTATGGTATGGTATGGTATGGTATGTGTGGTGTGCTGTGGTAGGAGTTAGTACAGGAGAATAGTGTGGTAGTACCGTAATCTCTGGTGTCTCTTACCGCCCCCTTCTCACCGTCGAAAATTCGTGCCCTCCGGCTCTACCTCTCTCCCCCCATCTCTCATCCCCCACCCCCTCCTCAACTCCCTTCTACTGCTGTACTGATATGCCCCCCCTCCCCTTCCTAGCGACGGCTCTTTTCGTTTCTCTTGCTCTCTCTCTTCTGTCGGGCGTGACCGCTACACGATCGAATGGACAAACGAACGAACTAATGAATGAACGAACGAAATCATGGAACGGACGAACGAATTAATGAACGAAATACCGGAACGAGCTTAAAAACGAAATTATGGAATGAGCGAACAAACAGATGTAATTGATAACCAATGAACTAAGTAGTTGGTGAAAACAATGAATGCTTACACGAACGGACGATTAAATGAACGAACGAATGAACGAACGCATGAAGTGAATGAATCAAAGTAGCGACTAAACGAACGAACGGATGAATCAACGAACGTGAACCACGTCTTGTTTTTTTTCGTTTCGTCCGATATCCACGAATTACGAAAATGGACGACGACGACGACTACGATCACGACGACCACCACGGTGGCCGCAGATCACGCTGGCCCTGAATCGGCCGGACATGGCGTACAGCGCTGCCGACGCCCTCGCGTCTGCCATGTATGACAGCATGTTCGACTGGCTCATCGGCAGGGTCAACTTTGCCGTTCAGGTGAAAATAAAACACATACCTGGTAGTCTACTGCAGAGAAAGTGCGAGGCACTCTGGCGTACTGGTGTGCTGATGTGCATGTTTGGCTTGAGGTGCTGGTGTACTGATGTACTGCTGTGCTGTTCTGCCGCGGTGCTGCGTTGCCCTGCTGACGTGCATGCGCTGATGTATTGACACGCTGATTTGCTGGTGTGCTGGTGTGCTGCTGCGCTGATTTGAAACATGTACTGATGTATCGAGGTACTCTCGTACTCACGTACTCGCGTGACGATGTACTGATATATATATTATATATATATATATATATATGCACCTGGTGCTGCTGTACTGCTGTATTGATGCACTGATTTGCAGATGTTTAGCAGTGTACTGATGCACCTGGTACTGCTGTGCTGCTGTAGCTGATGTACTGGTTTGCTGATGTAGACACGTGCGACGTTAAGGGTGACACCGTAGTTTTCCGAGGCCGCCCACTTGAAGAGTTAGCTCTGTGCTTCACCCCTAAAAGTGCCACCGGGTGAATCAATCCAGCGCGTAGACATTTCACGGATAGAACCGTGAAACATTGATTGTATTTCGACGAAATTGGGTTGAGGATTCCGGCCAGTCCGATTTATTCCGGCCAAAAAGTGATACGTACCTACCCCCCCCCCCCCCCCGATCGTCGCGTCTGTACCGATGGGCGGTTGCCATGGTGTGCGGTTGTGCTCGTGTGCAGTTGTACTGGCGTGCTCTTGGTACTCATGTGCAGTTGTACTGCTGTGCAGTTGTACTCGTGCGCAGTAGTACTGGTGTGCTGTTGGTACTTACTGCTGTATGTGCGGTTGTACTGGTGTGCTCTTGGGACTGATGTGCAGTTGTGCTGATGTGCAGTTGTACTCGTGTCCGGCTCTACTGACGTGCTGGCGTGCGTGCTGATGCAGCAGCAGCTATAAATCGAGGAGTATTTTATGTATTGGTGCGCAACAACAACAAAAAAAAAGTGCGATCCCATGTGAACGCGCCTCTGAAATGACCTGAATACTGCCTCGAAAAGGCCGTTTTCTCGAATAGGTCTCTGCCCATTACCGTACGAGTTGGCGGGACTGTCACCAAAAGCATCTACGTTTGGAAACCTGTGAGATGAGCATCGAGTCAAAAGGTGGAGGGAGTTCCCTAGTTCGGGACACGCCTTTTTATCTGCAAAATTTGCCTCCAGCGACCGACGGCTATAGATTTATTGCACACAGATCATCGGAGAGAGAATCGATTCCTGCTGCATGATCTAGATCTTTCAGAGCAGATATGTTGCCGATCTGTACCGATCTCTATAGTTCTTGTTGCCCGGTGGGAGCCGTGTGCTCTACATGATCTGTAGTATACAAATCCCGCAGAACATCTCGTAGCGACTGGTTAGGTGCGGGGTGCAAGCTTCACGCATCGGGGTCAGATAGATGTTGTGCTTATTTTGCTCGGTGTTTTTTTGCCTTCCCTGGTGCTTGGCTTGCCCGGTGCCTTGCCTTGTTTTTGTCCTTGCTGCATATATATATATATATTATATGTGTGTGTGTCATGTATATGTGTCCGAGCTCCTATATACCCCGCTTTTTATGTTTTTTGTTGTTTGTTTTGTTCAGCAGCGCCTTAGCAGGGGGCGGGGGGATGGCAATAGCAAGTAACAACGCCAGCTGGCCGACTTATTCTTGCTTTGCTCGTTTGCCCTCCGCTCGGGCCGTTGCTGCTGCTGCTGCTGTTGCTGCTGTTGCTGCTGCTGCTGCTGTTGCTGCTGTTGCTGCTGCTGCCGCCGCCGCTGCTGCTGTTGTTGTTGTTGCTGTTGTTGCTGCTGCTGCTGCTGCTGCTGCTGCCACTGCTGCTGCTGCTGCCACTGCCGCTGCTGCTCCCGCTGCTGCTGCTGCTGCTGCTGCTGCTGCTGCTGCTGCTGCTTTTTGCCGCCGCTTGGCTTGTTTCGTGTGTTTTTTGTGCGTGCGGGGGGGGGGGGCGTGTTCGTGCAGGGGGAACACTCTAACAAGTTTATTGGGGTGCTCGACATCTTCGGGTTCGAGATTTTCGTCAAGAACCACTTCGAGCAGCTGTGCATCAACTACACCAACGAAAAGCTGCAGCAGCATTTCAACAAGTGAGACAGAAAGAGGGGAAGAGGGGAGAGGGAGGGAGGGAGAGGGCGGGGGGGGGGGGGGGGGGGGGGTGTACTCATTATCATGCATGGCCGTAGTCGTATGACCATAGACCCTCGCATCCCTACAATGCCGGGACGGAGCACGTCGGGTTTTCACCGACCGACAAGGCAGACATTGCGTGCACCAAGCGCGAAGCGCGGTGAGGTGTCCGGCGGGTCGCATGAAGGGTGTGCTGCATCCTACAAAGAACCGCTTGTGATAGGCGGATTTTTCTTGCGGATGGATGACAGCGTCAATGAACTGATGTAATTTCTGACGTGGCCAGTTTTGGTTTCAGAGACAGCAATGGTTGTACTATACTACGTAACTGCCTCTTGGGTGCCTCACCATATACACATATATGATACACACTACGTGATACGATCATCCCCCTTGTGCGGAGTAAAGGCTCTCCCCGCACAAAAATGATCTGACTCGACCTCCAGTCGTGGTGACCGCCATTAAAAAAAAAAACGGTACCCTGGCTGTCTAGCTCACGTGGTGAGAGGCGTGTTTTACAGCGTCGTCGCCAACCGACGCCAACCCAACCTATATATATATATACCAGGCATATAATATGGGGGGGAGAGAAGGGGGGCGGGGGGGGGGAGGAAATAGGAGGGAAAGAGGGGAGAGGACGAGGAGGGGGGGGGGGGGGGGGGGTACTATTGCCATGCATGGCCGTAGTCGTGTGACCATAGACCCTCGCATCCCTACAAGGCGCGGACGGAGGGGGGGAGGAGAGGAGGGGGGCGTACTCATTTGTTGCTTGCCTTACTCGCCGTGGTTTGACTATTGACCACATCCCTTTCGAGACGGAGAAACCGTTCCTGCTCCTAGTAGAGGGGGGAGAAAGGAGGAGGGGAGAGGGGGAATACGAGAGCACCCCCCCCCCCCCCCCCCCACCTTTCCTTCCCCCCCCCCCCCGCGCTCTCCCCGCCGGTGTGCATTGATCAATGGACCGACTCCCGAATCACCACTAATAGCGCGCTCGTCTATAAAAACTAAAAATGGATTTTTTGAAGTCGTTAGGGGAGTCGCTGCACTGTGTCCTTCACGAGAACATGCTGATATATATCACAACCCAGCTTGCAAGGTTCACGTGTCGAGTGCTTGGGTGAAGCTTGCAGCTGTCGTACACTATTTCATCGGCAGGTCACATATTCTTCCCCCCCCCCCCCCCCCCCCCCAGACGAATGTGACATGGAGGAGTTTGATACAATGAATAGCAGCGAGAAAACGATCGCTATCCCAGGAGATAGATGGTGGCCACAGGAGGCCAAACAGGAAGGGGATAAGATTGGCAAAAAGTTTCTATGTAATTTATGGAAACAACGTAATGAGCGCCCAATTGTTGGAGTGGAGGTGTCTCTATTAGGAGTAGGAACGGTGCTCCGTCTGGAAAGGGATGCGTGGTCAATGGTCAAATGACTAAGGCAAGCAACAAATGACCGTAGTACGCTACCCCCCCCCCCCCCCCCCCCCCCCCCCCCCCCCCCCCCCCCCCCCCCCCCCCCCCGCCCCACGGTTCTAGGCTAACGTTGTATGTACGGTTCGTGCTTTTTGAGTTATCTTATTGCCTTTTGCCGCGCTGTACGAGTCGCTCGTGTTTTATTTTCTTGCCCCCCCCCCCCCCCCCCCCCCCCCCCCCCCCCCCCCCCCCCCCCCCCCCCCCCCCCCCCCCCCCCCCCCCCCCCCCCCCCCCCCCCCCCCCCCCCCCCCCCCCCCCCCCCCCCCCCCCCCCTCCCCCTCCCCCGTCTATCAATACGATAATCTACTACTGTAAGTAGTTAGCCCGCGTGTAACCGTCGTTTCGCGTTCTCGTCGGTTGACTACACACTACATGTAGTAGGCTGTATTTTGGTGTTTGTTCACGTCGCTGGAGCTACCGTGTAGCTATTTTTAGTGTACTGCTCTATGTAGTGTTGTGGTATCTACTCAAATTGTAAGTAATTTATCCCCAAAACGGAACTGCAGTTTGCCCTACAGTAGCAGGGTCAAGCGATCGCTTGATATTTACGGGGGACCGTAGTAAATAGGACCTACGGTAGACACAAAAACCTATATATTCACCTATTTTTACCAACAATATTCGGTCCTGTTAACTATGGTCGCCCGTAATAATAGTAGCTACCGTACGCCGCTTGAGCTGCGGCTACACTTGACTTTACCGGCGAGCTACGAGGCTGTGCTGTCTTTAGTACGTGATTACGCCGCTTGAGCTATACTGTACCGTGGTTTCGTGCCGGGGGAAAGGATGGCGCGGTTTCCAGGGTGTCTGCCCTCCCTCCCCCTTTTGATCGACGCCGGAATATGGTGCCGACCGATCGGAGGAGGCTGGGGGGACCCTTGGAGGGTCAATGATATATGTGGTACCGGTGTGTTGGTGGGTCTTTGGTTCCGTGGGTTCCGTGTTCTCTGATTTGGATGGACCGGCCGCCGCCGCCGCTTGAGGGGGTTTGGGTATCGGGAGGGAGGACGGGGTGGGGGTGGAGGTGCTCGTTGCCGCTGCCGCCGCTGCTGCTGCTGCTGCTGCTGCTGCTGCTGCTGCTGCTGCTGCTGCTGCTGCGGTGCTGCTCTTACTGCTCCTGGTGCTGGCGCTGCCGTTGATGTCGATGTTGATGTTGCTGTCCTAGCCTGCCTGCTGGCCTTGGATGCCTTTCTTCCACCCCCCCCCCCCCCCCCCCCCCCCCCCCCTTCCCCGCCGCACGCAAGCGTCGTTGTCATGAGAAAACATTGACGATCGAATCGAATTCCCCTTGTTGCCGGCGGCGTGCCCGCGCTATCGCTCGCTCGCTCGGCAGGCACACGTTTCAGGAGGAGGAAACGGTGTACTCGAACGAGCAGATCCGGTTCGAGCACATCCATTTCATCGACAACCAGCCCGTCGTCGACCTCATCGAGAAAAAGGTGAGCGGTAAAAAGAAGCGGCTTGCTTCGCTTGTTGCTTTCGTCGGCTCTTGGACCGCTGCCCGCCTATCGAGATGCCTCCCCCCCCCCCCCCCCCCCCCCCCCCCTCCCTCACTCCCCTCCCCTTCGCCATGCGTGCGTTCTGACATACTACATCCATTTATCTATGTCGCCGTGACAATGTACGTGTGTGCGCGTGTGCGTGGGTGCGTCTTTTTCCACGAATTATCTCCCCCCCCTCCCCACCTCATTGTTATTATCCGCCCTGGGCGCGAAACAACTACGGTGGTCCCTTTTTGAAAGCGGTGGCACGCTAGCGATAGCGGCTCTGCTTGTGACCCGATTCGCACACCTTCTGAAGAGCCCCCCCTCCCCGCCCCTGCACCGCCTTTCACTGCCCCCCCCCCCCCCCCCCCGCGCGCGCGCGCGCTTCCGACACCTCCGTTTTTCCCCTCTCTCCCCCTCCCCTCCATACGCGCCGCCTTCCAAAAATCATAACACCTGTACAAACACACCAACACACCTTGGTGTAAAAATATGTGCCTGTTGATTTTTGTTCATTGTAGCCGTTTGGGCTGATGCCTCTCCTGGATGAGGAAGTGAGAGTGCCCAAGGGAAACGACCAGGGGTGGCTTTCCAAGTGCAAGACGCACAACGCCCAGCACCCCTGCCTCAAGGCCGCCGGCTCCAACCCCAACCGCTTCGTCGTCGTCCACTATGCCGGAGACGTGCCCTACGAGACGGGAAAGTTCGTGACGACGAACAAGGACGACCTGTTCAGGGACCTGTACGATGTCATGTCGGGCGCCCAGAGCGACGTCACGCGGTCGCTTTTCCCGCCTAAGGTGGGTCGGGGGGATAGGGAGGGGGGGGGGGGGGGGGGGGAGGGGTCGCACTCGAGATCGCCTTAATTTAGTCGTTTGACCGTTGACCATACATCCCTTTCGAGACGAGTCGGGGGCAGCGGGGTGGGAGGGGGTGGGACGGGTTCGAGAGGGGTTGGGGAGGGGAGGGGAGGGGAGGGGAGGGGAGGGGGGGTGCTGGGTAGGAGGGAGGGGGAGGAGAGAGGGGTGTGGTTGTGATTTGGTGTTGTTTTTGCTGTCTTTGGAGTTGGAACATGGACAACGTGTTCAGGGACCTGCATTATGTCATGTCGGGCGCGCGGAGCGACGTCGCGCGGTCGCTTTTCCCCCCAAAGGTAGGTCCGGGGCGGGGGAGAGAAGAACGGGGATGGGGATGGGGTGGGAAGGGGGAGGGGGGAAAGGGCGGGGTGGGGGAGCGCGAGGGGGAAAGGGGTTGGTGATGGTGTTGGTGATGGTGACGGTCGGTGTTGTTATTTGGTGACGTTGTATGTTGGGATTGTTGTTCATCATCCCGTTTCGTTGATCGTTTCTTGTCGTGTGTCGTTTCGTTTAGTGTATCGTTTTCTTTTTTTTCTCATCTTGTCTGTCGCGTCCAAACCCCTTCTACGAACAAACAGGACAACAACCCCCGTCGGTTGACGACGCTCGGCTTCAAGTTCCGCAAGGCTCTGCTGGATTTGATGGAGCTCGTGGACACGTGCGAGCCGTGGTACATCCGCTGCATCAAGCCCAACGACCAAAAGGCGGCGAACACCTTCAGCTCAAAGTGAGCCCCGGCCGCGTTTGTTTTTGTTTTCCTGGTTCTTACGTGATCTCCTTCCCCCGCTGCCTCCTCGATTCCCTACCCGAGTCTATATTGTCGTACCCCCCCCGTGCTCCGTCCCGGCATTGTAGGGATGCGAGGGTCAATGGTCATACGACTACGGCCATGCACGATAATGAGTACCCCCCCCCCCCCCCTTCCCCCCCGAGTTAGATCATTTGTGTGCGGGGAAACCTTTACTCCGCACAAGGGAGATGATCGTATCACGTAGTGTGGAAGTGGTGAGGCACCCACGAGGCAGCTACATAGATAACCCATTGCTGTCTTTGGAAGTGGCCATACCAAAAAAAAAAAAAATCATTGATGCTGTCATCCATATGCAAGAGAACCTGCCTCTAAAGCGGTTCTTGGTAGGATGCAGCTCGCCCTTCGTGCGACTCGCCCAACACCTCACGGCGCTTCGCGCTGTGTGCAACGACTGTCTGCTTGGTCGGTGAAAACCCGACGTGCTCCGTCCCGGCATTTAGGGATGCGAGGGTCTATGGTCATACGACTACGGCCATGAATGATGGTGAGTACACACACACTCCTTCCCCCCCCCGCTGCCCCGCCCATTCCCTCTCCCAGTGCGCCTGTGTATGTTCTTACATTATTCTGTACTGGTTTTATTCCATCGAGACGCTTTTTTGTTTGCAGCCTGTTTTGTGGCCACGGGCAAGCTTTCAGGAAGATGACATTTTTGTTGTGAACACATCCCTGTCATCATTCAGTGAATAGAACGAGGATGGTGTTGTGCTCTCACAGTTTGTTAGCTCTTTTCCCTGAGCTGTACCAGGCATGCTACACCCACGTCTCGAGGTGAAATTAGTTGGACGTTTTCTGCACTTGTGAAAGGGTTTTTCATGTCGGACAGATAGATCATCTAGATCATTTACAGATAGATTTATCTATAGATCCTCTGCCGTTATGAGGTGTTGTGCAGGATCTGTACAGTACAGATCCAACCCAGGTTTTTCACGTCGGACAGACAGATCATCCAACAGATATATCACCTAGATCATCTAAATCATCTACAGATAAATCATATACATCATCTAAAATATCTATAGATATATTGTCTAGATCAGATAGATCATCTAGATCATCTACGAATAGATAATATACACACATATATCATCTAGATCATCTAGCTTGTAACCTGCCGGTGTGAGAGGTTGTGCAGGACCTGTGTGTATAGTACAGATCCATCCCAGGAAACGTGTCCTCGTATACAGATCGAACTACTGCTGTACATCTGTAGATCGGTGCAGATCAGCAACTCTATCTGCCCTGGAAGGCCTATTCATCATGAGGAGGGAATCGATGATCTACATTAGAGCTACCTGGTCCTGGTTACCATGCATTGTACGGTGTAATAGGTAGAATTTTCGGGGGGGAGGGGGAGGGGGTTGTTCTCCTTTTTTTTTTTTTCTCGTATTCTGCGAAATTCCAATGTTTTGTTTCGTCCCTGTCTTCAATTCTGTCTTATAATATATACCTGGTAACCCTTTTACTGCTGTTAATAATACAGTGCTACTGTTCTGTAGTGCTGCCAAAAAAAAAAACATGCCACACAAATTCCAATTTTTTTTCCCCCTCGAGAAATTGAAGAAGGTCTCAAAAGTGGTGTACAGTGCAAGGAATCTGTGGTATTCTGTCCCGTGTATGAATGGGTAACAACTATTACGGGGGTCTATAGTTAACAAGACCTATGACATACATAAAAACCTATATATTTAGGTATTTTTACTAACAATATTTGGTCCTGTTAACTATGGTCCCCCGTAATACCTGTTCCTGGTACCACGTACAGCAGTAGGTAGATTTTTTGTTTGTCTGTTTTTTTTTTTTCTTCCTTTTTTGTTTTTTCTTTGTTTTTTTCTGCGAAATCCAAGTGTGCACCAGGTATTTTACTGCAATATCACTCTGCGCGTTAATATGAGAGCCGTCTGGATTTCATAGTGATATCTAAACGGTCATCATATCTCCCCACCATAGTTAGTGGTGACCGTTTTACTGCTAATTCAGTATTTTTAGCAGTAGTACTGCAAAAAAAAAAATATCCCACACAAATTTCCAAAAATGTTTCGTCCCCCAAAAAATGGTGCAGGCCTGAAAGGTTCGACTCTGGGCGGAATTATAAGGACCGCTTCGTCTTCAGATTAAGCTCTAAACGTTCCTTATGTTTACAACCATAGTGGTATCGATTTTCAAAGCGAGGCTGTCGCGTGATTTGGTAGTGCCTGGTATGTTTTTTCTTTTTTGCCGTAAAAAAAATGTTTTTTGTTTGTGTTAATGATAGCTTAGTCTTTTTTTCATTGCTTGCTTCCTTTTTTTTTGGTAGATAGCAGTGGCAACGCTAACCCACGCAAACCCCGACATCGACAGACTCACCAACATCAACACCAGCACCAACACGACCACCTGCACGCCACCGACGCCATCACCAACACCAAAACTAACGCAACCACCTATACCAAAACCCTCGTCACCAACACCAACACCAACACCAACACTGCCCCTGTACCAAAACGAAACGAAAAAAACGAAAAGCAAGAACAAGCACAAAAAAACTGAGAGAGAAAAAAACGGTACCCGCTCAAGCGAACAAGTGCTCTTGGCCTAAAAATCATGCAGGATGTGCATGGAGCAGCTGACCTATGCGGGCGTCTTCGAGGCCGTTCAGATACGAAAATCGGGGTATCCCTTCCGTCTCCCACACCGGCGCTTCGCGAACCGATACCGGTGCCTGGCCTATAAGGAGAGCGGCTGGGTAGGCCTTGGTACGAGGGAGGGGGACTACAAGGGCATGTGCTCGGCCTTGTTGCGCTGCGTAAATCAGGTTTGTGGTTTGGTTGGGTTTGGTTGGGTTTTGTGTGCTTGTTCTGCTTGTTCTGCTTGCTTGCTTGCTTGCTTGCTTGCTTGCTTGTTCTGCTTGCTTGCTTGCTTGCTTGCTTGTTGCTTGCTTGTTGCTTGTTCTGCTTGCTTGCTCGTTTGCTTTGCTTGCCTGCTGTTGTTGCTGTTCTTGAGAAGACTTGTGCTCGGCCTTTAGCTGCGCTGCGCTGATCAGGTTGTGTGTCCAGCTTTTTTGCTGGTTATGGTGTATTGGTTGGTTTTTTTACTTGCTTGTTCGTTTTTGCTGATGTCGTTGGAACTACTGTAACTGTGGTTGGGTTTTCAGTCGTTGACGTCGTTGTGATGGTGGTGATGTGTTTGTGCTGTACGTACGTACCAGGTGTATCATTTCCTTTCCTTACGTGCTTGGTATATATAACCAGTTGCATCCTCCCATCACTTGTTAATCCTCTTTTTTCGTTTCCTTTTGTCATCCTTTTTATTATATTACGAGGGACCATAGTAAATAGGACCTACGGTACACAGTAAAACCTATATATTTTACCTTTTTTTTATTAACAATATTTGGTCCTATTTACTATGGTCCCCCGTAATAGTGTTGTTTCCTTCCCTTTTCTACTTTTTTTTGCCTTGCATGTCTGTAGTCTTACCCTTCTCTTTTCCTTTCTCGTATGTACGTATACATTCACTTTCTGGTGATTGTCATATCAACCAGGTGCATATTACTTCTATATGCTCTTCTTCCTTCGTTGTCCTATCAGCTTTATCGCCCTTTCTCTTTCTCCTTACCGTATGTATGTCCATGCCCCTCTCTTGTCGCGTCCTTACGTAACTCGCTCTTATCGTTATCTTCTGCTCTCTTATTGATCATTCAATCTTTCCTTGCGTTGTTTTCGCTGTTTGCCGTTGCGTTCGGCCAGGACTTCTCTCGAATCCAGATGGGCAACACCATGGTGCTCTACAGAGCCGAGGAGCACCGCGTGCTCGAGCTGCTTCGGAACCTGTGCCTGGAAAGAGTGCTCCCCGTGGCGCAGAGGTGACACCCCCGATGCCTCGTGCCGGTACCGTTGTGTCAGACACCTCGTGTATATCCGTACCACATACTCTGTAATAGATACCCGGTATCCGTACCACATACTCTGTAATAGATACCCGGTATCCGTACCATATGCTCTGCAATAGATACCCGGTATCTGTACCACATACTCTGTAATAGGTACCCGGTATCCGTACCATGTACTCTGCAATAGACACCCGGTATCCGTACCACATACTCTGTAATAGATACCCGGTATCCGTACCATATACTCTGCAATAGATGCCCGGTATCCGTACCACATACTCTGTAATAGATACCCGGTATCCGTACGACGTACTCTGTAACAGATACCCGGTATCCGTACCATATGCTCTGCAATAGATACCCGGTATCTGTACCACACACTCTGTAATAGGTACCCGGTATCCGTACCATGTACTCTGCAATAGATACCCGGTATCCGTACCACATACTCTGTAATAGATACCCGGTATCCGTACCATATACTCTGCAATAGATGCCCGGTATCCGTACCACATACTCTGTAATAGATACCCGGTACTCCTTATGGCAAGAGAGGTGACACTCCCGATACCTGGTGCTCGTACCATGTGTTAGATATCTGATATCCGTACTGCAGTACAAACCATGTATTCGGTACCGGTACATGTTACCCGTACCACATACCCTATCTGGTACTCCCTGGTATTCGTACCATATATTTGATGCCTGGTGCATGTTTCCCGTACCATACGTTCTGTATTAGATACCCGGTACTCCCGTTGGCAGAGAGGTGACACTCCCGGTACCTGGTGCTCGTACCATATGTGAGATATCTGGTATCCGTACTGCAGTACAAACCATGTGTTCGACGACGGTGCGTGTTTTGTTGGTCGTTACTTTGACCATCCTGGGTGTTCCGGTTGTTGCCGCGGTTCGGCTGCTGTTGCTGACTACGGGGCTCAAGATTTATCGTGTACCTGGTATACACCGTGATGCGTTCCTATCTTTCAATGTTCCAGATGTTGTGAGTCTCAGGGCGTGTCTTAACCCCCTCCAAAGAGCGTGGGAACGAGAGCGGAACGGAACGAGGCTGCTCGTGCTCACACGTTTCGTTCCTACTGCTGTATATGAATAAAAAACGTGTTTGGGTCCATGCAGAATCCTGGGCCTCGCCAGCCGAATTGGCACGAACGGTATATTTTTTGCACATGCCGTGACACCAACACGCTGTTGTGCGCGAATTGGTGTCCATGTCCAGCTTCGGAGGTGTCCATCTCTATCACAACAATATGCAATATTCTATTTGTTTCCGTTCGGTCGGGCCGTTCGGTCCTCCCAAAGAAGAAAAAGAGGTGCAAGGTGCAACACATTTTCTTCCTCTCCCAAGATAAACGTTTTTTTCTCGGGCTGCACTGAATCTATTTGTTTTTAATTACCGATCAACACCAATCCATGTGGCAGATAATATCCCATTCGGTTCGTTCCGATGATCTCTGGGGGGGAGGGGGTTAAGACACGCTCTCATGGTAGAATTTTTTTTGCCGGGAGATTCGTGGATCTTTCATCATCTTGTGGATCTTCTTCCTTGTTTTTTGATTCAAAAAATGTAATACGTAACATTAGTGATATTTTCGTAGTCGTTTGTGTAGTTGTCTTTCTTTCCTCGATGAATTCGTTGTCCGAGTGTTCCTCGAACAGTCGCCAGCCGGTTCACCAACGACCACCGACTCATGCGGAATATACACCATATCATCAGGCGAATCCTGTGTTTGATACACGTGTTGTGTGCTGTCGGTAGGTCCGGTATCGAGGCCGACTGTCCCGATGTACTGTTTCATGTCGTCTGGGTCCGGCGTTTTTGATACAGCCACGCTCGCAGATGACGGGGTGTTTTCGGAAGTATGATCTCCGTCACCCTTCGCATCTTCTGGTTCCGATACTGCGGTGTCTTTCGTCCGAGAAGTCTCCAGTGTGGTGTTGAAGATTTCACGCGTGTCCTAAATTGCTTGGCCGATTACCTCCTACGTATCGTACTCATCATGACGGAGGATCATGATGTCCTCACAGACATCTAACTTTCCGCCCCAGAGAGCCCCTTGTTTCATCAGTTCGGGGGACTCGCCACTCTACTCTCCTTTGGAATCCTATGTGCTCCCTTTCTTGCTGTAGTGCATGCTGAGCTTGTCTCATCTCTCGTATGTTGTCCTCGTTTTGTTGTCAGAACTTTGTAGTAGTACAGAGGTCCTTAAGTGACAAGCCTCAGGAGGTGGCGGATGCCTTATCACATTTTTGTTGTTGTTGACTTACTGTAGTAATAGTGTAGAGCTCCTTAAGTGCCGAGCCTCAGAAAGTCGCAGATGCTTTGTCCCATTTTTTGGTCGACTTACTACTATTACGGGGGAACGTAGTAAATAGGACCGACGGTATACACACAGACCTACACATTTCCCTAATTTTACAAACAATATTTGGTCCTATTTACTATGGTCCCCCGTAATAGTAGTAGTAGTAGGACAGAGCTCCTTATGTGACGAGCCTTAGAAGGTCGCACGTACCTTATCCCATTTTTTTGGTCGACGTAGTAGTAGTAGTACAGAGCCCCTTAAGTGACGAGCCTTAGAAGGTCGCAAGTCCCTTATCGCACCCCTCTACCGTTGCTGTAGTGTCGTATACCTGGTATAGCGTTTGTCTGTATAGCACCCCTTTCCTCTCTATATATCTCGGCGGTTACATTTATCACTCACCCATCCATCCGCATCAGCGATGCCTGCCGTGAATATTTTCAGTCGTTCTTTACCCGTTTTGGCATTGCACCATGTATTAATACTATTACGGGGGTCCATAGTTAACAGGACCTATGGTGTTGATAAAAACCTATATATTTACCTATTTTTGCTAACAAAATTTGGTCCGGTTAACTATGGACCCCCGTAATATATAGCTGCTGTATGTGTACGAACCTAAGTTTGCACAGTACGTACGTAGACCTATATCTGACTCTAATTCCAAGTAGAATATTCTGACTCTAATTCCAAGTAAAATTAGAAACGGGGCTAGTCGGGTGTGCACACGCTTCTCTCGCGCTACTTGGACTGTCGCCTCGCCTTGCCTCATCCCGTCCGCGTCCCGTCCTGTCTCATCCCATCCTGTCCCATTTCGCGTGGTCCTATGTCATTTCATCCCATCCCATCACATCCTGTCCCATTTCGCCCTGTCCTACGTCATCCCATCCCATCCTGTCCCTCCCCGATATCATTTAACACCCCCCCCCCCCCCCCCCCCATTATGTGCATGTTTCTGTGCGAATGCTGCCCAATCCGCTCGAAACCCCGATCGATGGATCAACTTGAACGTTCTTACCTATTCAGGATGGCGAGGATCCGGATCGGGCGCACGTTCAGGCGATGCATGGCGAACGCAAGATCCATCTGCTCGCAAGCGTTACACACGTGGTCAGTTTTTTTTCTTGTTTTTGTTCACCAAAGGTTTTCGTATATTATAGGAAGGTTGGGGGGGGGGGGGGGGGGGGGGGGGGGGGGGGGGGGGGGGGGGGGGGGGGGGGTGAGTTTTGTTTGATTTTTTTTCGAACTTTTTTTTTTTCATGGTGGGGGGGGGGGTGAGAGGGGAGGGGAGGGGATATCATAATATCAAGAATGAACCATATTCAGAATGGACCCTCGTGGGGAATGTGTTTTGATGTTGTGCCTTGCCTTGTCTTGTGTGTTCGTGTGTGCCGCTTGTCGTGTCGGTTCAGCTCGAACGACATGCAGGGTCTGGACGCTGCTATCGCGCGGGCGGAGCAGGCCACGGCGAACGTTCGATCGGTGTTCGCGTGGGAACCGCCGGAGATGAGGAGATGCCGGGACCTTCGCTTCGCCCTTCAGGTCAGTCCGAGTCGTGTGCACCGTGTAACGCGCGCGAGATAACACACGGGTGATGAGATATCACACGGGTGATGAGATAACACACGGGTGATAACACAGCACACCGGTGATAACATAACACACGGTTGATAAGATTACACACGGGTGATAACATAGCACACGGGTGATAAGATTATACACGGGTGGTAAGATTACACACTGGTGGTAAGATAACACATGGGTAATAAGATAACGCATGGGTGATGAGATAACACATGGGTGATGGGATAACACGCGTGTGATGGAATACAAAAATGGTATTCCGACGATTTTGGGTAGAGTTCCTCGGTTAAGGCTGTTTCCTATGCGGTTCGAGTTTTGAGCTTCAGGTTTTGACCCGATCGCAATTTCAGATGTGAATCTGGCAAATCGAAACAGTCTTCCTATGCGGAAAAATCAGTTTTATTGTGCGTGCAGAAATTTGAGCAAACGCCGAGGCCAACTGCTGCTGTTGTGGTCTGGCGCCCCAAAGAGACGAGCTGGGTACGCTGCACTGCGCGTAGGACCCAAGCGTCCTGGCAAAGGCTGACTGCCTCTGGTCTGGCGGCGAAGAGACGTGGCGAGTGCGCTAGAGTCAACCTGTCTTGGTATTTCGTGTTCCACATTGTGACTGACTGCTGCTGCTGCTGTACAGCAGTGTAATCTACGAGTACGCATGTATACACGGAGAGGTGCGCGCCGAGTGCGCTTCTCTTGGTATCTAGGCCCGAGCCCGCGCGAGCCGACTGTAGTCTGGCCACGGAGAGACGCGCCGCCCGCTGACCGCGCGTCGGACGCGAAGCCACGTTGCTATACAGCTGCTGTGTCACCATCAAACTCATCGATCGCTCTGCTGCTTTTTTTTGCTGTAGGGGATAACATCTTGAATTTGGAGAGGATGTCATTTTTCGATTTGAAAATCTGCTAACCCAAGTCGTCGAATTTTGAGCCAAAATGCGGCGACGTGGGTAAACGGATTCTCAAATACAAGAAAATGCGGTCGAATTTTGCATATTCGGACTGCATAAGCAGGGTTATTCTTTTTTGAGATCGAAAAATGCAAGTCTGAAGCTCAAAATCGAACCGCATAGGGAACAGCCTCTTGGAAGGAGCCCCGGCAGTCATATATTTTTTTGGCGAAAAAAGGTAAATTACCTTTATCGTAGCATGGAAAAATTTAGGTGCAGTATCCCTATTGTAGCATGGACACAAAAAGGTACAGTACCCCTATCGTAGCATGTACCAAAAAAGGTACAATATCCCTATCGTAGCGTGGACAAAAAAGTACAGCACGCCTATCGTAGCATGGACAAAAGGTACAGTACCCCTATCGCAGCATGGATAAAAACGATACAGTACGCCTATCGTAGCATGGCCAGAAAAAGGTACAGTACCCCTATCTTAGCATGGATGAAAAAAGGTACAGTACCCCTATCGCAGAATGGGCAAAAAAGGTACAGTACCCCTATATCGTAGCACGCGTCAGGTTCGATTTCCGTCCGTGTGGGTGTGTTATCTTGAGTGCATGCTGCATGGTTTTTGATGCCGTACCCATCGAACTGGACCTCCATCATACTTGCAGTATAGGCCCAGGAATCAGAAAGAGCCTATCACTGGCGAAATAAGGCTAACAATTCGGGGAGGGGCGCCAAGCAAAGTAGATCTTTAGAAGTTGTGCTCAGTGGCGAGCGCTTCACTAAATGTTACCCTACAGTACGCATACTTGGTATATGCAGCCTGCCGCTTTGGGGGAAATATAGTGACCGTTTCTACATAAACATCAATATAAAACGGTCGTTCTATTTGCGCCCGGAGTTGTATTAATATGACGGCCTATGCTCAAGGTTGTTCGAGGATGAGGAAGCGTACATCCATCTCCATTGTAGGACTGTTAGAATTGCAGTCAGTCCCGTGCTGGGGACGAACCATTCAAATTCTAAGTAATCTGTCCCCAAAATGGGACTGCAGTACTAAAAGGGTTATGTGACCCTTTCGCACCTCGGACGGATCATGATCTAGATCATCGATTCCTACTTTTGTTATCTTGATTTTTCAGGGCAGATACATATATCCCTGATCTATATGATCTGTATGATCTAGCTCATGCTGCCGAGTGGATCCGTATGATCTGCGGTGGTCTAAGACACTGTGTTGGATCTGTACTGAACAGATCCTGCATAACATCTCATAACGACGGGATACGATCTGTATATGATCTATCTGTGGATGATCTATCTGTGGATGGTCTATCTGTAGATGGTCTATCGGTAAATAGTCTATCTGTAGATATCTATCTGTAGATTATCTTCCTGTAAATGAACTATCTGTAGATGATCTATCTGTAGACGGTCTATCTGTAGGTGATCTATCTGTAGATGGTCTATCTGTAGGTGATCTATATCTGTAGATGATCTGCACGGCGTGTCAAGAACTTTACTATAATGCTGGACTACTGTACAGAAACGTACATACAACTCCAATTCGAAGTACTGTAGTGTGTAGCCCTATCGTCGCTGTTTTTCCAACCAGATGTCCTCTCCCCCCTCCCCCAATCCCTCTTCCGCCTCACAAGCGGCTCTTGTTAATAGTCGCAATTCAGCTCACCGTTCAGGCGACTCGCCCAACACCTCACGGTGCATCACGCTCGGCGCAGTCAACGCCTGTCTAGTCGGTGAAAACCCGACGTGCTCCGTCCCGGTATTGTAGGGATGCGAGGGTCTGTGGTCATACGACTACGGCCATGCAGGACACGAGTACAATCCCCCCCCCCCCCCCATCCCTCTTTGCTTCGGGAACTGATAAGCACGACTACGTACGTAGGCGATATTTGAATCACGACTGCGGGGAGGTTTACGAGCCATCCCCGAATTTCAGGCCTTACGTTTCGAGTTGGTTGGAGATGGAGTAAGGATCGGGATGGAGTTATAGGGCTAATGTTTTTAATAGTTGCCGGTCTTTTAGGGCTGTGAGAAATACAGCGACGGGACTCTTACGTGGTATTTCCCTCGAGTTTGGGGTTTATGCAGTGAGACAGACGCTGCTGCAGGGCTCAGCTGTTGCTGCACGCAGGTCTGTGGGAATTGGTCGGTGTGCTGGAGAGAAGGGCTGTAACGGGAGGATGCGAAACGCATGGCCTGAAAGCTGGGGATGGCTCGTAAATGTCCCCGTATTCTTGATGTAAGTCTCTCTAACGTAGTCGTGATTATCGGTTCCCCTTCGCTTTCCCTAATTTTTTTTCGGAGAGTCTTCAGTCATGCATGCGACTACGGCCATGTTTGACGTCAGTTCACCCCCCCCCCCCGTCCCCCGTCCCCCCGCCCCCCCCCCCCCCCTGCAAGCAATGCCTGCCTGGTCGGTGAAAACCGGACGTGCTCCGTCCCGGCATTGTAGGGATGCGAGGGTCTATCTATGGTCATAAGACTACAGCCATGCATGATAATGAGTACACCCCCCCCCCCCCCCCCCCCCCCCCCCCCCCCCCCCCCCCCCTCGCCCTCATCCCTCTTCGCTTTCCCTCATTTGTTTTCACTTTTCGTCAGGAACGAATGGAGCTGGAGACGCTGCTCCGGTCGTTGGTGGCCCAAGACCCGACGTCGTGCTACGCGCAGCTGCGCGCCGCCGTGATTCGGTGCAACAAAATCAGAGATATCCCCGGAACGCACCAGCAAATGGCGTTGGAAAACCAGGTGGGCGGACGAAGACACGACAGAAATGAATCTTGTCAATTGCTATTGCGGGGGGCCATAGTTAATAGGGGACCTACGGTGCGCACAAAAACCCATAAATTTCTCTATTTTTTACTATTAATAACAATATTTTGGTCCTATTAACTATGGCCCCCCGTAATAGTGGTACCATAGCAACACGGGGTTTACTGTGTTAGCCCTTTTTGTGTAGGACTGCAGTCCCGTTTTGGGGACAAAGCACTCTAATTTTAAGTAACTTGTGTCCCAAACGGGACTGCGGCGGTAAAAGGGCCAACATTCCCTTATTTTCTTATTTTTATTTACATTATCCCTCTCGGGAATTCTGAGGGGGAAAATGGACGATATATATTAAAAAAAAAAAAGAGAGAGAGACGCTGACAGCGATGACGGCCACTGCTTGGCCTGGAAGAGAGAGATGATACAAAATTAATTGGTGTCCGAGTAACGAGGCGAGGAGTGGTAGAACACGGGCGCAAGAGTCTTGAGTGACGAGGCAAGGAGTCGTGGAACGCAGGCGCGCGAGCACGATCCTTGCCCGTACCTCTCGGACCTCACGCTGCTGGTGGACGGTTGATATCACTAAGGTTGTCGTTGGTTTGGTCGCTATGTTCAATACCCAAGAAAGAGGTTAGCTCTTTTAGGAGACTGCGGTCCAGTTTGGGGACAGACCACTCAAATATCACCGTATTATCACACTGGGAGATATAAGGTAACAACAAACCGCTCGAATACTACGGTATCACACTGGGTGATAAGGTGACAACAAACTGCCCAAGTACCACGGTATCACGCTGGGTGATAGTGTAACAACTAACCCCTCAAATACTACGGTATCACACTATCACACTGGGTGATAAGGTAACACACACCCCCTGGGACGAATTTCAGACCCGGTTTACTCCGAAACATGCCTTAAGGGGGGAACACACAACGAAAATGGTGGCTTTGGAAAATATTTCGTCGAGAAGGCGGCATTGACGCATCGCTCGGCGTATTCAGTACTGTTGTCGAGAAACCCAGCTTTGACAATCGTCCGAGGGGGTGTGTTATCTTATCACCCAGGGTGATAGTGCATAGTGTCATACGGGAAGTAGTTTGTCCCCAAAACGGGACTGCGGTCCGTCCTCGAAGGGTCAACGGTAGATGTCAGGCGATTGGTGTTCGTGTGTTTGTGGTGGAGCCGTTGCCGGACGTTTGATGATGTTGTTGTTGTTGTTGTTGTTGTTTTCTTGTGTCGAGTGTACACGCGGAAAAATATAGGAACGACCTACGACGCTTCTAGTATGGTCCGAATGAAAAATAAAACCAGTGCGTTGAGATATATGTACGAATGCGAAAGTAGCCTTATTTGCTTACCTGGTATTCGGTATTTTAAAAATCCTATGATACCAGGTACTTGGTTTTGTTGTGTTGATAATCCCCTTCGATTGGTTGCGTTGACAATATTTATGATAACCTTGGTTTTATTTTTTTTTTTACGAGCGAGTGCGAATTTGTAATTCCGACGACGACGCCAAAAAAATAAGGTGCCCAAGAAAATGCCCCGAAGCTCCCGCCGTGACGTTTGGTAGTATTTGGTGAGGCGTTTTCTGAAAAACAAACAACATGAGGTTTTGTGTCTCTGGGTTTGAAAGACCAAACAAACAAAAAACACGAGCAACCACGGGGCAGCTATCGATCAAACGACAAGCAGCTGAACAGCACCGCAGCCGCTGCGTGCGCAGAGCCGCAAATGGGAACCCCGTCGTGTGGCGAGACAGCTATGTACATCTCGGCAGCCTCGACCCAATCACTCCGTCGGGAGCACAGACAGCTAGCTCCAGCTGCAGCAACAGCAGCAGCATCCAGCTGTTCCTGGTTTGTTTTTTTTTTCCCCGATCGAGGTCGACTCCAGACTCCAGATTGAAATCATACCAGTCCTGTACTCACGTATATACCAGGTATGTATAATAGCATAATGCAGCGGGAATGCTGCTGTTGCTGTGTGGTGCTACTGCTGTACTAGATGGCACAGCAGTGTAACGTATCTGAGCCTGATTCCTGGTCCGATTGTCTTCTCTCTTGTGTGCGGTACTACAGCAAATATCAGTGCAGCGGTAGTAGTGGTAGCGTATTGGAGCCTTTCTGTATTGTAAGCGAACAACAACCGCAACTGTTTTTACCGCGAAACCTTTTTCGCAGTGTCGACGAGACAATAACGACTGCCTCCATCTACCATCCAGCAACGCACAAAAGTTGATGACAATTTATTAATGTCCTGCTGTGCCAGCTCTTAGCTACAGCTGTACTATCTTGATAATATCCCCCTTCTATTTGGGCGTTTTAGAAAAAAGAGGGACTTCGATCAAGGGTACACGAAAAAAATCGACACCCCACTTTTTCTGTTTCAGTCCCATACAGGGGGGGGGGGTATCCTAAAACCAAGTAAACAAAACTTTTTCTTTTTTTTCTTGTCTAGTTCTGACTAAACTGTCAATAATCCGCCGGTAGTTCGTTTTGAATTCCGACATGGTGGCAAGGTCTGGTACCGTTTTCTCTTTTTTTTTTTTTATCGTTTACCCCCTGTGTCAAAATATTCATACTTTTTCGTATACTACGCCTATTGATACTCGGTTTTCTTTTTTTTTCCCAAATCTGTGCAGGCGCGAGCTCACCTGATCCAAGCAGCGGCCTCGAAGCTGGACCCCATCGCGACAGAAGCACTCTCCATCTTGGAGAAGAAACTGATGGAAGATGTCAGCAAGGATGCTGCGGAGGTAAGGCGTGGTAGAGTTTTTGTACGGTGTGTTGGCATGTTTGGGTTGGGGGGGGGGGGGGGGGGGGGGTTAGGTTGGGCTAGGTTTGACTGGGTTGAGTTAGGGTTAGGATGAGGCCCGGTGATTGGGTTGGGCTGGGTTGGGTTGGGCTTGACTGGGCTGGGCTGGGCTGGGCTGGGCTGGGCTGGGTTCGATTGGGTCCGGTTGGGTTGGGTTATGTTGAGTTGGGATGGATGGGGGGTTGGGCTGGGTTGGGTAGGGTTGGGTTGGGTTCAATTGGTATGATTGACCATTCTGGAGAAAAAGCTAATCGAAAATGTCAGCAATGATGCCGCGGAGGTCGTAAGGGCTTTGCTGACCGAGGGTACCACTGAGCCACCGGGTCGACCGGCGAAAAGTATCCCACAGGCATACAGACAACACTACCGTACGTGTGGATACGGCCGTACAGACAAATACTGCGCGCGGTTCGAAAAGCAGCCTGTCCGCCAAAAAAACGCGGGTCCAGCTTAAACGGGGTTGATATACTACTGTGGGTTTAGTGTACAAGGGTCAGACCGCGGTCTCGCATTGCTTCGAGGGGCCATTGTAATCAGGACCGACGATGGACCCCAATAACCTATATCTTGGTTTTCTTCACACACCATATGAGGTCCCTGTCCTGTAGTACAGCTTTTCTGCCGGTGGCTTATTCTAGTAGTGTAGCGGGTAAAACGGGGGTCTCCTGTTGCAGCAGTAGCGTCTTGGCTTGCCGGCCATGGCGCAAATGCGAGTGCTCCGTTTCAGCCCCCCCCCTCCCCCCCTCCCCCCCCCCCCCCCCCCTCCCGCTTTACTGCCGGCATTGTAGGGATGCGAGGGTCTGGTCATACGACTACGGCCATGCATGAGATCGAGTACCCCCTCCCCCCGCCCGCCCCCGCCCCCCCCCTGCTGCCGCCCCCTCCGTCCCTGACGCTGTCTCTTTGCCGTCGCACGTTTCTTGAATCCGCGGTGTGACGGCACGACGAGCAGGTGGAGTATGTTTCCCGGGACATCGAGGAAATCCGGAAGGTGCTGGCGCTCCCGGAGGAAGATTTCGTGCGACGACAGGTATAATTTGTCTGTTGATAGCCATAATAAAATACACGCGTGATGCATATATTTTGCCTTTATTTTGGGGTGTCTTTTGGATATGTTTTGGAAGTGTTTTAGATACGTTTTGGATGTATTGTTAACGGGTATCGTATGTATGGAAGTTGTTTCGGAGATCGTTCGATGTACTCTCTGGGCATTATTCTGCATATTGTGGGTTTTACGTGTGTGTTTTTGTTCCTTGATTTTGACATTTTTGTCGTTATTATACGTACTGGGTGTGAACTTGGGTACTGGTATAGTAACACACGGGTGGCAAGATAACACAGGGGTGATGAGATAACACACGGGTGATGAGATAACAAACGGGTGATAAGGTAACACACGGGTGATGAGATAACACACCCGGGTGATAATAAAACACACGCGGGTGATGAGATAACACACGGGTGATAAGATAACACACGGGTGATGAGATAACACACGGGTGATAAGATAACACACGGGTGATAACATAACACACTGGGTGATTTTCCCGACCATGTTTCTCCCCTATAAGGAAAGCATACGTACGTAAGCACAATACGAAGTGTCTCTGGAAATACAGCATCGAGACCTTTCCGTAGGCGCACGCATCGCTCGGCGACGCTTGCACTCTCGCCGCTGTCGGGAAAATCGGCTCTGGAAGTCGTCCTAGCGTAGGGGGGGTGTGTCATCTTGAGAGTTACACGGTTCACACGATGTACGTGTTGAGGTTCTGGCGTTTAAGGGTATAGAAAGTCCCCTCTTAGAGCGTTATAGTCTACCAGGGTACGATACTGGTTGTCAGCTGTACTCGTCGTGCCGTGGAATGAAGACCGCTGGTGGGAGGGTCAAAACAAACTCCAGGCCGGATACAGCAAAAAAAAAGGTTTCAGCGTCTTTGCAGAGAGGCGGGTTTTGATTGACCCAGGAAACGGGCGAACCGGGCCCCGCTCTTGTCCCCCCCCCCCCCCCCCCCCCCCCCCCCCCCCCCCCCCCCCCCCCCCCCCCCAGCTGCCCTATCCCGCGAGATTTTCGTTCTATGTTCGCCACCTTTTCTTTTCTTTTCTTTTATTTTAGGGCTTAAGTCTGGATATATCTCGACACCGGAGTCCATCTCGGTCCAACTGTGAACAACGTACTATTACTGTTAACCCTTTCAGAGCAAAATGTGCAGTCTCGTTTCTGGGACAAACCTCTCTAATTCTAAGTAGTTTGGCCCCCAAATGGGACTGCAATTTTTTGCCCTAAAAGCGTCAATCAGGGCTCAACACGGGTCGTGACCTCACCCGCGGGTTGGGTCGGGATGTTTTCGAAATCTGACGGGTCGGGTCGGGTCAGGTCGGTTTGGTTCGGGGGTTCGAATCGGGCCGGGCCGGGAAGTTTTCAAATGCTCGCAGATCGAGTCGGATCACCCTCATCCGACCTGACCCGACCCGACTTGACCCGACCTGACCCGCAAGGTTTGACCCGGCCCGTGAGCAGCCCTGCAGAATGTAAGCAATTACCGGAAGTCATTTATCCGAGAAAGAAATGCTGTGTGCGTTGATAGTGGGACGAAACGGCCCGAAAAAACTCAACAAAGTATTGCAAAAGGTAGGCGCTCGATTTGTTTGACATTTTTTAGTGTCTTGCGTGTCCGCTGCCCGCTGCCGGCGTGTTGTGTATGTGCGAGATACGACACAGACACAGGGGGCTTTTGTTTTTTGTACGTTTGGGTAGGGGAGGGGGTACTCCTGTCATGCATGGCCGTAGTCTATTGTCAATAGAGATAAATTACGGCCATGCACGACACGAGTACCCCACCTCCCCCCCGCCCTCCCAGTGCTCATACCCCCCCCCCTTGAGAATGCGAGTCTACGGTTAAACGACTACGACCATGCATGGTAATGAGTGCACCCGCCCCCCCCCCCCCTCCCCACCCCCTAATATGTTGTACCGGTGTTGTCCACTTTTTAAGAGGGTATTCAAGCGCGAACTCAAGCTCAAAGACCTGTACCCTCCGTCCCTCGCCTCCGTCTCAACACCCAAGTGCCTCGTGCTATTGCTCCGTCTCGAAAGGGATGCGTGGTCAATGGTCATATGACTAAGGCAAGCAACAAATGAGTACAACCCCCCCCCCGCCCCCCCTGCTTGGTCACACGACTATGGCCATGCATGGTAATGAGTACAATCCCATTCCCCTCCCCTCTCCTCCCCACCCCTAGTTATGTTTGGCGATGATGTTCACTAACTTTACTGTAGGCAGAGGCGGCGAAGGAACTGAACGACCCCGAGACGGTTTCCAAACGCGAAGTAAAGAAACTGAAGGAGCTGTACCCCCCCTCCCCCGACCCCGCCCCGCCCCAACACCATAACGACTCGTCCATCCACCCCCTCCCCACCCCGCCCCCTAATCATTCGTTGGGGATGTCGTCCACCAACGTTAGGTTGAGGTGGCGAAGGAACTCAACGACCCCGAGAGGGTGATCAACCGCGAGATCAAGCTCAAGGAGCTCTACCTGGACGCGAACGGGCCTAACTTTGCCCTGAACAAGCTTCCCGCCCTGCGTTCGCCGGAGGAGTGGGCGGCCATGAAGAGCTTCACCGGAAAGTGAGATAAAAGTTCCTTTTTCGATTTTCGATTTCCGATTTTTCGGGGGGTTTTGGCCCTTGGGTGTGTGAGTGTGTGTGTTTTTTTTTTGTTCTTGTGTTTTGCTTCAGGTGTTGGTTTTGGTGGTGATGGTGCCAGTTGTGGTGTGTTGGATGTTGGTTTTGATGTTGGTTTTTATTTCGGGTTCGGTTTTGTGTTCGGTTTTTGCGTTGTGGTTGTAGGGTTGGCATTAGTGTTGGTGTTGTTGTTCGTTCAGGGCTAGCGTTGGGGTCAGGGATGAGAGCGCTCTATCCGTTTTTGTCCAGGCGGGGCCAAGTCGTAAAAAAAAACGCGGCTCGCTCTCTCCCCCGCTATCCAACCACCCAACCCTCTCACACCTCTGCTCTCTTACGTGTTCTCCTTCTTTTGTTCTTCTTGCCATCGATCTGTGTCATGTGTAGGCACTTGGTGGCTTCGTCTTCGTCTTCTTCGTGCGGGGGTCGTTCGTCCTTTTTCGCCTTTATCGCTCGCGTGGAGGCGTCTTTCACACTCAGCACGACTCTCCGAAAGTCTCGTCGTGTGTGTGTGTCCGTATCCTCTTATCCGCATAATCGTTTCCGGCGCTTCCCACCTTAGTTCCCCCCCCCCCCCCCCCCCCCCCCCCCCCCCCCCCCCCCCCCCCCCAGGCCGCTTGTTTCTTGCTTCGTTCCTGTATCTACTCCGTCGTCCGAATTTTTTTTTTGTTGAACGACCTTCTCGTTCTTGGTTGTTTGTTCTCTTCTCGAACACTCCCGACATTGGCATCATTGTGACTCTCTTTCCTTCGATACGCACGCGATTCCCCACGGACGTGCATGCGCCTGCTCACACCTCGGGTGTTCGAGCTGACGGGCTATTTTCGTCGGACACGCGCGCGAATTCACGCGCGTTTTTGCGCATGCGTTTACGCGCATACATGCACGCGCACGCACGTACGTTACACTCGTCTCGGTGTTCGCGTTCTCGGACCGCTGTAGTTCGTTGGACACGCGCGCGAATATCACGCGCGTACACCGCGATATGCGTGCACGCATCAGAGTCTTCGTGGTCCTGGCGGTTTCGTGAACTGCTTCGCTTTTGTCTGCTTGAAATGTACACGCATCGTGTATAGACACATCTGGTCGTGGTGACAAGCGTGGAGTTCATCAGCTGGCTCGCTCTTTCTCCTTGTGCGTATTTACAGCATACACCTCATGGTCGCCATGGTTCTCGTTGATTACATGGCCTGGTGTGTTCTGCCTGTGCATGTATAGTCATCACCATCACCATCATCATCATCATCATCATCATCATCATCATCGCCGTGTTCTGATTCGCCCCTCGTCTTTCCCTCTGGCCCCCTGCCGTCGCATGCCCTTTTTTTTTTTTCGTAAAAAATAGAACGAAAAAGTGTTTTGTTTTTTCTAAAGGTACGAATAAAACAACATACGCTCCGAACACCAAAATAAAGCGAAATTGATTTTCTGTAAAAAACTAACATTTTTTTTTTTTTTTTTTCAATATGTACAAAACCAAAAAAACCGAAATCACAGGGCGAAGAAGATGGAGCTCGCGGCTTCCTTCCTGGAATGGACATCGGAGCCCATCCACAAGTCTCTCACCGACGTCTCGGGGCTTAAGGGGGAGGCCAAGAAGCAGTTCAAGAACCTCTTGGGCTACTGCGGGGACAGAAAGTACCAGTACCCCGACCCGCTCATCCGAGACATCGCCGCTAAGGGTAAGTAAAATGCTGGGTTTCGTCGTGGGGGCGTTTTGTGGTGGGATGATTGTGTTCAGGTTGCGGTGGGGACAGGAAGTACCTGTACCCCGGCCCTCCTCATCCGAGACATCGCCAAGGGGAGGTACCTGGTGTGCCGAGTTTTGTGGTGAGGTGTTTTGGGGTGGGATGTTTGTGGTGGTGGATGGGGAGAGGGGACGGTTTGTGGTAAGGCGTTTCTGGGGAGCAAGTTTGGCGTGAGATGGTTGTGGTGAGGTTTGGTGGGGTGTTTTATGTCGAGGCTGTTGCGGGGACAGGAAGTACCAGTACCCCGACCTGCTCATCCGAGACATCGCCGCGATGGGTAAATATTGGGCCCGGTCTTGTGGTGAGGGGGTGGGGTTGGGGTGGGATGTTTGTGATGAGGTGTGAGGGAGATATTTTGTGGTGAGAGTTTTGGGGAGGGGTTTGGTGAGGCGTTTGTGGTGGGGCTGCTGCGGGGACAGGAAAATGTCAGTACCCCGACCCGCTCATCCGAGACATCGCCGCTAAGATTAAATGATGCGCTGTGTTTTTCGTGCGATCAGTCTACCAACGGCTTGTCTATGTCTAGGCTCCGACCATATATTTGATGACGCCTATTGTATAATGCAATTTGTGTGCTGTTAATAGATTCTTATATGTGGCGTCATCGGCTGGCCGAGTGCTGCATCTCTCATTTTTCGTGTCCGTTTTCATTTTTCGGGAGTTTTTTGCCTTTTTTCGATTTTTCGTTCTTCACTCTTCACTTTTCACTTTTAGATTTTTTGACGTTGCTGTATTCCTCCCCCCCCTCCTCCTCCCCCCCCCGCCCACCGTCCGTCCACTCCGCTCCAGGGTTGGAGATGAGCGAGGTACGGGGGGAGCTGTACGTCCACGCGATGAAGCAGCTCACGAAGAACCCTAACCCAGCCTCCGTTCAGCGTTGCTGGGAGGTCGTCACGATGCTCCTCACGTGCTTCCCCCCGCCAAAGGTACGTACGGTTAATTATTTGCTTATTTACCTCGACAGTAGCGTATTAATAGCTGGGTTCCGAGTTCTGTCCCGTATCAGGCAGTGTTTATGGCAAGGTACCCAAGAGGCAGTTACATAGTAAACCCATTGCTGTCTCTGGAAGTGGCCACACCGGAAATTAAATTGACACATTGACGCTGTCATCCTTGTGCAAGTCCGCCTCACCAGCGGTTCTTAGTAGGATGAAGCTCACCCTTCATGCGACTCGCCGGACACCTCCCGGCGCATCGCGCTTGGTGCAAGCAATGTCTATCTGGTCGGTGAAAACTCAACGTGCTCCGTTCCGGTATTGTAGGGATGCGAGGGTCTATGGTCATACGACTACGGCCATGCATGATAATGAGTACCCCCCCCCCCCCCCCCCCCTCCCGATAAGATCATACTTTTATTAAATACATGGAAACAACGTAATGAGCGTCCAAATGCTGGAGTCCGCCCCCCCCCCCCCTCCCTCCCCCCCCGACAAAACGCAATGAGCAGCCAAAGGTTGGAAGTTGTCTCTATTAGCAGTAGGAACGATGCTCCGCCTCGAAAGGGATGCGTGCTCAATGGGAAAATGACTCAAGGCAAGCAACAAATGAGTAGTCGAGATAGTGTGGAAGGGTGTAGGAGGAAACCAAGAAGGAGATGAGGTTCATAGAGAAGTTTTTTGGGGGGGCACAAGATGGGGGTGTAAGAAAGTATGAGCCTATAGGAAAGGCTACGTACGTAGCGCTGAGAGATAGCGAACGAGGAGAAACAGTTGAGATATATACGGGCTAAGAGAAGGGATAGGGATGCCTTCATATTTGCACGGCCCAATGGACCTCGCGAAAACGCTGAAACTGCGATTTCTTGTAGGGGACTTGGACCTGCCAGAAAGAAGAGAGAGGTGTACCAGTAACCGAGAGAAGAAAGTAGATGAACAGATGCGCCCTTGTGGCAAATCAATAGAGTAGAACTCAGATAGCAGGAGAATGTGAAATGTACTAGGAGGAACGGGATGTTATTGGAAGAGATGAGAGAAACAGACGAATGTGACATGGAGAAGTTTGGTACGCTAAATAGTAGCGAGAAAACGATCGCTATCCTAGGAGATACATGGTGTCCACAGGCAGCAAAACAGGAAGGGAATAAGATTAGCAAAAAGTTTATATGTAATATATGGAAACCGCGGAATGAGCGCCCAATTGTTGGAGGTGTCTCTGTTAGGAGTAGGAACGGTGCTCCGTCTCGAAAGGGATGCATGGTAAATGGTCAAATGACTTAAGGCGAGCAACAAATGAAGTACCCCCCCAGCCCGTCCGTCCGGCCGGCCGTCTGTTTTCCCCACCCCATCCAACACACGCCTTCAAAGTCTGTTCGTGCAACTCCTTGTCCGGGCAAGATTTGGAGAACTACGTACTCTTTTTCGTGCGGTCTAATACAGTTGAGTACCGTCCGTCCGTCCATCGGTCCGTCCGGCTGTTTTCCCCACCCCGCCCAACACACGCCTCCAAACTCTATTCGTGCAACTCCTTGTCCGGGCAGGATTTGGAGAACTACGTACACTTTTTCGTGCGGTCTAACGCACCTGAGCAGACTCGCGACAAGTTCAAGCTGGTGAGAGCCCCGTGCTGGTTATTTTCCAGGGCTAAGTGAAGGGTGTACGCAGCTCTATCCCTGTACCGGGTGTGACGTGTGGTATGGACGGAGACTGCTTTCTACTCGTAGGTCTGCAGTGGTGGTATTTCGGGGGTCTATAGTTAACAGGACCTATGGCATACATAAAAACCTATATATTTAGGTATTTTTACTAACAATATTTGGTCCTGTTAACTATGGACCCCCGTAATAGTAGTAGTGGGAGGGGTGTGTTGCGTATGTTTTGCGTTGCTGTTTTTTGTGAGTTGTGTGTTGTTGTTGGTTATCGCTGTTTTGTTTGTTGGTTTTGATGTGTGCTTTTGTGCGGTTGTTTTGATTGTTGTTGCTGGCAGCCTTGTTATCATTTGTAGTATTATTGTCATCGTTCTTATTGTCAGTATTATTGGCATTGTTGCTGCTTCTTATCGTTATCGTTATTGGTATAATTGATGTTATTTTCGTTGATGTTTTTGTTATTGCTGTTGTTTGTTGAAATTCTTGTTAGTGTTATTACGGGGGACCATAGTAAATAGGACCAAATATTGCTAGTAAAAATAGGGAAATATATAGGGTTTTGTGTGTACCGTAGGTCCTATTAACTATGGACCACCGTAATGGTATTGCTACTGCTGTTGTTTTTGTTTTCGTTGTTGGTGCTTGCCTGGCTGCAGTTTTTTTCCCGTTTGTTCTGGTGCTTAGTTTTGCTGCTGTTTCGTTGGTTTGTCCGACATTGCCCGGACAATGAATATAAACAGCGGCAAAGGTAAAAAGGTACCCGTGACACGGTCAGGCATTGTGTTTCCCCTCCATTTTTCTGTGCCAAACAAACTCACCTCTCGCTTTTTGCTTCGGCAGCGGTGATGCTACAGTGCGAAACGAGGACGTGACAACCACCGTTCTCCCACCCCCCCGCCCTACTCCGCCCCGCCCCGCCCCACCCCACCCCATCCCACCGCTCGTCTCCAACTCCGTTCCACCTGCGCGCGGTGTGTCCGTGTGTGATGTATTTCGTCGGGTACGAACGGACGAATTTTACGATCAAACGAACAAACGAATTTATTGACGAAAAAAACAACGACCGGACGCAAATCATGGAACCAAATCATGGATCGAACGAAATAATGGAACGGACGGTCATGGAATGAACCAAATCATGGAACCTACGAAATAATCGATCGAACGGACGAACGGGCGAATGATGGTTCGAACGAGCGAAGGCGGTGCACATGTCTGTGTACGACGGCGTGAAGGAGACGGCGCCGAGCGTGAAGGATATTCCTCCGCTTTTGTCCGGTTCTTCGAGCGGGAGATCAGCGCCAGGTGAGAAGGAGAAAAGAATAGACTGACGAACAGACAGATGCACAGGCGAACCGACGGATAGACGCGCAAACGGATAGACGGACAGAGGAACCAACCGATGAACATTCAGGCGAGCCAACGGCTAGATGGACAGCCAAAAAGCAGCGCGTATACGGACAGGCGAACTAGCGGATAAACGGGACAGGCGAACCAACGGATAGGCGAACATCCGAACCAACGTGTAGACGGACGGCAAGAGGAAAATAAAACAAGAGAAACCCCGCAGTTTTTTTGTTTCGCGCTGCCGCCGACCGTTCAATGGAGAACTACTGCGTTATTTGTGACCTCCGTAGCGGTATCGTAGAAGGAGCGGGAGTTTACTCGTGCCATGCCTTGCCGTACTCTTATGATCGTAGACCCTCGCATCTCTACAATGCCGGGACGGGAGCACGTCGGTTTTCCACCAACCAGACAGACATTTGCTTGCACCAAGCTTTTTGCGAAGCGCCGTGAGGTGTTTTTCGGCGAGTCGCATGAAGGGTGGGCTGCACCCTACCTGGCACTTTTTAAGAACCGCTTGTGAGGCGGACTTTCTTGCATATGGATGACAGCGTCAAACGGGGGGGGGGGGGGGGGGGGTACGCGCAAGCGAAGCCTGTTTACGAAGAGAGTGTGGTCGGAAGGGGAGGGAGGGTGAAGTCCCCGAAGGTTATCGAGATGACTTCGTAAGGCAGAGCCCGATCAACGTAGCTGGGGGAAGGTCGTATGAGCCTGCCATCTTCCTCAACTTTTTCCTCCTACGCCTTTGTTCGCCCCCTCCCCCCTCCTAACAGTCGAAGCATCATCTATCTATCTACCAGTTGACCTCGCCCCTTTCTGCTTCCCGTCTCAAGTTAACGGCATTGTAGGGATGCGAGGGTCTATGATCATACTCGTACGACTACCGCAATGTATGACATGAGTGACACCCCCCATTGAGGTACCCCCCCCCCCCCCCCCCCCCCCCCCCCCCCCCCCCCCCCCCCCCCACGGTCCCCCCCCCCCCCCCCCCCCCCCCCCCCCCCCCCCAACGACCAACGGCCGTGCATGACATTAGTACCCCCCCCCCCCCCCCCCCCCCCCCCCCCCGACGTGTGCTCCGTCTCGAAAGGGATGCGTGGTTCAATGGCCAAAAGGCTAAGGCAGGCAACAAATGAGTACCCCCCCCCCCCCCCCCCCCCCCCCCCCCCCCCCCCCCCCCCCCCCCCCCCCCCCCCCCCCCCCCCCCCCCCCCCCCGCCCCCGCCCCCCCCGCCTTTCCCCCCCCGCCCCCGCCCCGCCCTCCCCCCCCCCCCCCCCCTTCGATATTGCAACGGCAACCAAAAAACATGAACAACAACAACAAACAACAAGGTACAACATCGAAGAAGACGTGGTGAGCGTGAAACCGACAAGAGCCTCCTCCTCCCCCGCCGGGCTGGGGAGCCGCGGCCGCCTCCGCCGCCGCGGCCTCCGCCTCCGCCGCCGCCGCCGCCTCCGAAAGCGCGAACGGCACCTACGGCTCTTACGCGGCACCCGCTGCGGGAAACGGGTCCTACGGCGGCTACGCTCCTCCCGCGGCGGCTGGAGCTGGCGCTGGTGTCGCAGGGGGGGGAGGATATGGCGACTATGGTGGGGGTGGGGGTTCCAATGGGGGGGTGACTGCGATGCCGGCGATGCCGGCTATGCCGGCGATGGCAGCGCCTCCGTTGCCACCGAAGCCCAAGCCGCCGTCCGACCCCCAGGCGAAGGTGCTGTATGATTATGACCCGGCCGGGCAGGAGGGGATGGTGGCTGTGTCTGCGGGACAGGTGAGTTTTTTTTTTTTTTTTTTTCGTCTGGGTCTAGGTCTACGCCCTGCTCCCACCCCCCGACCTGGAAAAGCCAAGATGGATGGATAGATGTTGGTGGTGGTGTTGTTGTTGCTGTTGTTGGTGGTGCGCTCTTGCAGCTTGGTTTGTTCATGTTCTCGGACCTGAATTTACCGGTGGTGATGGGAGAGGGTAGTGTTTGTGTTGGGGGGAGCTGTGATCTATGCCTCGACGGGGTGGACATGTTAGAAAGGCAGGCTTGGTTGAACACCCACTGTTTTTCTTTCCCTCAGCATAAAAGGAAAGGCACGGACTGAAGACAGATAAGAGACACGAGAAAGTTGAAATGGCGATAAAATGTAAGGAACATGCAACAAAAAAAAGAGGTTGCCAGCAATAGTTGATAGAGCTGTATGGGAGAAAGTAACAAAAGGGCGAGAGCTGGAACAAGGTGGGATAGCGTAGTCGAGATGGGTATGCAAGGATATAGGAGGAAGCCAAGGAGAGGTGACGTCCGCAGAGAGGTTTGGGAGGTACAAGACAGAAGTAAAAGTTAAGATAGAAAGAAGGAAAGGCTAGCACTAAGAAACGAGGTGATATCGGAGAAACACTTGGAGATATACGGGGGGGTTAAGCGAAGGGATAGGAATGAAAACGTATTTGCACGGCCCAATGGACTTCGCGAAAACACTGAATCTGCGATGTCGTGTAGGTCACCTGGACCTGCCAGAAAGGAGGAGGTATACCAGCAGCGGGGAGGAGGAAATAGATGCATAGATGTGCCCGTGTGGCAAATCTATAGAGTAGAACTATCATAGTAGGAGAATGTGAAGTGTACAAGGAGCGGGATGTGTTAGAAGAGGAGACGAGGGAAATAGACGATTGTGGCGTAGAGCAGTTTGGTACACTAGATGGTAGCGAGAAAACGGTCGCTTTCCTAGGAGATACATGGTGGACGCAGGCGGAAAAACAGGAAGGGGATAAGATTACCAAAAGTTTCTATGGAGTATATAGAAGCAACGTAGTGAGGGCCCAGTTGTTGGAGGTGTCTATTAGGAGTAGGGACGGTGCTCCGTCTCGAAAGGGATGCGTGGTCAGTGGTCGAATGACTAAGGCAAGCAACAAACGAGTACGCCCCCCTCTCCCCGCCGCTGCCGCCGCCTCCGTCGATGCCGACTCATTCGCCTTATCTATCACTTTCTAAAACTCACCTGGTAGTTGGTCTTCTTACAATATAATTCTGCTCTTTCTTTTCTCCCAACAGATTGTGGGCATCAAGAACCGGGACAATCCTGACTGGTGGATGGCCTCCCTAGACAATGGAACGGAGGGCTGGGTGCCCGCCAACTACCTTGAGATGTTCTAACACTGAACTGAACTCAAGATCTTGCTCGAGAACTTTCTTGATATTTTTTTTCTTGAGAGAATTTTCCCGACAATTACCCCCGAGAAATTGCTCGAGAGTTTTCCCTAGAATTTTCTCGCGAATGTTCCCGAGAATTTTCTCCGAGAATTTGTTTTGAGAATTTTCTCTGGAATTTTCCGGGGAGAAGTTGCTCGATAAGTTGTTCGAGAAGTTGCTCGATAAACTTCTCGACCGACCAAAAACCGCTGAAGAGGTCTTTGGAACAAACGCAATTTTTGGCCTGAAGCGCGACAGGAAGGGGACGGGGGACGGGACTACTGCAGGAAGCTGTAGCGTTCTTGATTGAGTAGGTTGGTGGAGGTGTTGCAGGAACCAGCATTTGGCCCAAAACAATCATTTTGGTATCTTGGTTGTAGCTTTCTTTTGTTTGATTTTGATTGGTGACGGGCGGGCGGGCGGGCGGGCGGGCGGAGCGGTTGCAAAAATTGGGTGCTTTGACCGAGATTTTGATTGGAAGTGAACTGCGCTGTTGCTGCTGGTAGCTTCGGCCAAACGCGGCCCGATTCGCTGCCTGTGTTCCTTGCTCGTGCCTTGAAGGGCCGCGGGGCCGTAAGGGCTGATAGGAGAGCGTGTCTGGGGGGGGGGGGGGGGGGGGGGGGGGGGGGGGGGGGGGGGGGGGGGGGGGGGGGAGGGGCACTGGGAGTGTTGCTTTGTCTGGGGGTAAGGCCGAAGCGAATCGTGTGGTGGGGGCTTAAAGCTTCTTCTTTCTCTGCCTCGGGGTGGGGCCGAAGGGAGGCCTCTCGTGCGGAATTGGCGTGTTGCTTTTTTCCAGAGGGTGAGGCCGCAGGGAAAGTGTGTGCAAAAATTGGAGCGTTGCTTTGCCCCGCGGTGGGGCCGAAAGCTAGAGCTTGCGCGGAATTGGAGCAATGCTTTGCCTCGGGGGTGGGGGGGTTAATGGAGAGCGTGTGAGGAACCCTAAGCATCGCTTTTTCCGGGGGTTGTCGTGCCCAACGGAGAGCGTGTGGGGGAGTTGCGGCTTTGCTTGCCTCGGCGGGGGGCGGGGCGGGGGGCGTACTTATATGTTGCTTGCCTTAGTCATTTGACCATTGACCACGCATCCATTTCGAGACAGAGCATGGAGAGCGTGTGGGGACTTGTAGCTTTTTTATTTTTCGCGGAGTGGGGCCGAAACGATAAGCGTGGCAGAAATTGGAGAGCTTCTTTCTCCCGGGAGCATGGGGCGAGGGGAGGGTGCGTGTGGGGCTTGGAGCTTTGCTTTGCCTCGGGGGGAAGGGGGGGGGGGGGGGGGGTGTACTCATTATCATGCATGGCCGTAGTCGTATGACCACAGACCCTCGCATCCCTACAATGCCGGGACGGAGCACGTCGGGTTTTCACCGACCAGGCAGACATTGCTTGCACCAAGCACGAAGCGCGGTAAGCTGTTGGGCGAGTCACATGAAGGGTGAGAGCTGCATCCTGCTCAGAACCACTTTCGAAGCGGATTCTCTCGCATATGGACGACAGCGTCAACGAATTTGATTTATTTTTTTTATGTGGCCACTTCCAGAGACAGCTACCAGGTATGGGTTTACTGTGTTCCTGCCCCGCGGGTGCCTTACCATATACACACTACGTATGCGATCATCCCCCTTGGGAGTGTGAAGGTTCTCCCTGCACAAAAATGATCTAACTCGACCGCCAGCCGTGGTCACCGCCAAAGAAAAAAAAATGGTACCCTGGCTGCCTAGCTCACGCAGTGAGAGGGATGTTTTACAGCATCGTCGCCAACCGACGCCAACCCAATCTATCTACATACTGGGTTTATAGTATAGGGGGGGGGGGGGGGGGGCAATGGAGAGCGTGTGGTGACTCGGGAATACTGCTTTGTCTCTTAGCGGGGCCGAACGGCGAGCGTGTGGGGACTTGAAACGCTGCTTTTTATGATGTGTGCGGGCGAAGGGAGAGCGTGTGTGCGGATGCAGGAGCGTCGTGTTGCTTTGCTTGAGAGTGGCGCGGAAGGCAGAGCTCGCGCGGAATATGAAGCGTTGCTCTATTCGGGGATGGGACCGCAACGAGAGCGTGTGGAGACTCGGGGAGCGTTTGCCGCGCCTCGGGGTGAGGGACGTGAGGGACGAAGGGAGCGCTCGCTCGGAGATGGAGCGTTGTTTTTCCGGGGGTGGGGCCGGAGGGAGGGCAAGCGTGTGGGAACTCGGGGCGTTACTTTGCCCGGGGGCGGTCGGGGTGGGCGGTGCGGCATCGTCGTGCGTCCGAGGAAAAAGAGTTTTCGGTTTCTCCCCCTGTTATAACCGTACTCCGCAGGTAGGAAACGTGAGATTGGTAGCATCCCCCCCCTGCCGCCGGTGCCTGGTTTTCAAGCGTGGTAGGGCTGCCCTTGGCGGGGAGGCGGGGAGGGGGGGGGGGGGGGGGGGGGGGGGGGGGGGGGGGGGGGGGTACTCGATAGGAGAGATGTACTCGATCTCATGCATGGCCGTAGTCGTATGACCATAGACCCTCGCATCCCTACAATGCCGGGACGGAGCATGTCGGGTTTTCACCGACCAGGCAGACATTGCTTGCACCAAGCGCGAAGCGCCGGGGGGGGGGGGGAGGGGTCAATATGGCTTGACTCCCCAGACGCCGAGAAGTTTTGGTCTCGCCCAGTGCATGTGGCGTTGGTAGCAGTTAGTTACGTTTTTATCTCCCTGTTCCCGTTTTTTTGTTTCGTTGTGATCCCTGCAGATGAATGAGCGGACTCCTGGTGATTAGTAGAGGGGATGAGTTGCAGCGGCTGATGATGAGGGCTTCCTCCCGCGAGCTGCTTCGCGCTTGTGAGAAAATGTCGAACCGGCGGACCCTTTTTTCTTTGATACTACTCGCGTTTTTTTTTCTTGTATTTTGTGCTTACTACAGGGTGATGGTCAAGTGGAGGCAATACGTTCGTTCCTTTTTTGGTACTGTTTTGATTTGGCTGGGTTCGGTTCGGTTTGGTTCTGCTTTGTTTTTTTGTTTTCGCGTTGCTTTGCTTTGCTTCGCCATGCTGCTTTGCCTTGCCTTGCCTTGCTTTGCTTTGCTTTGCTTTGCTTTGCTTTGCTTTGCTTTGCATTGCATTGCTCCGCGTTACTTTTCTTTGCTTTGCTTCTGTTTGCTTTGTTGCCTTTAGGCTAAAGGCAAGGGCAAGTAAGTAAGTAGAGGGCCTGTGCTGCCGCAAGCAACCCCAGGACGTATCATGCCCGACGATTTTGTTGTCGGGGGAAGAATAACATCGCGTACAAAGCAGTACCCAACCGTGCGAGGCTGTTCGTTATCTGAGCAGGCTCGGATACCTAATCGTACGCGTATTGATGCCATCGGAGGCTGGGGAAGGGTCGTCGATGTTGTCGAATGAGATTGTGTCTCACAGCGTCAATATGAACGGCGTCATATCGTGCGGGGAGGGGGGGGGGGGAGGGGGGGCGGAGTTATTGTCCTTGTGACTAAGAAGGGAGGGGGGGGGGGGGGGGGGGGGGGGGCTGCAAACAACACGCGCAAGGCCGAACTGCCTTCCGTATTTTGTTGTACGTATAGTTCCATGATTTCTGTTTGGTGTGATGGAGGGAGAGGGGAGGGGGGGGAGGGGGGCGCAACCTATTTGTACCGTAGCTAGTGTAATGTGTTTGGTTTTTTATTGTAACCCCCGCCGCCGTTGGTGCACGCGCTGTTTTTGAACGTCTCACGTTCGTTGCACAAACGTTAACAAGGTCCGATATTGCCCTCGCGCCTATAACCCCCCTCGCTCGTTTTTTTGCTTTCCTTTTTCTGTATGTGTGGTCGTATCGGTCGAATGTATCGGCCGCGCATGCCATACCACCCACTGCTTTTCCTGGCACTCGTGTGTTCCCCATCAGCTGTGTCTGGTGGCTAAAATTTTATTACTTCGTACTACGCCGCTCGGTTCGCAGTCTTGTCTCCGGCTCTGTTCTTTCTTTTCGGATGGTACGAAAAACGGCGATGGTAGCCCATTGGCCCATCAGCCTTCTGCGGGTTTGCATGGCAACCGGACCAACTATGAGCTGGTTCCAGGAAGAGGCATAAAATTCCACCTTCGGGAAGTACAATTTTTTTTTTTTTTTTTTTTTTTTTGTCGTTTTTCCACACTTAAGATGTCCGCATGAACAAGGGGGGACAAGGGGAACACACCTTCCTGCTGTGAAGTTTTTTTTTTTGGCGTGCGATTTGTTTGTAGTTCGCGAGATGAGGGCATTTGTTCGTAGTGCTTGGGGAGGCGTTATCTCGTAGAGATTGTAGCTTCCTAGAGTAAAATATATATTATATAATACCTGGTAATTTGTAATCAGGCCATACGTCGGTCGATACGCCGATTAATTCGACAATGTATAGGCGTATTAACATAATCGCAAGGCCAAGGAAGGGGAAGACGTCCATGGCCTTACTACTGTGTACGACGTAATAGTGTTTTGTTCTCCGAGCTGTGCAAGGCTGTTGTGGTAGGAAGTGCGTGCCGAAGTACTATTAATAGAACAACAATATATTGACCTCTTTGCAGACCCTATTCTATATAGGGAATATTTTGCTCTGCACGGAAATCCTTTCTTCGCTTTGTTTTTTGAGAGTTGGGAAACGGAATTTGGCAGGGTTGTGCGCAAAGACAATACGAAAAAAGCTCACGACTGGACGTTTTGGGCAACAAACAACAAAAAAGTCCATGAGGGACGGTCAAAGTTGCCCAAAAAAACAGAAAAAAAAAAAAAAAAATGCACCTACTACAGCAGTAATCAGAACGAAAAAACATTTTGAATAAAAAAAACAGTCGTGAGTTTTTTTGTAGTGTGATGACGCACAACCCCAGGCCAAGTTTCCTTTTCCAGCTCTCAGAAACCAAAGCGCAAAATTAGGAAGCCGTGCCGTATAAAGCTCTGGATGTCGCTGAGCCAACTCGTATCAAGTTCCTATGTTCTCGGGGGTTCTCTTTGTGGCGTAAAGGGTAAATGTGCGCGAAACAACCAAAAACCCAAAGAGAATTTTTTTTTCGTGTTCCGCACGAAAAGTGTATTTTGTTCGTACATACGTAGACATTCGATGAAAATCGACATTCGATGAAAATCGACGAGCAGTGAGAATACTGAACCCTACGTGCGACAAAAAAATAGAGGCACGTACCGGGGGGGAGAAGGGACGACACCTACCTGTGACCACGGCTTGTCCAGAAGGTCGCTGAGGGTAAAACCTCCTACTACGAGTTTTTAGGCTGGAAAGTAAAACAGATGAAAAAAAATAAAATAAAAATAGACAAAACATCGAAAAAAGACCTACATACAGTACAGGCTGCTGTAAAACAGCACACCACAGCAGTAATAGCAGCAGTGGTGTAACACTGTTGTTGGTATTCGATACCAGGGTACCTGGTGCGTACACGGTTAAATGCCTGGGGTAACGGATCAGCTCAAGGCTTGTTTCTAAAATCCTTCGCCCCCATGAAAAGCCCTCTCACGAACGCATCACTACGATATTAAGATGGGGCGTCCCGAGGGGCAGGAACGCTTGCTGCTCCTTTTTCGCACAGCTGTCTACAAGAGTACCATGCTTGCTTGCTGATGATTTACCCCACGGACCAGACATCACCCCATGTCTCTAGTGCTAACATGTAAACCTGAAGTATGAAATCCCGTAACATGTGGCTGAACGTACGGAGCATAAATATGCCGGAGCTGCCGAAGTTTCGTATCTTCGGATTTTAGGTGCCTATCTATCCGGCCTATCGCCCCCACCTACAGCAAGCACCAGTATAGTCCAAGTGTCCCACTTTCCTCCCTATCAGTAGAATGACGGCGAGGCGTCAGGATTCTATCGCATGCTATTATAGTGTACGACCCCGCAAATTGATGCTGAACATGCCCAAGGCGAGGGTGCGAGGGCTCAAGCACACGAGGATACGAATACAACAAAGAACGCGCGGGGTACGGGGAAGCGAGAACGAGCAAGCGGGCTCGATTTACCCGTTTCACAATGGGAATGACATTCCCATTGCCGTTTCAGTTGAAACGGTAGTACTAGGTTTCGTTGAAGATATAGCGGCGTGTTCTCGCGGCATCGTGTCGGTGCCCTACACAGCAGACAACAGCACGCTGTCTGCTCCTTGGCTCGGAGTGGCACGCGCGAGATTCTAACCTCCATTTCTTCCCATCTTACACAGGTGATCCAGTCGTTGTTATTTGCAGGCGATCCTATTTATGCGTGGCTCCCTGTTTCGGCGCGCTCGCTTCGCCTTCAAACTTGCCAGCCTCGGCCGCATGAAGTCTCCCGCGGATTTGATTTCGATACAACATCGACAAAATGTGTCCACAGCCAAGAGGCGCAGGGTCAGGGCAGCGGGCTGAGTAAACGCCCACGCCGGATCCGTCGTCAGCTCCTTCCAGAGCCTTCCTTCACCCGCATGTAGCAACATCCACGACCTTGGTTTCGGTTTTGCGCGTGCTGCCCGCGCACCCGCCTTACGTTGCGTAAAGTGTCTATTAGCTGTTAGTCGTCGATCTAGAATGGGATGTAATGGGGTCTCATATACTAGCATACCAGGACAAGTATGAAACAACACAGCTGTGAGATCGAGGTACAAGTACTTACCAGTACACAGCAGCAGTACCAGGTAGTGCTCACTGGCTCCAACCCCTCCCCCTATCCCCCCCAAACGCCACACGGTTCTCTGTCCAGACCATGCCACCGAAGAAGGGATCGAAGGCGGCTGCGTCCATGGGGAACCCTGCCCTCTGCCGCCACGGTGGTCCGCGCGCCACAAGCCACATTCTTGAGGCGAGTTTTGATTTTCACATTTTCACAGCTCGATTTTCAAGCAAGATTTCAGATTTCGAAGATATGGGATTTCCGGTACCCGAGGTACCAGTATTTATCTATGTACTGCTGTACGAGTACGTGCCACGATATAGGTACATACAATGGAGCACGTGGGTACCGCGTTCGAGTGCCAGGTATGTATGTACGCACGTAATCCAGCGGTCTTTTTCAAGCATGCCCGTATAGTCTACCTGATACCGGTGACGTCTGCCTGTGTGTCTTCAGCACCGTTCTTTCCCCCCATCGACACCGAGCACAGTCCAGTGTCCATGCCAGGGTAATCACACGGCGCAACAGATTGTGAAACTGATCTGTGTGATCTGTGCAATGATTTGATTCGTCCGACGTATGGAATGTTGCCTACTATTAATACTATTAATAACTGCTGTGTATGGCCACGATGATCGCGGAGAAATCCCGGTCGCTGCTGCTGCTGCTGTAAACTCCTGCTGTGCATACTGCTGCTGTTGTGTTGCTGTTGCGCTGCTGTTGTACTGCTGCTGTCTGTTGTACATAAAATACTGCTCTTGGACCCCGCTAAGCAAGGATCGGTTTCCAGCATGCTTCTATTGTACCAGTATTATTTTTTTGTTCGTAGCACTTTGTCCCAAAATATAAGCACTATTTGATTGAATATTAATGTAAAAAATATCCTTCTGTTGAGGCACAGTGGTGTCAAAACACTCCGGATGTACATGGTCGGGACTTTATTGCCGAAACGGTCCTTACATTTCCGGCCAGAGTGGTACACTATAACTAATATACTACTGCAGTACAACAGCTTTCGCTAGAATTTTTGTAACTGTCGTCAACGTGTGTGCGTTGGAATGTGTGGACGAAAAAAAAAACGAAAAACGAAATCCTGAAAACGAAACGGATCAGAACACGCGGCAACTTCCGCACGAGTATTGATTGCTGCTGTTAATTGTACGAGTACCGAGAACAATACCCAAGCCCTACTACTGCTACTGTAGTGCGTCGAACACACGCCACCCCACCAGCCACCGTCGATCTTCGCGCCGCCGATCACGCCCCACCCTAGTGGCAATCGTCGAACTGCCCATCAGTGGGTGACGGGTTCTCCCCTAGCCGCGCCCCTTCGTAGCCGTGCTGCTCTTGCGCTTGAGGGTACAGCTGCCTGCTGTGTCTTTTTTCACCCACTACACCTCCCAAATCTCCGATACATCGGTGGAATTTGTGCTGTTTAGTGTCCGAGTACCGAGTACCCAAGTCCGAGTCCGTCGAGGACACCCCACCCCACAGCCACCTTGGACCTCCCGCCGCAGATCACACCCCAACGATCTGGCCACGGTTGAACTGCCCGCGCAAGTCGGCCAGCGGTCGCCCCTGGCCGTGCCCCTAACCACCATGCGTTTGCCGGGTAGCTGCTGTGCCTTGTTCGACCCGCTACACCTCCCAAACCTCCGACATGGCAGTAGTAGCGTTGCACGAAAGTGGGCGAGGTTGCTGTAGAAGAGAGCGCACAGCAGGATGCGCGCACGGGAGGGAGACCAGCAGCGCACAGCAGGTATCACAGCGAGGTGTTCCCGTCTGCGACACTACTGGGTGCGCGTGGACCTGGCTGCGGCTGTGCTCCCGCCTGTGCTCTCTGCTTGGTCCCGCGCGTATTGTTGCTGCAGCTGTGCTGCTGCGGTGCGAAGAGCGTGTTTCGTGTTCGATGGCTCTGGTACCGTATACCGGTATATGGTATGTGATGTTAGTCCGCTGCGATTTTTGTCGGAGATTATTGCTGCGTCTCGGTCATGCGTAGATACATGTGACGTAGATCACGTAGATATATATATGTTACGTACCTGGTACATAGATATAGATACAGGTTACGGCGGTGTTTTCGCGACGGGTCCCCAATAAAGGCGCCGTCAAAAATTGAACACTCGCTATCGGTCGTAATTAAAAGATGGTTGCATTAGTAAATGTGGATTCCATGTTCTCGACCAAACCGTCGCATAGATATTACTTGTCCTGCGAAGGTCCCGCCATCCGCCGAGATCGTGGATATCCGTCTCATTGTACGACAACAGCTGTGGTTACCCGTATTCCTTGACTATGTACAGCAGTAATTGCTGTCGTCAGTAGTGACATTGTCCCGTGACAAGCCATCACTGCAGATAGGAATGCGAGGCCCGTGCCTCGCACACACTCTTTTCCTCTCCATGGTCGTTGATGACCGTTTCGTGGGATCGTCCGTATTGATCCCATATCATGACCTGCCGTGTCCTACACGCTACCCCCCTCCAAAAAAGGGAGAGCGCCATAAATGTCGAGTCGAACCGGGGGTCTTCCTCACATGAATACTACCTGGTATTTATAACTGGTCAGTTTTTTTTGCGCAATAGCTCGGTGACTCGTGCTGTCTTCTCGTTCCCCGGGCGCTTCTTCGTCTGCGCTGTTCGTCGCCCTTGCTTGACGTGGGGGTGGGGGGGGTGGAGGGGTGAGGCCGGCGAACATGTTTGCCACATCTCTCTCTCTATATATATATACACGGTATCGCTGATGCTGTTAGATCATGCCCCTCTTGATGAAAAAATAGAAGGGTCGTTTGTACTTGAGTATGAAAACCAAACGGTCCATACATTTCCATCCAGAGTGATCCCAAAATTGGGCGGAAATATAAGCACTGTTTAGATGTTAATATGAAGACCAAACGATCGTTGTATTTCCGTCCAAATTGTGGTACATTCCAGGTACACGATGGTGCTGATGCTGTCGTCGTGCTTTCTTATGAAAAAACATATCAACAGCCGTCGACACGGAGTCTCAGCTACTATTACGGGGGTCCATAGTTAACAGGACCAAATTTTGTTAGTAAAAATGTAAAAATAGGTAAATACAAGGCTTTCCTTCGGAGTGGGTATTCCGTCGTTTCTTGTACATATAACTGCAATTAATTAATTGGCGTCATAGCCCAAAGCCAACCAAACTAAATGTATTTGCGTAAGAAACGGTGAAGGATGAAATAACCGCGTTTATTTATGAATGTAATGTGAAACGTAAGATCGGGTGACGCAAGAGTAAGAATGACATTCGTCTAATAATAATAAGAATAACATATTTCATCAGTGTGGGGAGAGAGTGGAGCAGTGCTTGGCATGTGGATGATATACAACATACAGGCTGTTGTTTAAAAGAAGGTTTGGGACAGGAGAGAAAGCAGCAGTGCCGGCAACGACAACGGTTATGGAAATGTTGTATAGTTGCTGGGCGGCCGCGATTTCGATGTAGCCAGCATAGGACTTTGAATGAAACATGATATGTAAATAGTCTTCCAGGCTGCTGTAGTAACGAGGCGGGAAGCCCAGAATGTGGATCTGTTCGCTGTTGAACCCGCTGGATTGTGTACGAAGAAATAATCGTGATTTTGGGAAATGTAGGAAACAATTTGTTTCCTTTCGTTCGTCCTGGATGGCGACAATCTGCTTGGCGTATTGCTTCGGAATTCCGCGAAGCCCTGGAGCAGGGCGAAATGGAAGGGAGTATTTTTGCGCTTGATGATGATGTCTCCGTCTTTGATGGTGGAGTCCGTCAGGCGGCAGTTGTAGCACTTGCCACGGACCTGGTCGAAGTAAACATAGGGTGCGCGGGGCGGGAGTGGCGTGCAGGGAATGGCGGGGGAGGGGGGGGGGGGGGGGGGGGGGGGGGGGGGCAGAGTTCATTATTTGTACTGCTCTACAGCGGCACAACAGCAGTACGTAATCGCTTGCTATACCACGGCAGCAGCAGCAGCAGCAGAAGCAGCAAGTACGTAATTTCATTGACGATACAGAAATATTTACACACACAAGTGTAGTACAGTACACGCACAAATCACGTCCAGCATGATGTACGGCAACAACGCAGCAGCATCACAAAAAAAATCATTGACGATACAGATATATACGTATACACGCACAAGTTTAAGTGTAATAGACACACAAATCATGTCCAGCATGATGTACGGCAACAACGCGGCAGCGCCACAAAACGACCAGGAAACACAAGTATCCGAGTACATACAAACATTCAGTGAATATTGCGGCAGCACTAAAAGCAGAGCAGCAGCAGCAGAAGCAGCAACGGATCGCCACAGCGTTGGCAGCAGCAGCATAGCAACGATATGAAAAGAAGGGAGAAAAAAAGTATGTACCCCGAGGCCGTCCGAAAAGTATTTTTGGTACCTCACTATAGACCCACCTCCGCTGCGGCAGCACTAAAAGCAGAGCAGCAGCAGCAGAAGCAGCAACGGATCGCCACAGCGTTGGCAGCAGCAGCATAGCAACGATATGAAAAGAAGGGAGAAAAAAAGTATGTACCCCGAGGCCGTCCGAAAAGTATTTTTGGTACCTCACTATAGACCCACCTCCGCATGCTGTACGGCAATAACGCAGCAACAGCAGCATAGCAACAATACGAAATACCAGGTACGAGAAAAAGTAGTACGTACGCAAAATGCAGGAGAAAAACGACCAAAATATTTTTTTTTACGTATCAAAAAAACCATTTGGGTACAAAAACGGCCAATAAAAACAATAATCCGCGTTGGTAGCAGGATAGCAACGATATGCAAATAAGGAAGAAAAAAAAGTATGCACCCTGGTACCTAGTATGCCGCAATCGCAAAACCTACGGAATTTCATTGACGATACCGAAATATGTACACACGCATGTGCAGCATGATGTACGGCAACAACGCAGCAGCACCACAGCAGCACCATAGCAACGATATGAAAATAACCAAACCAAAAACGAGAAAAAGCAGTACGTACTCAAAATTCAGGAGCAAAACGACAAAAATATTTTTTCACGTATCAAAAGAACTATTTGGGTACAAAAACGACCAAGAAAGACAGTAATCCGAGTACCTACGAACATTCAGTGGATATTGCGGCAGCATTAGCATTAGCAGCAGCAGAAGCAGCTACAGCATTAGCAGCAGCAGAAGCTGCAACGAACCGCCGCAGCGTTGGCAGCAGCAGCAGCAGCAGCAGAATAGCAATGATATGAAAATATGGAAGAAAAAAAGCATGTACCCTGGTATGCCGCCAGCGCAAAACCTACGGAATTGACGATCCGAAAATATGTACGCTTCCAGCATGATGCACGGCAACAACGCAGCAGCACTACATACAGCAGCAGCAAGTGCACAGGAGCAGCACGTGCACAGCACGGCAACAACGCAGCAGCACTACTGCAGCAGCGAGTGCACAGGAGAAGCAGGTACACAGCAGCAGCAGCACTCATGGCGTGGCGCTGACAGCAGCAGCAGCAGCAGCGGCAGCCAAAAACGAGCAAAATGAGTACGTAGGGTCACCAAAACATGTACACACAGAAATCGTGTGCATGCATCGAAAATGCACCACAGTAGCAGCAGCACTCACGTCGTTCGGTGCAGCGGTGACGGCGACAGCTGAATCCTCCGTTCCTTCGTTCACGTCCCGCAAACAGTTGTGCATGTGCGCGTTCGCGTGCACTGTGTGTAAGAGGAGCCGACGCAACGCACGAAGGGGAAAGAACGAGCATGGATGAGTAAAAAAAAAATAAACGCTTTGACGTAGGTTTGTATGCAAAAAGGCAATTTAAAACCCCCAAAAAACGTACTGGCAACATACAGCATGCACAATAGACATAAGACACTCACCACCGTCAGCAGTCTCGAGGGAGTACGAGACAGTCCCTTCCTTGATCGGGCGAGCACAGAACTCGCAGTCGGTTGCCCTGTCAGGATGATCCCGCCACCAGCGCACGTGAGATCCTTGCAGGTGGCGAAGGCCACGTTTTTGCCACCAGGCGCGGAGTTCTTGACCAAGTGCTGGTCCGTGCACTGGTCGCACACGACAGCCGGCACCAGGTCGGTCTTTGTCGTTGCCGCTCTCTTGCCAGAGGGCGAGGACCACGCGCCTCTCGACGAGGGGGAGGTGAGCTTAGGGGGCGTGGAGAAGGGAGAGGCGGGGGTTGCAGCACCAGCAGGTTCGCCACCGACAGCAGCAGCTTGGCCGCCGACAGCTGCACCTACCTATCTCTGCCGTTCGTCGAAGGCGAGACGCCTCTTTTAGGCGCCGTGCAAAGAGCTGTCTATTGTGGTTGGCAGTTTGCGGAAGAAGAAAGAAGAAAGGTTGTTTGGCTGCTTGGCGAAGAAGAAAGAAGAAGGGCTGTTTGCGAACAGCTGTCTATCAGTCGGTCTGTCTGCCAAGAGCTAGCAAGTGGCAACGACCTCAAAAATCGTAATTATAGTTGTATTTACACAAGGCTTTCCTTCGGAGTGGGTATTCCGTCGTTTCTTGTACAAATACATTTAATTTGGTTGGCTTTGGGCTATGACGCCAATTGCAGTTTTGGTTGGCTTTTGGCTTTGACGCCAATTGCTGCAGTTATATTGCAATTGGGGTATTAGCCCAAAGCCAACCAAACTAAATGTTATGACGCCAGTTGCAGTTATATTGCAATTGGGGCAATACTCAAAGCCAACCAAACTAAATGTATTTGTGTAAGAAACGGTGAAGGATGTAATAACCGCGTTTATTTGTGAATGTAATGTGAAACGTAAGGTCGGGTGACGCAAGAGTAAGAATGACATTCGCCTAATAATAAGGATAACATATTTCATCAGTGCGGGGAAAGAGTGGAGTAGTGCATGGCATGTGGATGATATACAACATACAGGCTGTTGTTTCAGGAAGGTTCGGGACAGAGGGGAAAGCAGCAGTGCCAGCAACGTCAACGGTTATGGAAATGTTGTATAGTTGCTGGGCGGCCGCGATTTCGATTTAACCAGCATAGGAGTTTGGATGAGACATGATATGTAAATAGTCTTCCAGGCTGCTGTAGTAACGAGGCGGGAGGCCCAGAATGTGGATCTGTCCGCTGTTGAACCCGTTGGGTATGTGTAGGGAGAAATAATCGTGATTTTGGGAAATGTGGGAACAATTTGTTGCCTCTCATTCGTCCTGGATGGAGACAATCTGCTTGGCGTACTGCTTCGGAATTCCGCGAAGCCCTGGAGCAGGCGAAATGGAAGGGAGTCTTCTTGCGCTTGAGGATGATGTCTCCGTCTTTGATGGTGGAGTCCGTCAGGCGGCAGTTGTAGCACTTGCCACCGACCTGGTCGAAGTAAACAGGGTGCGCGGGGCGGGAGTGGCGTGCAGGGAATGGCGGGGGAGGGGGAGGGGGGGGGGGGGGGGGGGGGGGGGGCAGAGTTCATTATTTGTACTGCTCTACAGCGGCACAACAGCAGTACGTAATCGCTTGCTATACGACGGCAGCAGCAGTAGCAGAAGCAGCAAGTACATGCGTAAAACGCAGCAGGAAAACGGCCAAAATATTTTTTTTAACGTACCAAAACGACCATTTGGGTGCAAAAACGACCAAGAAAAACAGTAATCCGAATACATAAGAACAATCAGTGGATATTGAGCCAGCATTAGCAGTATCAGCCGCAGCAGCAGCAGCAGCAGCAGCCGCAACGGCTTCGAGCAGTGGTTGCATCAGCATTAGCAACAATAGCAGCGGAAGCAGCAATGGATCGCCGCAGCGTTGGCAGCAGTAGCGGCATAGCAAACATATGATAAAAAAGAAGAAACAAAGTACGTACCCTGGTATGCCGCGACCGCTAAAGCTACGGAATTTCATTGGCGAAACAAAAATATGTACTCACAAATGACCAGCATGATGTACAACGCAGCAGCAGCACCACAGCAGCGTAGCAGCGATATGGAAAGAACGAAGCCCAAAACGAGAAAAAAAAAGCTGTACGTACGCAAAATGCAGCAGCAAAATGACCAAAAAATTTTTTCCAGGTACCCAAACGACCATTTAGGTACAAAAACGATCAAGAAAAACAATAATCCGAGTACATGCGAACATCCAGTGAATATTGCGGCAGCATTATTATTAGCATTAGCAGCAGTAGCAGCAGCAGCAACAGCAACGGATCGCCGCAACGTTGGCTGCAGCAGCAGCATAGCAACGATGTGCAAAAAGAAGGAAGAAAAAAACTATGCACCCTGGTCTGCCGCAATCGCAAAACGTACGGTAATTATTGACGATACAGAAATATGTACACACACACGAGTGTAATACACACACAAATCACGTCCAGCATGATGTACGGCAACAACGCAGCAACACCACAAAAAAAATCGTTGACGATACAGAAATATGTACACACGCACAATAGGCACACAAATCATGTCCAGCATGATGTGTACGGGAACAACGCAGCAGCGCCACAAAACGACTAAACGACCAAGAAACACAATTATCCGAGTACATATATCCGAGTACATACGAACATTCAGTGAAATCGCGGCACCACTAGCAGCAGCAGCAGCAGCAGCAGCAGCAGCAGCAGCAGCAACGGATCGCCACAGCGTTGGCAGCAGCAGCAGCATAGCAACGATATGAATAGAAGGAAGAAAAAAGTATGTACCCCGAGTCCGTCCGAAAAGTATTTTTGGTACCTCACTATAGATAGACCCACCCCCGCATGCTGTACGGCAACAACGCAGCAGCAGCAGCATAGCAACAATAATACGAAAAGAACCAAGCTAAAATACGAGAAAAAGTAGTTCGTACGCAAAATGCAGGAGCAAAACGACCAAAATATTTTTTTTACGTATACAAAAAAACATTTGGGTACAAAAACGGCCAACAAAAACAATAATCCGCGTTGGCAGCAGCAACATAGCAACGATATGAACATAAGGAAGAAGAAAACTATGTACCCTGGTATGCCGCGATCGCAAAACCTACGGAAATTCAGTGACGATACAGAAATATGTACACACACAAGTGCAGCGTGATGTACGGCAACAACGCAGCAGCACCACAGCAGCAGCAAGCAGCAGCATAGCAACGATAGGAAAAAAAATCAAGCCAAAAACGAGAAAAATCAGTACGTACGCAAAATGCAGGAGCAAAACGTCAATTTTTTTTTTTCACGTATCAAAAGAACCATTTGGGTACAAAAACGACCAATAAAAACAATAATCCGAGTACATACGAACATTCAGTGGATATTGCGGCAGCATTAGCAGCAGAAGCAGCTACAGCATTAGCAGCAGCAGAAGCTGCAATGAATCGCCGCAGCGTTGGCAGCAGCAGCGTTGGCAGCAGCAGCAGCAGCATAGCAACGATATGAAAATATGGAAGAAAAAAAGCATGATGTACCCTAGTATGCTGCCATCGCGAAACCTACGGAATTTTATTGACGATCCGAAAATATGTACACTTCCAGCATGATGCACGGCAACAACGCAGCAGCACTACAGCAGCAGCAAGTGCACAGCAGCAGCAAGTGCACAGGAGCAGCAGGTGCACAGCAGCAGCACTCATGGCGTGGCGCTGACAGCAGCAGCAGCAGCAGCAGCAGCAGCAGCAGCAGCAGCAGCCGAAAACGAGCAAAGGGGGTACGTAGGGTCACCAAAACATGTACACACAGAAATCGTGTGCACCGAAAAATGCACCACAGTAGCAGCAGCACTCACATCGTTCGGTGCAGCGGTGACGGCGACAGCTGAATCCTCCGTTCCTTCGTTCACGTCCCGCAAACAGTTGTGCATGTGCGCGTTCGCGTGCACTGTGTGTAAGAGGAGCCGACGCAACGCACGAAGGGGAAAGAACGAGCATGGATGAGTCCAAAAAATAATAAACGCCTTGAGGCTTTGAGGTAGGTTTGTATGCAAAAAAGCAATTGAAAACCCCCAAAAAACGTACTGGCAACAGACAGCATTCAACAATAGACCCAAGACACTCACCACTGTCAACAGTCTCGAGGGAGTACGAGACAGTCCCTTCCTTGATCGGGCGAGCACATAGCTCGCAGTTGGTTGCCCAATACAGGATGATCCTGCCACCATCGCACATGAGATCCTCGCAGGTGGCGAAGGCCACGTTTTTGCCACCAGGCGCGGAGTTCTTGGGCAAGTAAGTAAGTGCTGGTCCGTGCACCGGTCGCAAACAACAACAGTCGGCACCAGGTCGGTCTTTGTCGTTGCCGCTCTCTTGCCAGAGGGCGAGGACCACGCGCCTCTCGACGAGGGGGAGGTGGGCTCAGGGGGCGTGGAGAAGGGAGAGGCGGGGGTTGCAGCACCAGCAGGTTCGCCACCGACAGCAGCAAGCAGCTTGGCCGCCTACAGCTGCATCTAGATTCCGTTCGTCGAAGGCGAGACGCCTCGTCTAGGCGTTGTGCGAAGAGCTGTCTATTGGTTGCAGTTTGGGAAGAAGAAAGGTTGTTTGGCTGTTTGGCTGTTCGGCTGTTTCAAAGAAGAAGGGCTGTTTGCGAAGAGCTGTCTATCAGTCGGTCTGTCTGCCAAGAGCTAGCAAGTGACAACGACCTCAAAAATCGTAATTATAGTTGTATTTATATAGGTTTTTATGTATACCGTAGGTCCTATTAACTATGGATCCCCGCAATATAAACGAAGACACCAATACTGTTATAGCAAGCAACTCACTCCCCGCGATGTACTGCAGGGTCAACAGGCAAATATATGGAGAGTACTACCCAATTAACCTGTGTGCCGAAACTATCCTTTTCGTGATGGGAATAAAAACGTGCCGGTATCTACTTGTATCTATACTCAACAGTGCGTGGTACTCACTTTGGGTGATTTATGTGTTTTCTGGTTCGTCGCCGCTCAAGCCCCACAGGCGTTACGATGTTTGGTGTTGCACCCAACTTTTTGTTGCTGTGCTGTTTCGTGACTCGTGTGCATCGTCTTCTGTCGCCTGCGCGTATCCGTTGCCCTTTGTGCGTGGGGGGGGTTGGGGCGGGGGGCGGGGGGCGGGGCGACGAACATTTCCGCCGAATGTATACCTACCTGGTACGTACGTACGTTGTTCTACACGGCAATGCGGCTGCAGTGCCTCAACATGATGATAAACCACAACGAGTTCGGGGTGACGGAAGAGGACTTCGTGGCGTGTGATAACGATGAGGAGAGAGTGCGCGCTTTGCTGTTCCAGAAAATGAAGTATTTCATCACCAGGCACCCGGAGGTGAGTGAGCTGCCCACGAGCTACTGGTACATCGGAATACTGTTGGTCGTATCGTATGATACACAGCTCCTATCAAATAACACTGCTGTTAGGAGTGCAATGTACTGAAACAAGTGGGCCAGTCTAGTTTCCGGTAATTTGTGCCCGAAACGGGAGTGCGGTCCTAAACGGGGCTGGAACCCATTTACTATAATTCCTGGTACCTGGCAACTGCAAAAATGACTACTATAATTCTTAGTAGTTGGTGCCGAAACACGTGAGAGCGGTGTCTTGAAGAGGGTTAAGCAGTTACTGCTGCCTGAAGAAAAAAATGCGCCTGTGTGCTACCCATGCTCCCATGGTATGATATAATACGATATGATATGATATGATATGATGCGATATCATACGATATGATATGATAAAAAAAAACATGATATGATATCATACGATATGATGCGATATATCACCCTGTGGTGGAATTGTAAGGAGCCTCGGGATGTGTACGTTTTGAAGAGCAAGCGGTCCTTTCTTTTCCGCCAGTAGCGGCACGCCGTATCAGTATGACACACCTGTAGTTTTGTTGCGAACCCATGGGCATACGAGGACCAAAAACAACGCCAGAGAAGAAACAGTGGGACCACCATCCAAAGGTGCTCGACGAAAAAGAGAAAACAAACCAGTGCAGTGTGCGTTGGGATTTTATGGAAGAAATTACGAAAAGCGATTTTTTTTTTCTCATGTGTGTTTTGCTTGGTTTTAGCATACCCCCCCCTGTTTGGGTATCGAAAATGGATTGTGGGTGTCGGGATATTTTGTTTTCGTGGACCCGTACCCCATCTATAATTTCCGATACCTGGACAGGGGGGGGGGGGGGGGGGTACTCATTATCATGCATGGTCGTAGTCGTATGACCATAGACCCTCGCATCCCTAGAATGCCGGGACTGAGCGCGTCGGGTTTCCACCGACCGGGCAGACGTTGCTTGCACCAAGCTTTTCGAAGCGCCGTGAAGTGTCGGGCGAGTCGCATGAAGGGTGAGCTGCATCCTGCTAAAAAGCTTTTTTTTAGACGATCTTGCAATGGATGGCAGCTTCGAGTGAACTGATTTGTTTTCTGGTGCGGCCGATTCCAGAGACAATAACGAGTACACTATGTATCTGCCTCGTGGGTGCCGTACCACACACACACTACGTGATACGATCATTCCCCTTGTGCGGAGTTGAGGTTCTCCACCCCGCGGGCGAGGGTGTAGTACGTAAGACATACACAACCAAACAAAACTAGGGAATCCCACGGGACTGGTTCTGGTTTGTTTTCATTGTGACCTTGAGGGGAGGGGAGTGTAGTGTCCTTTTTTTTGTTTTTTTTCGCGTACCCTCTGGGGTACGACGTGAATGCCATCGCTGACGTGTTCCTTATGACCCCACCCCCCTGTCCTCAAACAGGCCGCTAGCGACGATTCCATCAAAACCCTCGTCGCCCTGTCTGTGGACGAGCTGGTACTGAATGACAACCTGGAAGGCGCCCGCCTTCTTTACCAGGTCAGTCCTTTACCGCTGCCTGGTGCTTTCGTATGGGGGGGGGGGGGGGGGGGGGGTGTACTCGATGGGAGAGATGTACTCGATCTCATGCATGGCCGTAGTCGTATGACCATAGACCCTCGCATCCCTACAGTGCCGGGACGGAGCATGTCGGGTTTGCGCCGACCAGGCAGACATTGCTTGCACCAAGCGCGAAGCGCCGTGAGGTGTCCGGCGAGTCGCATGAAGGGTGAGCTGCATCCTACGAAGAACCGCTTGTGAGGCGGACTTGCATATGGCTGACAGCTTCAATGAGTTAGTTTAATTTCCGGTGTAGCCACTTCCAGAGACAGCAATGGGGGGGGGGAGTTCTGTGTTACCCCCCCCCCCCCCCCCCCCCCCCCCCCCCCTCACCCCCACCCCCCCCCCCCCCCCACCCCCCCCCCCCCCCCCCCCCCCCCCCCCCCCCCCCCCCCCCCCCCCCCCCCCCCCCCCACCCGGCGGTCACGCCTGATTTACCTGCGGAGAGCATTTTTTTCCCGTGGATGGTGTTAACCCCTCTAGAACTTGTTATGGTAGAATGGTTACTCTGTCCGGGAATGCAGTTCCCGTTTGGACTCTACTTTCATACAGTAGTGATCCTTCTATAGTGCCGGTTGAATGCTCGTATAATGCCTGTGGAATCGCTCGGCGCAGATGGGGTTCGCCAGTATGGCAGTACAGTGTGCGGAGTAGTTAGTGACGGTATTGTTGGCTGGCGCATACCGGCGCTCTAGGGGGACCGTTACGGCAGCCTTAGTGCTGTAATACGGGGATCGTATTCGCGTCCACGGGGGTTTGTACGACTATCATATACCTGTGGCCACATTTTTTTGGACAAACCGCTTGGGATGAGAGTTGGCTCAAGTTCGCATTGTTTCTTTTTTTTTTCCTACTAATCCCGAGGTAGCGGCCAAATCAACGGCTGATAGCTTTGGTCTTATCAACCATCCTGGAACAGTGTGAGAGCCCAGAAGTACACGGTACACAGGTAGAATCATGTTGCGCCTGTGCCGTACGACTCTCTGTATCAACCGTTGTGACTCGGACACCAACCATTGTATCATCCCTCAATCACGCAGTGGCCACAATGGTTGATGTAACCGTCACTTTTTCATCGTCCGTTTTCCCTCTCAAGTCCAAAAAGGGTCAATAGATTAATAGTATAGTATAGACGTTGGCCTTGGTTTTCGATAAGATGGTTGAAACAAAGCATACCGCTCCGGCCGCAGGCAGTTCCCACAAAGCAAATGCGTAGATGCTATCAATAGGCTTTTCGGCTGTGCACTTGGAATTCATTACGGTTGCACATATAGCAGGAGTCGACGCTGACCCCGCGAGACTATCAACCATTTTGTGAAAGCTGAACCAAGTCGTGAATAGGCATTTTATTTACTGCTTGTTGTCCACGTTGTTTCCTGGTGTTTCGTTACGTTTCGTTTTTTTTTTTCGCTCCTTGATCAGCCCGTGCCTTTCCTGAAGTTCTTCAAGAAGTATGGCGTGGAAGGCCTCGAGAAGCGCCAGGTGGGATCATAAGCGGGAGGGAACAAGAGCGCACAGTTGACGGTCCGTGCAATCGCTGTTGGTGCTGGTGCTGGGCATGCAGCGCGGCGAGAGTAGGTTGTTGTTGCTGTTGTTGCTGTTGCTGTTGTTGGTGGCGGTGGTTTGTGTTGCTGTTGTTGGTGCTTTCTTTGTTCGTGTATCAATGTTGTAATGGGTGTTGTGGTATTATTAGTTGCAAACCTGTTCCGTGGTAGGTGGTGGTGCTGATGTTGTTTTTGTTGCAACTGTTGCTGCTGTTGTTTTGTCGATCCTTCTCCTGCTCCCTGCTTTGATGTCCGGGCACAGAAACTAGCATGACGCTCAAAGTTTTGCGTCAAGTATCAGTTACCCTTACTCGTGTTTTCGTCTCGGCTGCCCCAGGGCTCAGGAGGACAGCGTACCCCATTCTCCATGTCATGTGATACCTTACAATACTCACAATACGTCTTCCTTGTTCTGCGAGGGAGAGGGAGGGACCGACGGGGTTTGGCGGAGACGGAGCAAGAACAAACCGAGTCTCGTCAATTGTTTTCTTCCTTTAGGCGGGTGGGGGGGGAGGGGAGGCAGAAGGGTTTTGCTTAGATGTACTAGGTACAGCAGTGCGAGAATAGAGCGAGTCGCGTCGCTCGGTTCAATTTTTTTGTCGAAAGTTAAGCTAAGCTATCCCACCCACCCCCCCCCCCCCCGCCCACGATACAACCAACTGAACGACCGCTATCACCGCTGCAGTCGGCCCTCACGAAGGCGGCCAATGCTGTGAACGCAGTCGCCGAGGTGGGGGGAATGCTGGACGCGCTCAAGGCGGACGTGGGCAACAGCTGCAACTGTTTGTCGCTTTACACGCCCGGGGTGCCGCTCGACCCGCAGCCCAAGGAGCGGCAGGGTCTCACCTATGCGGTATGTACATCTGTTTACAGTACGTAGTGTGTACCTGGTACACTGTTTCTTGTTTTTTGTTTTTTACGGTAATAAAGAAAAATGAAAAAAATCGTTCGCGGGTCGAGAGGGGGGGGAGGGAAGGCGAGGGGGCCTTGTTTTTTTTTTTAATATGCACAATATTATTGTTCTTCCCTCTTGTCCGGCAACTTGGTCGTTTCGAACCGACAGATTAGACAGATACCTTTGTGTGCTTTATGCTTTGATGCGGTGTTCGGCCTCTAGACTTTACTCGTAGGCTGTTTTGAGGAACCGTGTGTACCCGTGTACCGGGGTGTATTATACGGCGTGGCCTAGCTTGGACCAACCAGTGGAAATGTGCTTGGTTCTATTACGAGGGACCATATTAAATAGGACCCACGTTACATATTTCGCCATGTTTACTGACAATATTTGGTCCCATTTACTATGGTCCCCCGTAATAGACCCTTCCTAACACGGAGCGCCTGGGACAAGTGTCGACAAGAAGCTCTACGTCACTGCAATGGGGTGTTTGTTGGGTGTGCTAAGGGCTACGGGTAAGGTAGATAGCATTTTTTTCGGGTAGGGATGTGAATCGGCTGTGTCAACCGAATTCCGATGAGATCGGTTTTCGGCGCGCAGACGATGAGTCCGATATTTCGAGCAAATCCGGCGTGTGGGTGAGTGAATCCTTGTTTTTTAGGCGTCGTTTTACGATAAATGTGAGTGGCTCCTAACTCAAGCCATACAAATCGGGACGATGTTTTGCCGGTGGTTTGTTGCCGGTTAATAGAAACATCGTGCCGATTTTTCCCGATTCCGATTCAAGTCGCTCCGATTCATTGAGTAACTCGGCACTGATTTTACCCTCTCTCCGGTTACCTTGCCCGAAAAATATCCGACGGGGCTTCCGGCTGAGGAATTACGTGTACCAGGTACCCAACATTCTATTTTTACACACTTTTTTTTGTTGTTACATACTACTGTAGTACCTAATACCTATAGCTATGGGATCTCTGATCGGGGTTTGTTTGCTTTTCACTTTTTCTTAAAATGACTTTTTATTATACCAGTATACAGTATAGGCCCGCCAATAGGAAAGTGCCCAATAAGAACAGAATGCTCACCTTTTGGAGAACGCTAAGAAAATTGGGTCAAGAAAAACGGCTCAGTGGTGAACTCTACTGTACACTAAATCCTACTAGTATGTAGTAGCCTGTGCTCAAGGTTGTTTGAAGATGGCGCCCCAATAAGAATCTCAGGCTTGCCCAGATTTAGGTGTTTGTTGTTGGCGGGCCCATACTGTACTGCAGGTAAGAGATGTTAGATCTACTGGGGTTTTGACCCTCAGAACAGGTACATGTAAAGAGTGCACGCACCGCTTCTCGTACCGTGTATAGCATGGATGGGTCTTGTGTATGCACTGCGCTATCATCTGTTGCGGTCGGGGACGGGGTGCGTTTCTACTCTCAACCATTTTGTCGGGGAGTTTGTGTCCACTCTGTACTTTTTTAGCTACTGCTGTAGTCTACTCTCAAACCAATGTGGCGAAGGTGGGCCAAGCAAGAAACCTACAGAAGTGCAAACTACTGGGTTGAGTACTATTAATAAATCGTTACGCTGCACTGGCATGGTACAGACTTTTTTTTTATTTACATGCACCTCAACAAGTGATTTGTCCTGGCGATGCTTGAATAAATGGCCTTGCTTGCGCTCTCAGAGCTCCCACCCGGAACATCTCTGTCTCACTCCACCTCTCGGAGAACCTTCTGGGCGTTCTTCGATTACTTGCGGAACGTTCCTGCCTTTCTTTCTTTATTTTCTTTCTTCTTTTCGTTTTTTTTTCCACAATCACACCCAGCTCAGCTCGCCTGACTCGAAATCCAAGTAAAAAAAAAAATCACGCACTAATTTTTAGTTATCGTTTTTGAAGAGTCGAAAAAAGGCAAAAACGAACAGAACTCGAGTCAGAATTAAAAAACGGTCATGACTGAGCGAGATAGCCCCCTCCCACACTGAATTCAAGATAAAACGTGTGAAGCCCGGCATGCTTTGTCCTGCGCCATTTAGCACTCGGCATTTACAAGTCGCCCATGTATCCACGTCACAAACCAGACACGTGGTTTTTCCTGCGCAACTAAACTCTTCGCATTTGCAAGTCGCCCATCGCGCCACGCCATGATGAGCATCGTGCCTGCTCCACACTTCGTTCTATTTTTATCGCTTGAGCGAGCGTGGCGCGGGCGGCGATTAGCCGCCCGCGAAGCGGAGCGCCTTGTAGGTATCACTGCTGTATAGAGTTGGATGTGGTACGTATCGAAGGTGTTTTTTTGCCCTCCATCCCCTCTGGCATCCCCCCGTGTTTTTTTTTGTTTTTTTGTTTTTTTTTAGCAGATGGAGACACTGAACGAAAGCTTCGATGCGTCGAAATGTCGGGAGTCGTATCGAATACGATTTTTTTTGTATCATCCCCCAATCATGCAGCAACAGCAGTGGCCGTTGCTGTAGTGGTCACATTTCGTTGTCGATGCTCCCCTCTCAAGCCCCACGAGGGTCAAGACACTTTGGTTTGGGTCGGGCTCAAACTCTCGTTTGAGGCAGGGTTCCTCGTGGTCCTTCACTGTTGGGGTGTGCTGCTGTTATTACGGGGGACCATAGTAAACAGGACCAAATATTGTTGGTAAAAATACCTAAATGTATACCTGGTACCTGGTAGGTTTTTATGTATGCCATAAGTCCTGCTAATTATAGACCCCCCCGTAATAGAGTGCTGTGTATTATTCTTTTTTTTCTAATTTTTCAAGATTTTTGACTGGGTTTGACTGGGTTTCACACGTTTCGTTAGTTGAGCCCAAAAAAAATTACTCCGGGTTTTTCGAGTGCTATCGCGTTCAGTATTCATTTCGTGTTATATCATTAGCGCTGCTGACGCCGTCGATGTTGAGGTGGAACTCCCGATGAAGCAGCTCTGGCACAAGGAGGCGCGGACGCTCGACCTGGTCCGCGTCTGCAACGATAAGGACTGAGGACTGAGGGAAGCGCGTGCTACATATGTGACCCGTCTCTTTTGCTGTGCCGTCGTTCTCTGCTTTTGCAGCAAAGCTTGGCGCAACCTTTTTTGAAGATTCCCGTGAAAAAGCTAAACGCCATGGGCCAGGACTCGCGTCTGCACGTCGAGATTCGGAGGTGAGCTTTTATTTTGGGATTTGCGGCGACGAGTGTGGTGCGGCTGGGGCGCTTTTTGAACGGGTGTTGGTGTCGTCGGCGTGGTTGTCGTTGGTGGTGTCGATGCGTGATTGTGGGCGATGTTCTTTGCTGGTGCAGGAGTCCCACGTAAAACAAATCCGGGCGGAAACAAGAACGACACCCCACTGTTGATCCCGTTTTCGAGGCCCAGACAGGGGGGTATGCTATTGATATAAACATCAAGTAAAACTACTGTCTGTATGCGAAACTAAGACACATTGTTTTGGGAAATTCGTCCGGAAATTCCATCCCACTGGTTTTGTTCTTCCTTTTGACCTTTTTTTTTTTTGAGGAGTGAGAGTGCACTCGTTGTAACTTTTTTTGACCTTGCACCGCTGGGTGGAGCGTAGGTGTCGTTGATTGCTGGCGTTTGGTGATGTTGGCGATTTTGTTTTGTGGTGGTGGCATTGTTTTTGATGTATGTGGACGTGTTGCTGTGGAGTTGTTGATGATGGTGCTGATGGCGGTATTGCCTTGGTGGTGTTGGTGTTGGTTTTTATTACAGCAGTATGGTGTATGTGTTGGGTGTTGCGTATAGCCCCTTAAGGGCTGCACGTCCGTTTTGAGAACAAAACCACTTGAAACATTTTGTCTCCGACTTTTGTTTCTGTACGGTGCATTTTCTAAGGTTAGTCGACTGACTGTGTCGGCGTGGGGTGGATGCCGGTGCTTTTCTACCTGTTTTCACTAACCTTGTCGGCATCGGTGTCGTGCACTGCTGTATTTGGTATGTTCATGGGGGGCCTATGGGGTATAGATCACCCTTTAGTTATCCTTGGTGTCTTTTAAAAAAATATTTTATGAAATACGTCAGCTGTGAGTCCTATTTGGGTTTTTTTTTTTTGTTTTGCCGCCGCCCGTGGTGTTGGTGCGTGCGGACCGCTGCTGCTACGTCGTACCTGATTATTCGAATCGGTCGGACGGTAGTGGCCGTCTTTTTTCTCGCGCGGATCGTGCGATGTTCCGCGCCCTCCATCCACCCTTGGTGCGTGCATTTGCCGAACGAGGCGCAACGTGTCGGTGACGGTACTCTTACTACAATGTTTCTCTAGCGGTGCTGCGACGTATGTCTGGTATCACACGAGTGATGATGAGATGACACAAGGCGATGATGAGATAACAGACGGGTGATCAAAGATAATACACACCCTGGGACGAATTTTCCGTGCCTTACGAAACAAGGGGAGCAGACGCACGCAACCGGAACGATGGCTTTGGAAGGATCTCGTCGAGGCCTTTGCCATAGACACATCGATCGGTGTGTTGCAATCTCTCCCCGTTGGTTGTAAAGAAAAAATCAGCTGTAATGTAGTCTCAGTGACATTCGTCAGAGAGGTGCTGTACCGGTATTGTAGACGTCTCAAAAGAGATATCAGAGAGGAACATGAACATTTGACCCCCCGTTTGTTTTGGAAGTCGCTAACGCGTTTGTCCCATGTGCCCGCCCCCCCACCCCCCCCCCCCCCAACCCCTCCTCTCTCCTTCTCTTTCCGTCCACGGTATCGTGGAACGCCTCCTCGCGTTGACGTGTTGTTTTTTTTTTGGAAGGCTATGCGCCCCGAACGACCATGCTCCTTACCTGTGCATCATTATCGCGCCGGCTAGCCGTTACATATTCCACTCCTTGCCGATCGAGGAAACCAATGCGGACAAGGCCTTTACGCACGTGCTTGAAGCCATCGTGATGGCGGTGGCGTCGGAGGGGATGGGCATGATCGACGAGGTAAACGTAACTGTGACTCTTGGTTACGGGTAACCGTAACTCTACCGTAACTCTTGGTTACCGGTAACCGTGACTCTTGGTTACCGGTAACCGTAACTCTTGGTTACCAGTTACCGGTAACCGTAACTTTTGGTTACGGGTAACCGTAACTCTTGGTTAAGGGTAACCGTAACTCTTGGTTTCTTGGTCCCGGGTAACCGTAAATATTGGTTACCGGTAACCGTAACTCTGGGTTACCCGTAACCGCAACTCTTGGTTACCCGTAACCGAAACGATTGGTTACCCGTTACCCGTAACGCTTGGTTACCCGTTACCCGTAACTCTTGGTTATCCATTACCCAAGTAACTTTTAATTACCCGTTACCGTAACTCTTGGTCTGGTGTTGGTTCTGGTTGCTACTGCTGGTGTTGGTGCTGTCGGCGTTGTGTGTCGTCCTTGATGATGCTGGTGTTGCCGTTTGCATGGGTTTGCATGTCTCCCCATGGTGATGGGAGGCCATGGGGGCATGCAATGGATCGCCCTTGTGCGCGTGCTTGATTAGGGCATCGTGATGGCGGTGGTGAAGGAGGGGTGCGGCACGATCGACCAAAGTAGCCCTTTTTCGCTGATGGGGGATATTTAGCAGACGGCGAGCAGGTGGAAGCGAAGCGAAGCAGCCGTGCACGGAAAATGTACACCTCGAGCGCTCTACCGTCCCGTTCCTTGCTTCGTGTGACGGTGCTCTGGATTGTTAGGGAATCTGCGCACGGGCCGTGCGTGTTAATTTCCTGCGTATCAGCTATAAACCCTTCGCACATCGTGTAGGCAACGTCCACACCATGCCACGCACCAAGCGGCGCCCCCCGTATACCCCCTAACCCCCCCCCCCCCCCCCTCTCCCCCCCACATACCCAACACGCCTCCGCCGCGCTTTCTGGACCCCCTCCCCCCCTGCCCGCCCGCCCTTTGCTGCGTTCTTTTTATAGACGGTGCGCATCCGCCCGGCACAGCTGACGGTGACGGACCCCCTCCTCGCGAAGTACTTGTCGCCGCTGCTCGAGGGTACACGCGTGTCCGTGGCGGCCTCGTCGGACAAAGTGATCAACGCGGACTCGGACGCTAAGACGAAGGAGACGCCGCTGATCGCGATCATGGACGGCGTCTACGCCGACTTTAACTTGTGAGAGAAAGAGAGGGAGAGAGAGCCCCCTCGGCGACCTCCGTAAGTAGTGTTAGTAGTGCTTCCGTATGACTTAGAGCAAGTTGGACCGATGTCTGGTACTCGTAGTCCTCGTCACATCGCTCCCCCTGGTCGAATCAGGAAGGGCACACGAAAGATATGCAGAAGGTTCTTTTATGGAATATATGGAAGCCGAAAACGTAGTGATCGCCCAAATGTTGGGTGGTGCATCTATTGGGAGTAGGGACAGTACTCCATCTCGAAAATGATGCGTGTTCAATGGTCTAAGGCAAGCAAACGCATCAAAACGCGCCCCCCCCCCCCCCCCCCCCCCCCCCCCCGCCTGCCCGCCTTTGTCGAACCCCGCCGGTAAGTTGTTTACGACTTGTTACAACTACAGCAAAACGTTCGAAAGTTCGCACTTTAGTCATCGTTACGGAGTTCATTCCGAGAAATTTGCCCGGGCGGTCGGGCAGCCCCCCTCGGCGACCCCCCATCGTTAGTGTTTCATGGCTTGGCCCCAACTTCCGACACAATGATTGGTATAGGCCACACCGAGCCGTCTTTAAATCTTCCATACATTGGACAGATAGATCATGATCTATCTATCTACATATCATCTACAGATCATCGAATTCCTCACCCACCGTTGTGAAGGGTTACGCAGGATCTGTACAGTACATATCCAACCCAAGAAACATGCGCGCGCTAGATCCTGAAAGATGTACGGGTCCCACCCGGCAATAAACCTGCAGCTACAGCAGCAGTAGATAGTGAAAGGTCGGGAAGAGATGTGCCTTGAAATATCCAGATGATGAAGTGGGGACCGAAGATTTTTTCCGCGGTTGTTAACTGTTCAATTCCCCAAGTTTATTTTCTCAGGCGGTCCGGGAGCCCCTCGCTTGTCGCGACCCCCCCGTAAGCAAGGGTTGCCGACTTGGCCCCCCAATCTTCAACACAATAGTTGACACCGAGGAACAGTAATATTGCGTTGAGTTGCCCCGGAAGGGCTCGTTTTTTTTTTCCCCCGGAAAAGGAAATGCCGATATGGAACAGGAAAAGGTTTTCCCGGAAATAATATCCGGTCGAGAGAGAAAAGGCCCGGTAATGTTCGACTTTTTTTTTTTCAGCACCCTCATTGCCGTTTGTCGAGAAATCGAGCAGCGGCGCTGAGAAAAACGATCGCATTCCTGTGCAAACTCAGTCAATGCGCTTTACGGATCGGCACGACATGAACTCCAGATTGCATCTTCCTTTTCCGAGAATTTTTCCAGGGCGGCTATCAATTATTAACAGGGTTTGGGTTTTCGTAGAGAGGTTTTATTGACGCTTGCCACGGTGGGGGGTGTGATAAGGCACCCGCAATTTTGTGAGGTTCCTCACGTACAGAGTTGTATGCGTGTCTCTCCACCGAAAAGCTGGCTTTTAATAGTAATTGCGCGATTTACCTTTCTATATGGGACTTTATATAGGACTCCAGTCCCGTCTTTTGTGGACAAGCCACTCTAATCCCCAAGTAAGTTTGTCCCGTCCCCAAAAGTGATCTGAAGAGACTGCACTCCTATGTAAAAAGGTTGAGGCGGATGAGCAATAAATCAACCCCATGCCCTGTGTAGGTTCTCTAACGAAACGACCGCATAATCAAACGATTTGTGCAGAGATTGCTCATCGCACGCACGATGAACACTGCTGTTGAACAACGCCCCTCGCCCACCGCTATCGCGTCCGTTCCTTGAATCGCGACGCCCATGCTCAAGCCTAGTATTATATACCTTGCGTCCTCGTTACGTCGCGACATTCCGGTACGGATTACTGCGGGAGAGATAACGAGCTCCTCGGCTGCGAAGACGCATCGATCAGTCACAAATAGTTCGGCCTTGAAGTGCGAAATTCCCGCATAGTGAAGAGGGCATCTGAGCGAAGCACGTCGAAGCTGAGCCAAGTCGTTACGAGCCCTCATCCCCGTCGGTTGTGACAACAAAAACATTCTGACAGCCGGCACTATTTACGTTTTTTTGAAGTGGAAGGGAGTGCCGTCGTCAAGGGGTTGAGAGTTAGTTCTGTGTCATTTCATCTACGTTTTATTAATAACGTTTGTTTTCATGTTCGTTGCAGGGATCTTCAGAAAGCGCGGGCGACACTCAAGCTACCCATCGGGGACACCATGGCGGAGGAGGCCAAGTGGAAGGTGAGGAGGGCACTTCACGCACGTCTCATACTGATTTTGTCTTTTTGGGCAATGGAGTGTTTTGGCCAGGAGGCGGCGACACGCCACGACGGAAGAGGCCAGGTGGAAGGCGGGGAGGGCACTTCACGCACGTCTCATAATGATTTTGTCTTTTTGAGCAATGGAGTGTTTTGGCCAGGAGGCGGCGACACGCCACGACGGAAGAGGCCAGGTGGAAGGCGGGGAGGGCACTTCACACGTACGGAGTAAAGCAGTATGTCTGTGACATGCTTTTGCTTTGAGCGATGGCGTTTTTTTTTTCCGGGGTGTGCGGACACGATGTCGGAGAAGGTCAGGTGGAAGGTGAGAGGGCAGTTCAGTGCCCCCACCTGATGCCGTGCACCTCTCCGCAATCGACCGCGATTGGAGAACAATGGGCCGCAATTGCGGCATAATTCTGTAGGACTAGAGATGGCTGTGCATTCACCGATATGTGTTCCGGTTCCATGTTCGTGGTCCGCGCAAACGCACCGCGGCGGGCCCTCATAACTACTTGGATTTAGAGTAGCTTGATGCTTGCAATAATAAAGGGGCTACACGTAGTGAGCACGGCTGGCTCGTTCCGTTTGTGCCGCGGCACCACCCGCTGCGTAGCGTGTGGTCTTCCTCGCCGTAAGCCGACGCGGTTTTTTGGTTCGTCTGGCATCACAAGATGCTGCGAGTACGAGGAGACCGCGGTCTGTCCCCTTGCTCGACCGCCTCTGCGCTAAAACCGGCATGCTAGAGCCGGAGGAGGCCCTGAGGCGCCTTGTGTGCCGATTCTCTGTTCGCCCTGTATGACTGCAGTACTCAGGACCCGCGATGGAGTAAAATAACATGTATCCACGTATGTTCGTCCACTATGTCTGGTTCTCCATGCTATCTCCCCCCGTATTGTATTGGGAGAGGACGGGTTTGATCACTTGGCTGACCGCCCCCCTGTGGTGAGACTAGTACGGGGGACCATATTAATAGTGAATAGGACCTACGACACACAAAAACCTATATATTGCCCTATTTTTACTAACAAGATTTGGTCCTGTTTACTATGGTCCCCCGTAAATAGTGCCAGAAAAATATGGTGCAGGATGCTCGGAAAGGGACAATAAAAGGCCAAACGAGACCCTGGTACATGAAGACCGAAGGAAGCCTTGACACGCACGAAAGGACCGATAAGGCCTAAACACAGAACAGGCTTTGACGCTCGTACAAAGACCATTATCCTGCTACTGTACACCATCACTGAGATCGAACTTGATCCGCTTGTTGCCGATGCCGATGCTAAATGCTGGCACGTGGCAGGTGAGGTCTAGGACGGCCTCGGGGAAGGAAAAGTTCGTCGCCGACCCCGCTGCTGAGAAGCGCGAGATCCCCTTAAGGATGATGGCGTGCAAGGGATGTGAGTGCCGGGGTTTCTAAAAAAAAATTTCTTGGCAAGCCACGATCAAACATACATGAAACGATTACAGCTGTTAAAGCATCGGCCTGGGATTTTTTTTTCGGGATGAAGATGTATTGAGGGGTCATGTGTGGACGTACTATTGCTGTGAACCGTGTGGTAACAGCTGGGCCAAGTCGTTCAACAGTTTTTGGAGGGATATATCGTGGAATAGGTGTGGACTACTATTTTGTCGAAACTGGCGTAGACACTATTACGGAGGTCCATAGTCAATAGGACCTATGGTATACATAAAAACCTATATATTTACCTATTTTTACTAACAAAATTTGGTCCTTTTTACTATGCTCCCCCGTAATAGCTGGTGTTGTTATTGTTGGATACCTGGTATCGATTAATAGTGTTGGATGTTGGTACATCGTATGGAATGTGTTTTTCCTTCCACCCGTGATATTTAAGCACACACTGAGCTTTGCCAAGTCGTGAGCACAATGATACGTGCCAGAGGACTTCTGTATATATTCCTTTGAGTACGTGTGGACTGCAAACTTTTCACACCCCGGACAGAGTATCGATTCCCACTTCATGACCCAGGTCCTTCAGGGCAGATCTATTCACGATCTGTGTGGTCTAGCTCATGTTGCCGGGTGGAACCCGTATAGTCTGCATGATCTAGCACATGTTTCCTGTTTAGATCTGTACTATGCAGGTCCTGCCCAATCTCTCACAACGGCAGGCGAGGAGCTAGATCATCTGAAGATGGATGATGATCTACTGTAGATCATGAGCTGTCCGGGGTGTGAAACCATTTTTGTCGAAGCGCGGCCACGTCGTAAATACTGCTGTCCATGTGCCGCCACGCGGTCAGGTAACATACTCAAGACCCGGAAGGAGGTAAAGCAGTGCTCTCTTTGCAGCGAGGTCTGGTATTGCGGAAACGAGTGTCAGGCGAGCGACTGGACCGCCGGGCACAAGACCGAGTGCAACCGCAAAAAGTGAGCTACGATAGATCTTTATACCGGTATATATATTTATGTATTATGGGCAAGGTTTCCCTTGGGGAGGTGCCTAGGGGAGTGGCGCGAGAACAATTTGAAAACGATACATCATGCATATCGTAGGCATGTGATACGACATTAAGACGTGATGAAATATCTGCGTATTGCTGCTGTACATATGGACATGCACAGTATGTATACCCTTGTAGAACTGCACCTGCTGTATTGGAGACAAAACAGGCTGGAACTCCAGTGGAACGGTTGCTACTGTTAGTTGACTGAATCGCTTTGATAGATATTTCTTAGTGATGCCGCCAAACGGCGAAGAAGAAGAACGCCTCTCCCGCACAAAAACCGAGGACTGCCGACCAAAAAAAAGTTTGAAAGCACTCCACGCGTGACACGCGCAGCACACGCCGCGCACATACCCGTGGCACACGGAACACAGCAGTACAGTAGTAGTGGGATAATGTTTACAGAAATAGAAAAGTATGCACCGAAGAAGAAACTGGAACTCCCGACCACACTCGGCTGCACACCCAAAATCGCGCAGCAGCAGCAGCAGCAGCAGTGTTGTTGTACCTGTGGCAGCATGCATGTGTCACACAACAGCAGAGAACCCCAGCTCTACAGATCGCAGCGTCCGATAAAAAAGCAACTATTAATAATAATATTAGGAAGTCACAGCAATACAGCGCGGACAATTTACCGCACACGCGTGGTGTTGCTTCCTGCTCTGCTGGCAGGCGGCAGGAGTGTATAGCTTTAGCTTTATAGCCAACTGGTTGTAGCACGCGCCCTGCACTGCTCAAATGTGATGGTTGTCTGGTGTGTGGGGTCTGGGTTATTTACATACAGTAGTACAAAGAAAAAATTGGAAAAAATGAAAGTAGAAAAAAAAAACATAATCTCTGCGAGGTCCAAAATCAAGCATCGTGACTATCTGGCTAAATTACCGAAGATCCGTATTACCTGGCATGTAGTTCCTGTGCTCGTCGTTCGTACCGATGTAGTCACGGAGGCGTCGCAGTGTCGAAGTCGCGGAGAGGTCGCCGTGATGAGGTCGCGTGGCGAGGGTCCCTTGTAGCCGTCGTTACGGCCAACGTAAAAAAGTCAGCCGAGCAGAGGTCTTCGTTGATATTTAGCAAGGAGATGCTAGAGCTAGTCTGACTCGGTGGGAGGGACTTTTGTCACCCCAGAGTCTGCGGCGGATAATCTCCCGATGGCTATCTCCCGGGGACGAGTCAACACCGTCAATGACGTGAGACCGCTCGTAACCCGAGATTTGATATTGCTTGACCGGTGACGTGTCCTTCGCGCGTGCGTGTTACGAGATCTACGATATCTCCGACCCTGGCTTCCACAGATACCTGGTATTATTTTTCGCGGCGCGCATGACACCCCGTATACACATGCACAGCAGCACAGCATGATATGATACGGAAGAGAAAGGACCTGCGACACTCGCGTGGTATCGCCCGCTGCTGGTAGCGCGGCTAGGCGGGGTTGTGACGTTGCTTGTGTTCTTTGCATGTTGTCTGATGTATTAAGAGTCCAGATTTCTGGGGGTGCACCTCGGGCAAGAAAACACGAAACGTCGGAGATGCAAGGACAGTTGAGGTGCTCATATTTCATCCAAACGGGCCTTACATTTCCGTCCAGAGTACATCTGTCAAAACATAAGAGCAGCAGCAAAGAGGGGTAGACAGATGGTAGATTATGGACCGCAGGCTCCGATAAACGCAACCAGCCACAGCAGCCGTCCAGCGCATATTGGTGTGTCGCACACACAGAAGAGTGTGGGCGGCAGCGTTGTAACGTTGTGTTCTGTGCCTGGGGTATGTCTGGGCTGTTTGCTCATGAGAGTCTAGCGCGAAAAACAGGCAACATTTTACTGGCACGTACGTACGTACTGTACGTACAAAATAAGGCCTCTCGTACTGAAACCAGGGAACCCGTCTCATCCACTCCCGCCGAAAAAAAAACTTTGAGCGCTTGCGGCGCGCTCCAGAGTGCACGGATCGCGCCAGCACGTCGACCAATGTGTCCGGCCGGGCTTCCCGTGTCAACTACTTAACGTTTCGCCAAAAAGTGCTCGTATGTTCTAAAAAGTACGAAAAAATCACAAACATAACTATTCATATACTTCGAAGTATATCTATTGGATAGGTGGAGTATCTCCATACGATATGTTACTGTAGGTGTACTGTGTTTTAGATATTCACACTCGATGTGTGCCTTGCTTTTCTCATGATATATAAATCCACTCCATGTTTCTGTATCTGTTGGTATCTGCGTCTTTGTTGTGATGCCATCTGTTGCTCTCTGTGTCTTGTGCTGCTGCTGTAGGTATCTCGTTTGCTGACTGTCGTTATTGCTGTCTTTTGTCGATCTTTCTGTCTGTCTGAGTTGCTATCTGTCTGCCTGTGTCTTGTGCTGCTGTGTATATGTCTCTTTGTTGCTGCTTGTGTATCTGTTGCTGTCTTCTGTCTCACGTCTGTGTTTGTTTATGTCTGTGTTTGTTGCTATTTGTGGCTGCGTATGGCACAGCGAGGGGAAGAAGACGAACAAGGGCGCTGGCCATGTGTCAGAGGACAGCGGCGATGACCTTAGGGAACACGCGCGCATCGAAGCACTGGATTCGTTCGCCATCGACGTCGGGAAAGCTTTGCCGGCCGGCGGCGCCAAGAAAAAGGCTGGGGGCAAGAAGGGGAAGGGCAAAGGGAAGAAGAAGTGAGCTGCTGCTGATGGTGGTGGTACTGATGTCTGCTGGTGCTGGTCCTACTGGCCGGGTTGTGCTTGACAGCAACCCCGCGTGGCTCGGATATGAACTTGTCTTGGCTCAATTGCGCTTGGCTTGGCGCAATTGCGCTTGGCCCGGCTTGGCTCGGCTTAGCTTGGTTCAGCTCGGCTTGGCTTGGAGCAGTTGCGATATGGGTACTATAGAGTAGTGGCAGTACAGACCTGACTATCGTCGACGGCTGTGTATATCATAAGTAGAATGTGAAGTTGGGGCAAAACGGTATCCATACGCTTGGCGTCGTTGCTTTACCTTAAGCCACTGAACTCAGCGCCACGATCGACGCTCTCCACGTTTGAGCGCTCGTTTGATTTGCGCCCCGGGGCGGAGATACGGTGTCGGGTGGTGATTGGTAGGGGGGGGGGCGGATGGAAGTCGGGGGTCTGGTGAGGGGGTTTGAATTCGTCTTTTTATCGTTGCATGATTGCTGGCTTGTGAACTATGGTACAGCAAAAGAGTAGGGGTGGCGTTTCCGTGAATTATAGCCGTTGGAAGTCATTGTAAAGTGTATAGACTTTTACCGACGTTGTTTTCTTGCTATTAATAGTGTAGCGTTGACTCCGTATGTCTGTTGTGGCCTATTTTTTTGGAGGCAGCTGGTTCGACGTGGCGCAGACCATGACGCTCGTCTGCTCTACGCCGAATCGATAACCCGTTGTTCGTGGGCGTTTTAGCTCTCTCTCTCGTTCCGAGTTTTTTAGGTTTGATTGGTTTTCTAGGGATCGTATGCCGGAACGTTTTTTTTTTCTGTTTCTGAGCTACAACTACGCGCTCTTTTCAACACCCAGGGACCCAGCGTCATGACGATCGATTGATTGCCTGGCATGTATCATACATTGTTAGACCCTGCTGCACATCCAGGGACTTGTTGTTGTGCATGGTTCAGTTTTCGTTAAAATACCAGCTTGGCATAATCCTCTCCGGATCGTCGGATGCCGTCCCCACCCAGTCACGTATCTGTCGCCTGCCATGCAACAGCACTGAATCCCGCTCAAGCCATCTCGGTTTTTTTTTGTCGGATGTTTGGAGGACGTGGGTCACCGTAGAATGGGGCCACAGTAGAATGACCCGGCACGTCGCTAAAAGAAGGCGGTTTCCTGTCGGCTGCCCTCGCAATGAGGCCAAGCCGCACCCCGGTTTTGGACAAGCTGTGCCCTTCCGCGGATGAAAGTAGATTCTCCATCCCAGTTGAAATGCCTTTCGCAAATATGTTACCATACTTTTTTTTTATGTTACCTACTATTAATATAGCTTTCCGTTGAGGGTGCCGTATAAGTATTGTCACGATAATAGCAGGCAGTGAAAAGGGCTGGCCAGGGTGGGTGGGTTTGCACCACCAGTCAGCATGTAGTTGCATGGTTCTAACGGGCATGTGGAGCTGCCTGCGTGGACGTTTTGGGTTTTGTTCGCTCTCGACACCCGCTGCATGCATCTCCTGCCTTGATCGCTTCTTCTCTGCATGGACGAAAAAGTTGATTTACCATTAAGTATCAAATCAGTGAATGTATCATTCTGTACGAAATGAACACGAAGGTGTGACGTTGGATGGTTTCTTGTCTTTGTCTGGGTCTCAAGCAGTTTATAGCATGGACGTCTTCAGCTTGTATCATGCACGTGGCGCAATTCCGAACGTTTCTCAGGAGACCTACGAGTGCAATTAATCTGGGTTTTACGTGTGTAGACTTGCTTACATTGATTACATTGACTTTTTTGTCGTTTTTTAGACTTCACTTGATTGCAACGGCCTGCTGCGCCCCAGGAAGTCTACGACGAAAACCACGGTGTCTACGACGATCTCCACAAGAAGGCTCGTCTTTTCTTCGTTTGTTACCCTGTACTAACTTAAGATTATTTTTCCCAAACTGAATTCAAGACGAAAAAAAACACACGAATTTCAGGATGAAATTCCACACCGGAATCAAACATCATTTTCAAGACTCCAAAAACGCTCAAAACTGAGCGCGAAAGCCGCTCCTGCACTAAATCCGAGATAAAAGTTCCGAAAAAACTAACGAAAAAAACGAAAACGGGATTTCCGGTGGAAAACGAAAACGGGATTTCCGGTGGAAAGTACCGCTGGACGTGCTGCTCCACCTTCCGCACTACTGTAGCTTTGAGAAAATCAAAATTCCAACACACATTCTTAATTACTGTTGTCGTTTGACTCCGCGGTACGGCGCTCGATTCCGGGAGGCATAAGACTGGGTTCGAAATCTCACCTGCTCTGATTTTTTTTTCTTTGGGTAGGTAGGGGCAGTATTATTAGTTGTATGGGTTTCATTGTTACCTGGTACTTTTTTTTTGTTTTTGACGCGCCAAATGCATGTGGGTTTCAGTGCGACTTCATTTTATCGTACGGCACATACTTTTTTTGGTAGAGCGCTCGACTCTGGAGGGTAGAAGCGTGTGTTTTTTTTTTCCGAAAACTTTGGTGGCGGGATGAAGCAGGTGTGGGGAGGGATAAAAGGGATACTGGGCAAACAGGCAGGACAGGTATAGACACGGGAATAACTACCTTGAGAGCACAGATTGGTATAATGGTTAATAGTTCGAGGGGGACAAATAAAGTGCTATTAGTATTAGTAGAGCACTACCTTGACCTAGGAACACTCACACGCAACGAAACGTTCGACGCAGGATTCGAGAAGGAAAGCAACGCGTGGGCAGAGGCGAACGTAGATGCACCAGAAAGGGAATACAGTGGTTCAGAAGGGATACAGAGATAGTTCACAAGGTAACAAGTAAAGAAATCTTTAGCTAAACTTAGGGATGGGAAGACAACAGGGGCAGACCAAACAGTGAATGAATTTATGGAAAACGGGGGAGAAGGAATGCTTACCATGATGGGTGTGCTGTATAAGTGGATATGGAAAAACGAATGCGCACCTAGGAGGTGGAGAGAAGGAGTTGTAGTAAACATATTTAAGAAAGGAGATAAGGCTGACCCGGGGACCTATTGAGGGATAACGCTTTTAAACACAGTAAGCAAAACGTTTTGTAAGATTTTGAACGATGGAATGGGAACTATGATGGAGAAGGAGGACACAATAAGCGAAGGGCAAGCAGGGTTTAGGCCAAACTGTAGCCGCGTAGACCATGTGTACACATCATGTCAGATAATCTAAGGTTGGAAATGCGCAAAGCTAACAACCTACTGCTTCTTTCCGGATGTACAGAAGGCCTATGACACAGTATGGAGAAATTGATTGAGGAAAAGCTGTGGGAATAGAGGTCAGAGGAAAGATATGGAGGATGATGAAAATATGACGGAATGTGCGAGGGGTGCTGTGATGCTGGATGGGAACATCGAAGTATGTTGATGTTTACAAGGAGTTGCACAGGGATGTACATTATCGCCTCATCTATTCAAATAGATATTAACGGCCTGATAGTAACAGTCGAAGCAGCAAAGCAGAGAGTCAGGCTGGGGGGAGATACGATGTCGGGATTGATGTTTGCGGATGACTTCGTGGAGATATCAGAAACACCCGGAGGATTGCAGAAACAAGTAAAAAAGGCGCTAGAATACACTAGGGAATGGAGGGTGACGGCGAACGTCAAGTGCGCAGTGGTCATGGGTAACGAAGATAAAATAAGGTCAACCCGGTAAATTTCAGTTGGAATCGGGGAAAAGATGAATTACCGATCGTAGACCAGTACACGTACCTTCGAGTAGAGATATCAAAAGACTGCTCTTGGGATACACACGTAGCGAAAGTAATAGGAAAGGGTAAATACAAGATGGATGCGATCCTAACAGACTCGCAGCTTTACCAGGATCACGAGATGTATCCTGATGAAATTGATGGCACCAAAGCCAGAATATGCAGGAGAAGTATGGGAAGGGAGCGCGAAGTTCGTGAAACAGTTGCAAACAGTACAGATGACAGCAGCTAAAAAAATCGTAAGATGCTCAAGTAAACTAGAAATACAATATAAAGAACAGAACTGGGAATGTACCCACTCAAGGCAAATAGAGACATGAGAAAGTCGAACTGGCAACATAAAAAAAGGAACATGCCCAAAAAGAGGTTGCCAGCAATAGTTGATAGAGCCGTATGGGAGAAAGTAACTAAAGGGCGAGCTCGAATAAGGTGGGATGGCGTAGTATGGGAGGATATAGGGGGAAACCAAGAAGAGAAAATGTCCGCCGGGAAGTTTGGGAAGTACAAAGTAGAAGCAGATGAAAGGAGAGAAAGAAGGGAAGTACTAGCGCTAAGAAACAAGGTGGAATCGGAGAAACACCTAGAGATGTAAGGGGGGTTAAGCGAAGGGATAGGAATGAAAACGTGTTTGCACGGCCCAATGGACCTCGCGAAAACTCTGAAACTGCGATTTCGTGTAGGCGAGCTGGACCTGTCAGAAAGAAGAAAGAGATATACCACAGCCGGCAAGAGGAGGAAATAGATGCATAGATGTGCCCGTGTGGCAAAGCAATAGAGAGTGAAGCTCACATAGTAAGAGAATGTGAAATGTAGAAGAAGGAACGAGATGTGTTAGAAGAGGAGTTGAGGGAAATGTACGAATGCGACATGGAGGACTTTGGTACACGAGATGGCAGCGAGAAAACGATCGCTATCCTAGGAGGTAGATGGTGGTCACAGGCGGACAGACAGGAAGGGGATAAGATTAGCAAAAGTTTCTATGTAACATATAGAAACAACGGAGCGCCCAATTGTTAGAGGTGTCTCTGTTGGAGTAGGAACGGTGCTCCGCCTCGAAAGGGATGCGTGGTCAATGGTCAAATGACTAAGGCAAGGTTACAATGGGTACGCCCCTCCCCCCCCTCCCCCGGTCTAGCATGGCTAAACCCAACGGAAGGGGCACAGCAAAATCATTCGAGAGGACCAATTTGACAGCACAACAACGATGAAGCTCGGGTAGAGAATCCACAGTATTGCTTATCAAAGGTCACCTAAGAGGCCAAAATGATGGGAACTGGGCATGCTGACCATAGACAACAAAAGGTTGAAACGCGCTTGCTTGACTTTAAAACCCGAACCCCGAACCCCGACCGCCCGCTGGGAACTCCTATTCTCGGAACGAAGATGTTATGGGGAGTGTTCATGAAACTACTACTATAGTAGTAGGTGTAGACTGTCGACCCTTTTCGTCCAGGCTGGGCTATAGGCTGTGTGAACATTCTGAGTACTTGTAGAGTGCTGCTGTAAAAAATTTGGACTGCCTCGAAATCAGCAAGACCGGCAAAGAAATGAGTTGCTTGTCATTGATTCGTGGCCTCCCTTTCTATCGTCATGTTGTCGACGACACCGAGAAAGGCTTGTCATTCTGCGCTACTGTCTGTAGGGACCCCCCCCCCACGCCTCAACATCATCAATCGTGAAAACCTTTCGGAATCGCTACCGTACGTCACCGTTGGAAGCTGCAAGTGGGGTTGTTATCACTCTGTTCGCTGACTCGGTGCTGGTCGTGGCATGCAGGATGAGGACTGCAATGGACGTAACGGACGTCGCTTGGCGGAGAAGGCTGTTGTGGCTGGTAAAGGGCTCCCTTGGCAAAGTTACGCACCGCCAGCAGCAGTGCAAGACACAACCTAGCTCCCTCTGTTTCCCGCTTGAAGGCTATCTATATCTTCACCTCCCACGTAATCGCCGGGGTACAGTAGGTCGGGAAGGAGCGGCAGTGTCTTGGGCGTTGTCGAGGGAGCCAACTCTTGTACCGTCACGTATCGAGTAGGGTCGAGGATTGGCGTCGCGAACGCGTGAGATGGAGCTGGGCGAGGGGCGTTGTTCAACAGTAATCATCGTGCGTACGATGTGTAATCACTGAACCTCTATCCATCTATATATGCTTGGAGTGTTAAACGCACGTGTAATCCATCTCGCGGACCCACGCCCCACCGGGAGGGGTACTATTTTTTTTTTCTAATAGTGTGGTGATCGGATCGGCCGCGTGAAATACTACCGGTAACAACGTCGGACGATCGCTGCGCAGCGAACATACGTAACAACCCTCTGAGTTTTCCCTCAGATTTTTAGGTACAACAGTACGTCGTGAATGGGAAGCGCAATTCTAACTAAGTGGCACCGGTGCGGCGACAAAAAAACGGCTGCTGGTTCGCACCCCGGAGTCGAGGTACGTGTACGTGGATGTTTGCACCTTTCCGTTACGTGTAACCGCCGTCCGCCACCAGCAGCACAGAAAACAGAAAACAGCCGACGGAACATTCTCTGGGGACCGATTAAAACCGAAACCCTCACCACCACCTCCTTCGCACCGAGTATCTGCGCTGGCCACACAACGCATCCTCTCTCCCACCTTTTGTCTCCTGCTCCCTGCTGCTCTACTCGTGCAGCCTACCAGGTACGGCCATTATGTGCGGCTCGCGGCTCGTTCCCGCTACTTTGGATCGTCGTTATAAGTTTCGACGGTTTTCGATGGTTTCATTCTCCCCTTAAAAAAAATGGACCAATCATATTATAGCTGATGGCTTTTGGAACCACACCCTTATCGTTTCACGCTTTTTTTTGTTTTGCTGTTGCACTGGCTTTCCAGATTTTCGAAAATTCGAACTTCCATTTTCTGCATTCCGCTTTCCACTTTCCGCTTCGAGATCCCACTTGAACCACCTGGCACGCTCCAGTTTTCGAGACAGGCAACCACTCGCGTTTGCCTCTCGGCAGCACTTCATCCACACCAGAAGCAAAGAGAGAAGCCATACAACTTGACCAAAATGCCTGGGCCTGGACGCGGTGGTTTTGGGGGGGGAGGGTTCGGACGTGGCGGAGGGTTTAGGGGAGGGTTTCGCGGAGGATTTGGACCTGGCCGAGGCCCGCTGTTTGGTCCCAGGATCGGACCTCTAGGTATGCTCCTACGACATGAAAAGGATGATGTTTTTGTATAGGACCGCGTGCAGCTGAGTCAGGTGGAATTGGTCGGTGGCCTTGCGTGTGCGCCCTGCTGGTAGTCTACGTGCGCTAGAGTGTGCTAGTGTGCGCGGGGTAGAGGCTGTGGTTCGACCAGCGCTACATGCTGCTACGACACTGCAACTTATTCTCAAGCACGGGTTTTGAACTATCATCTTGCTTGTGGTTGTGTTGGCACACCAAAGGCGACACCTGCAGAGTCGTAGAGCGCTCGTGCTGCCTCTGTCTCTGCTCATGATTATTGCGCTGCTGCTGCTGCTGCTGCTGCTGCTGCTGCTGCTGCCTGCACGTGGGGGCAAACCCCTGCCGAGGAGGCGAAGCATGACTTTGCTCATATTTTAATCGTTTTTTTTGCTCCTGTGTGTTGGTTGCGCCGCGCCTGGAGAAGTCGACAGCCGAGAGTCTTGAGTCTCGAGTATCGCACCAGAAACAAGAAACTGAAACGAGTGCTCCTGTACTACAGCAGTAGGAGCTTTCGCGACAGCAGCAGTCTCAGTCGCGCTTTTAGTACAGATACGGGTACGTTCGAGTACTGACCAGCACGTCGGTCCCGCAAGCAAAAATAGTGGTGTCCACTTGTTTTGCTGTTGTTTGGTGTTGTTGCCGAGGGACAAGTCACCGTTCGCCCTCTGCTGCTACTGCTGTATATTGTCACATGCTCGTACAGCAGTGAGTAATTCAAAGTCATTATTTTTGCGGCCAGCCAAGGGCCAGTTGGCATTCGAGTCGGAGAGCAACAAGGGGAACGGGCCACACGGCACACAGCAACGTCACCATCATGTCACCTCTCGAAAACCTGTGATTACGCCACAGCGCGTGCGTACGGCGTTTGGGGCAGTAGCCTGCCTGGGGGCGCGACGAGGACGGTGGAGCTGGTGTCGTACTCGACCTTTCCTTGTTTTGGGTTTTGCGTACAGACGTACACTTTTTACAGCAGTAGGTAAAAGTCCCCAGTTGAGTTGGTGTGTCGAAGTACGATACGAGAATACTGTCGGGTCTCTCGTCGTCTTGCGCTGACCGACTTGGAGCCATACTCTGTCTGCTGTAGTCGTAGCCGACGCAACCGGACAGGGTACGAGGGTACCTTGAGAAACTTACGACATACCAGTAGGACACCTACCTATACAACTCACAGAAGTGCTGTTGTAGCAGTAGGAAAGGTGAGGGAAGCAGGTTGAGATCTACCAGTATTGAGTAGGAGTCTATTAATATTACTGCAAGTAAATACCCGTGATGTACGACAGGCTAACACTGCTGCTGTTATTTAGAGTATTAATACTATTAATATTAATAGGCTGCTGTACTGCTGCTGTACCACTCCTGGTGTACCAGGTACAAAGAGTACAAGCCAGTACTGCTGCACCACTGCTGTACTACTACAGTTGTGTTAATACTGACTGCTGTACAACGAACTGAACTGTAATGCAGAATACACCTGTTCTCAAATAAGAAATCCAGCCTTGGCTAGCTTTCCTGATGTTTCTTACCGATACTATTTTATGGCATACCAGGTATGCCTGATATACCTGGAATACGTAATTTAGCTGTCTTCGTTCTGACCCTACGGCAGTCCAGTACATGTCGTACCGGTGCCCGGGAGTGTCCCGGAATCATGGCCGCCGCATGCGATGTGCAGTCCATTATTGTGAACGAGGCGTATGAGGGATTGCGTGAGCGGTCGATGTTGATTGCATTGACCCTTCTAAAACTGCAGTCTCGTCTTGTTAATACCTGGTAGATACCAGTAGTGGATAAACCACTCAGATTCAAGTATTAATAGTTTCCGGACGGCCCCCAATGCCCCAATAGAGCAATCACAATACTGCTGTTGTAACGAGGTACTATTAATATTAATACTGCTGTAAAATTGTCCGAAGTTGAAGATTTTATCTACTACTGCTGTACAAGAAAGTTTGAGGATATTATCTAATAAGGTCTGGCTGGCTCTAGCGGCGAAGAGGTGTCCCGACCAATCACGGGCAACATACGAAGTAGTCAGGCGTTTCCGTACGTAGCAAGAAACATTTTTTTTCCCTCATTTTTTTGTCACCGAGCGGATTCCAGGCACACTACGAGGCATGTCCGAAAAGCGGTTCGGGCAAATAGTCCAAGAAATGTCTGTCTGCGTAGGACCAATTTCAAGTACCCGGTATTAATAGTAATACCTGGTAGTATTTATCGCCAAAAAGTTGATTCTGTACTGAAACTACAGCAGTAGATACTTCAGCATTTTTTCCGCACAAAAAGCCCAAATGTTACACGCTATTTTTGGGAGAATGATCCTGTTTTTTTTTTTGCCCACGTGTTCTGTGGGCTACTGCTGTTTACCCGTTGACGAAGAGCGTTTTTTTTTTTTGTTTCGTGTTTTTTTTCGCCGGGAATTTGGGACCTTAAGCCCCAAACGTTAATAATAAACACGACCACAATGAAATAAAAAACACCGTCCGATAACGGCTTGACAAGGGATCATATTGTGCAAAAATTCAGGATATCTCCCGAAAACAGCGTGAACTTCCGACTCTTAAAAATTGTTTTGCCGGATACACCTTGAAGCACCCTGTATCTGCTACAAGCTGAAACGTTTGCAGCCGTTCTGGCCTGGACGTCATGCTGGCCATAGACTGACTCACTTGCAGATATCTCCCCTATTAATAGCTGAGCTGTCTCGCTCAGTATATTCTCCGACATCTCAGCCACTCTCAGCCCGTAACTGCCGAAGGGATACTGATTTTTTCAGGATCGGTCCTCGAGTTCATTTATGCCGGTTTGGATCTCATGGTTTTTTTACTTGCCGGCGAGCGGCGAGCCTTTCCCATTTTCGTTCTGTTTTAGTAGAGTATTTTTTTTGTTCGAGTCTTTTACCTATGTATTTATTTTTAGCACGTACGAACATGTGGTCGCCGAGCATCTACCGCAAGCACATCACAGCACAGCCCGTCAGCCCTTCACATATTAATAGCAGCAAAGCAAGAGCAAGTTCGCGCCGATCAGAATGCGACAACGCAAGCCAGCGGGCAAAGTTGGTGAGGGCCAGCATGTCGAGTATTTATACAGCTCGCTGTGTCCTCAAAAGCGAACGAAAGCATCGAAATCTGCCTGGCCCACCAAAAAAGGAGTTTTCGTCCTCGTAAGGAGCTCTTGGCATTTGTTTGCGAGTTCCTACTCTGTCGACCGAGAACTGTTGTGGGAGGTACTCACACGCCTTGGTGTACCAACCAAGATGCTCACAATCATTCGCAATTTTCACGAAGGCATGCGGGCTCGCGTGCGTGCGGATGACGGTGAACACTCGGACTGGTTCAATGTAACCCAGGGACTGCGGCAAGGCTGCGTACTATCGCCGTTACTGTTCAACGTGTTCTTCGCCGCTGCGATACACATCGTGCTGGTACGCTTCAGCAAAGACGAATGCATCGTAAGGGATTTGGTTCATCTCGAAGAGGACAGGGTTGTCGGAAAAGAGGAACCGTTGGCATGCGTGCAAAGGGCTGTGTGGGGCATGTTGTATGCAGACGATGCAGGAATAGTCTCGAAGTCGGCGGAAGGCCTTGCGAGAATGATGACAGTCATCGTGACTGTCTTCGAAGCAGTAGGTCTCACGGTATCCGAGAAGAAGACAGAGACGATGCTCCTACGAACACCGGATCAGACGTTTACCACCTCACCGCTCGCGATCGAAGCTGCAGGCCAAAAGTATAAACAGACGATCCAGTTTTTGTACCTAGGAGGCATTATCCACGAGAACGCTGACCTCTCCTTCGAAATCGAGCGACGAATCCGTCTGATGCGGGCATGCCTCAAACGGTATGGTCCGGAACTGTACGATAGGACGAACGCACCGCTTAGTCTGAAAGTCCGGATGCTGAAGGCCGAGGTGATTGAGACCTTGCTGTACGGTTGCGTGACGTGGACCCTCAATGCGGACCACTTCGCCAAGCTTCGATCAGCCCACCACGAAGTCCTTCTGCGAGTCATTGGTTTCCAGCGCCGACTACGCACCGACCACACCACCCTCTCGTATGCGAAGGCGCTCAGGATAACACGATGCGAAAGTATCGAAACGACCATCCGTAAACGGCGACTCTTCTTTGCGGGGGCTGTGGTGCGGCAACACGAGGGGCGATTGCCCAGTCGGTTGATGTTCGGGACGATCGCTGGTGGGGGGAGCCCGAAACCAGGCGGGCAGCCTAAGACTTGGCCTAGGGCAATTGCTGAGGACCTTAGAGTGTTCAAAGCCTCAGAGGGATCAACGGAAGACTCCCCCTTAGTCTTTGGAGTTGGGACCGCACTGTGGCCCACTGCAGCAAAACAGACGGGAAAGTGGTACCGGGGAATCCTCGAAGCAGCTGAACAGTTCATGGGCAGGTGGCACGAGGCTGAGGCAAAGCTGAGTAGACAGCGCCGTGCATCCGCTGCAGGTAGTGTTAGAGGGAATGGGGGGAGGGGTAACAGCAGGAGGGGTAGAGGGAACACCGTACAAGTGTATAGGGGCAGGGGGGGGAACAGGAGGAGTAGAAGGGAAACCGCGGTAGAAGAGAGTAGCAGAGAGACCGCAGATAGGGTAGCAAGGTACCAGGCCGACTAATAGGTTGGACGTTTCTTTGCTACTCGTACCGCCAACTGCTGCGGCCGTTCGGTATGCATTTTGATTTTTTCCCTTCTTATCCTTATGAAAGAAGTACTACATAGTGGGTGGGTGACGAGCGTATTTTGGCCCACTCACTATTGCTCTTTTTACTTAGTTAAGTGTTCACCGGGATGCATAGTCCCCTTTTTCCTTCTCGTATCTTTCCCCTTGCACGTCCCTTTTGGCTCATGCTCGGGGTAAGTATGTATGTGTCTGAGCTTTGGCTTCCCATTTTTATTTATTTATTTGGGATTCTTCTCCTTTTCTTTTTCTTTTCTTGTTCTTTTTCGGTTTGGTTTTTTCGTTGCTTCTCTTTCTTTATGGTGTATTTTGGTTGCTGGCGTATGTATGTATGTTGTGTCGGCCGCACCTAGTGCGAAGGCATGGTATTGCGTAGGCTATTAATGCATTACGGGTGTGTTATCTCTGTGTCGTAGTCTGTGACCACAGAGCTCGTATCTTTCTAGGGTGAAGAATCAGCACGGACACTGGGCTTGCTGGATGTCGACGAGTAGAAGAACGGTTTAATGTGAAGAACACACACACACACACACACCTGCAAGACCTCTCTGTCGGCTTCATTCGCATTTCGTTTTCTTCCTTGCGAGCAAGCTCCGCGGGCGGCGGAAGCGGAAGCCGCCGGCCGAGGGAGTCGCCCTGTATAGACCTACTGTATAGACCTACTGTACTGTAGATACCACCTTGCCGACTGAAGGTAATGCCAGGTTGATCCGTTGACTGTCATTACTGCTGCACGTTTGTGTGTGTGTGTGTGTTTTGTTTTTGCGCGATGACAACCTGTACACCACCACCGCGCGTGAACGGTGTTCGTGAACTAACCATACCAGTACGCCGTATGTTCTCCCTGGCATTCTATAATTAACATATTGCTCATATCCACGCCTATGATGCCTTGCTCATCCTCAGGCGTCGTGGGGGCGGTAGCTACCGGAGCAGCGGTTGCTGCTGTGATCGGCGGGCCTCCCCGCCGGCACCGCTATCCTCCCCCTCCCCGGGGCTACATCTACGTCATGCCGGTAGCGGGACAACCGCCTAGGACTGTACGAGCGGAGGAGGGCTCGTTCATCATCATGCGCACCGCGCTGCCGGCGTTCGAGCACGGGACGGATGGGGGGGTGCAATTCGGAGTGCAGGTACAGAAGATATCCAGGCCGCTTGTTGCTGTACTCACACATATCCCCTAAATTCTTGCATGCATGCATGCATGCATGCATGCAAAAAAAAAAAAAAAAAAAAAAACGCGACGACACGGCCTTCCGCAAGTACACGTGCAGTATTACGGGGGGCCATAGTAAATAGGACCTACGGTACAACCAAAAGCCTACATATTTACCTATTTTCACTATCAATATCTGGTCCTATTTACTATGGTCCCCCGTAATATGAGGCACGCAAATAAACGGTCACCCACACCTCCACACCTATACCCCTGAACTCGGTAGGAGCCCAGGGTCAGCGTCACTGCGCACCCGGCTAGATAGGTGGACTCGCAGAAGTACACACCAAGGGTGGCAAAATACTGATTTTATGTGTTGGTATCCCAGCAGGAGGTATCCATGTCGCGGGCATGCCTACATGTCAGTAGGAAACCCGCTAGGATATCCCAAGATGGCCCAGACACCACATATAGAACTACTGATGTACCTCGGTATCATAGGAGTATAGAGTGCAGCACCGACAACCTTTCACATTTCGAACAGGTCGTCGATTCCTAGTGAGATTTTCTAGAGATCTTTCAAGGCAGATATATCATCTATTCCCGGTATTGTATGATCTAGCTCATGTTGCCGGGTGGGAGCCGCCGTGGTCTACTTGTAGAACCTGTCTCCTTGGTTGGAGCTGTATTATTCATATTCAGATATTGCACAAAACATCTGCCAACGGCCGGTTTGGATCTTATCTGTAGATGATTTGATGGTGATCTATCTGTAGATGATCTGTTCGACGTGCGCAACCCCCTCTTCGCGCAATTGACTGCTTCGCCTGCATGAGGTGATACTGCCGTGACGGTTTCTTTTCCGTGCCATTTATTACGAGGGGCTATACGAGTACAGTGCCAACCCGGTGTTGAGAAACGTCAATTTGGTGTCCAGGCTCAGTCGTCTTATGTTGTTTCCGACGTTGATCAAGCTCTGTTGTACAGGGTTAAGAGTGGATCCCACCTCTGAGCTGTGTTTCTCAACACAACTTTCTTATTATCCGTGCCAATCTGAGCCTACTTTTCTTGACATGATATTTATCCACTGTAGAGAATAGAACCCGTGATGGACCCCAAAACCGTATATCCCCTTATGTTTGCACGCCATTTTTGGTTTTGATTTATTACTACGGCATGTTTTTGATTTAGTAGCAGACAAAACTACCGAATGTATCAGTACGTCATGTCGCCGTCGTTGCCTCCGTCCTGGTATGCCCGTCCCACAAGGTTACGATGAACGATGGTTACAAGTACACCGTGATGAAGCGCTACTCGCACTTCGAACAGCTGAGGGAGAGCGTGGCGCGGTTTCTGCGCGCGGTCACGCCCCCCTTCCCGCCTAAGCACGGCATGCGGAGTGCCACGGTGGGGCTAGGCCATGCAGAGCTGGAAGAACGCCGGTGCGTGAGTGGGTGGGGACGGGGGGGGGGGGGGGGGGGGCAGAGGGTGGTGTGCGCAGATGCTGCGTACAGCAGAACGAGAAGACCGCAGTTTGAATCCTTGGCTGGCCGCCCCCTAAACTAAAGGCAATATAAGAAGGCTATAAAAGGCCTCCTGTTTTAGGGCGCCGTGATAACCAGTACCCGCGATGAACCAAAAAACATGTATTCTGCTACGTGTATGCACCGTGTTTGGCTCGTATGATGGAATATCATGTTCCCCCCACGGGATCGCCTCTTTGGTTGTATTTTCGCTCCCATTTTGCGTTGGTCTTGTCGGTGGGCATGTATGTGTCTTGCGTCGCACTCGACGTTCGGTTTGTTGTGGTAAGCGCTGATCATTCGCGCCTCGGCTTGAGGGGCTACAAATGTGGCGTGGCTTTAGAGATGGAGTGGACCACCGCGATTGGGGACGATACTCGGAGATGCGAACCTCCCACCGGCCGAGATTTGAGTGCGCTACATGCACTTGTTCCCACCATTTTCTCGAAGTGATTTTCTACGGTATGCCTTCTTTGCTCCGAGTCTTTTCTTCCGGGAGAGCCAGTAAACCCCTTTAGGACTCCACTCCCGCCGTAGACACGTACCGGTATTACGGGGGACCATAGTAAATAGGACCTACGGTACACACAAAAACCTATGTATTTCCCTATTTTTACTGACAATATATGGTCCTGTTAACTATTGTCCCCCGTATTACAGTGCGGTACTACAGTAAAAGGGTTGATTTAGGCCGTTTCGGACTGCAATCCCATTGTGGGGACGAAACACTAGGGATTACAGTCGGCTTTGCTGTAGGTTTATGTACGGTGCAGTTCAGCAGTAACTGGGTCAACAGATGTTTCTCAGGTTTTCCGCCGTCAGCTGTCCGCATCCTTCCGTCCACCCGGAGCCCTCCCACCACCGACACGACACCCTGTGTACCATCCTACACGCCATGTGTCCCTCCTACTCCTTCTCCCTCTCCTCCTCCTCTTCCTCAGGCTAATGCTGCACGCGTGGCTGCAGTCTCTCATCACGTCGGCCTCCACCAACACCCCGGCCCTCCGTCTCCCCCTCTACGACTTCCTCGAGACCGTCAGCTACTACCCCCCGGACGCTCCAGTCTCCGGAGCAGCAACAGCAGCAGCAGCATCCGCCGCGGGAGGGGTGCACCAGAACGCTTCTGCCGCCGTAGCCACACCCGCCGCCTACACGTCCAACGAGGTGCCCTACGCTACGGCGACCCCGTACGCGCAGCCCACAGACCCTGCCGGGGCGTCGCTGCCGCTGCCGCAACCCCCCCACGAGCCATCTCACACCAAGCGCGAGCCGGCGGCGAGCGACGGCTGGGCCGTGCCGATGGACTCGCGGGAAGCCTCGGACGTCAAGCTGGCGATGTCGGGCCCCGATTCGTACGGGAGGCTGGTGGCAGGCAAGGCGGCGGAGGCGTTGAGGGAGGGGACAGGGGCCACTTCGGATGACTTGCGCGCCGTGTGGGAGCTGTCGGATATAGACAAGGATGGGATGCTGGACCGTGACGAGGTGGGAGCTTGCAGGGGGGTAGGGATGGAGGTAGAGGTGGCGGTTGGGGTAGGAGTGGCGTAGAGATTGACGTTCTTTTTTTTCTGGCTGCTGCGTTGCGCGCGTGGTAGAGGCGGTACTTTTTCGCGTTCATGCGAAAATGTTCCCGTTTTTTGTTGGGCGGAAGCTTTCGAATAGCGAAAAGTTTCCGCACTGCTGTTTTACCTCGTGTCTTCAGAGCCACTACGTCCCTCTTCGCCAAGCGAAAGTTACGGTTGCTGCTGCTGCTGCTGCGGCTACTGTGGCTGCTGCACCCTTGACATTCCACGCGACTTGTCCCACGTCGCGTTCGTACCCGTTTTCGTTTTTTGTAGGTATATGTAGGTTGTCAGATGTTGGTAGCATGCACCTATCCTCGGTACGTTCTCAGGCTTGTTTTTTTGCTTCAAAGTTGCACACCGCTGGCATATTGAATAGTACGATGCTTTTAATGGGAGGACAACACTGCCTGCGATTCACGTAGGTTGCTGCGAGATCGAGATTTTCGTTCTGTAACATGTTTTCCTTAGCTTCGGCTCGTTATTTGTTGTTCTATTACGAGGGACCCTAGTAAATAGGACCAAATATTTTTAGTAAAACTAGGTAAATATATAGGTTTTCATGTATACCATAGGTCCTATTAACTATGGACCCCCGTAATAGTAATAATGTAAAGTGTTCACCCAAAACATGTCGGTAGGTCACAGGACAGGCTCCATAAACTCTGCAGTGGAACACCCCTGAGGGAAAAAAGTCTCGTGCTCGTATGCAAATATTGCGCGACTAACACCCCCCCCCCCCCCCCCCCCCCCCCCCCCCCCCCCCCCCGCCGTTTCCTGTCCGACGCTCCTGATTATTTTATCTCCTGTGTTCTTAATAGTTCACCTTGGCGTGGTACCTGGCCAATCAGGCGGCTGCTGGCGTCAGACCCCCTTCTTCGCTGCCTGCAAACCTCGTTCCCCTGTCCAAGAGGACCGCGGCGCCACGCAGCGCCGCCAACCCCTTCTGACGGGCCGGTTGATCTCAGCTAAACTGCTTTGGCTGATTACCTTTGTTTTTGTTCAGTGTATTCTTCGCTGAGTATCTTGGTAACTTGGGTGCTTTTGGCTGACTTGCTTCGTGGAGTTAGTCTCGTTTAGGCTGAATGGCTGGATTTAGTGTTTCGGCTCATTAGCTGTCGGTACGAGTAGTGCTTCGCCTGTTTGAATGGCTGGCTCTAACGCCAGTGCTTGGGCTCGGTAGCAGGCGTTCGGTAGTGTTCTGGCTGAGCCGCTGGGTCTAGGGCATTTGGCAGAATGTTTGACTTTTGTTGCTTGGTCGGATTTCGTCTCCGTTGTTGTCGAGGGCGTCTCGGGGTTATCACTTTTTGTATGTTTTGTGTTTCTTCATTTTGCCGCGGATGGTTGCGACCCACGGAAGGCTTGCGCTTCAACGCTGTTCGTAGCGTCGCTAACACTCGACCAGTCTGCACTGTACCAACTGCAGGACTATAAGACACTTACTTGCAGGACACCTACTTGCTGTTGTAGGAATCGTAGATAGTGACCCAAGCTGGGTTTATTTTTGGGGGAAATGGTGTGTCGTACGCTAAATTCGTATTATAACGCCCCCCGAAGTTGATTTATTTTTGTGTGGAAACCGCAGCCTGTCTTTCTCTGTGGTCGTTTTCTTAGTGGGTTGCAAGCGATCTCGGGGCCAGAATATGTTGCCCGTTGTTTGCACGCGTGAGTGTGGTGAGGCTTGAGGTTGCGAATATCGAGCGCCTACCGCAACAGGGGCGGGGGGGTGTACTGGGCCGTAGTCGTAGGGGGCGTTATTATTTTTCGCTTGCCTTTAGTCTTCTGACCATTGACCACGCATTCCATTCGAGACCGGGGGGTGGGCGTTCTCATTTGTTGCTCGCCTTGGTTATTTGACCGTTGGCCACGCATCCCTTTCGAGACGGAGGGGGGCGTACTCATTTGTTACCTGCCTTTGTTATTTGACCATTGACCACACGCATGCCTTTCGAGATGGAGCACTCGTTCCTACTCCTATTGTGTACGGGGGGGGGGGGGGGGGTGGGTTCGGTCATGTGTTGAGCAGCGGCGACATCGCCCTATCCATAGGATAGGTCGGCTATCCTTTCGAGAAATGAATGCGGTATATCGTATGCTACCACTCTCACCGTTGATGTATGGATCTCTCGAGTATTCTTGTCAACAATACAGCGGTCTTCGTATTTACGGACTGGTACCTGGTAGCTTGTAAGCCTGCACACACGGGACAAGAGAGCAGATCCTCCCCTTTTCATGATCTAGATATTTTGCTGCAGATCTTTATCCCTGATTGTATGTTATCTGCATGATCTACGTACGTAAATAGTGTCTGCCGGGTGGGATCTGTGCGACACCCCTATTATTTCCCACATATTTGCCGTGTGGGAGATATCTGTATGGTGAGCGGGCCCTTGCGCATCATCTCATGACGGCGAAAGGTAGGATCGACAGGATCTACCACGTAACGTGTATCATGATCCGCGTTGTGTATGTACGTAAGTTCGGATGCTTGATCTCGAGACTCGGGCGGTCTCGTGCTCGATGCATTGTAGCGTTCGTTTCGAGCACATGGCGCACTCAACTGCTGTACTGGTAAATAGGTTGGCCGGGGGCGACAAGTAGACTCACAACAAACAACTGCTGTTTTTCCTCCCGACATTTGTTTAGCTCATACAATACTTGCATAAGATAGTGATCTTTGTAACTATTTTTTATAATAATATAATAATAATGATCATTTTGTACCGGACTGTCCTGGGAACCTTCATGCACTGATTTTTTTTTTTTTTTTTTTTTTTTTTTTTTTTTTTTTTTTTTTATCCATCACTTTTACTTCCCAGCCCACTCGTAGGAGGTTTTACCCTCGACGATCTTCTGGACAAGCCGTGGTCACAGGTGTCGTCCCTTCTCCCCCCCGGTACGTGCCTTTATTTTTTGTCGCGCATAGGGTTCAGCATTCCCACTGCTCGTCGATTTTCATCGAATGTAGCCAACTCACGCTTTCGCGCTTTCCGCTTATCAATTTTTTATGTAAGAAAAAGTCCCTATGAGCATGCACTCGGTGGGACTTGAACCCACGAAATTGATCTTGACAGGCACGCGGACCACCTACCAAGCCACCGGGGACGCCGGATATTGGACACCGCACCCGGAAACATAACTTTTGGTATTAAGACCGAACCTCGAAAACTGCTTCTCGGTATTTTTCCGGTATTCCAGACAATCACGCCGGGGTGTGCTTCGTTCGCTGGACTTGGTACCGAGTGTGGTGCAAGATTAGATACATGCTCTGTATGACAGGTATATAGCAGGTACGATGTTTGGCATAGGAATACACGCAGCATGAGATACGCAGCAGCAGTATCGAGTACAGTATTGCAGTATTTCAAAATTTATAAAAACAAAATGGATTACCTGATAACTTCCCCCCTTACTACTGTCTGTGGTGTGCACTCGTGATACAGTGTGTGTGCGTGGCATGATCGCATCAAAGCATGATCGCGCATATCAACAACACGGGCCCTGAAAAAACTGCCTTGCTTGGTTGATGGCTGATGAGGTTATTTATGATATTCTCGCACTATATACCATATATGCCATTATCCCGCAGGTGTGCCAAGGAGGAAACCATATACGTATTATAGCGGACTAATCCCGGTGGCTTGGTAGGTGGTCCGCGTGCCTGTCAAGATCAATTTCGTGGGTTCAAGTCCCACCGAGTGCACATGCTCATAGGGACTTTTTCTTGCATAAAAAAATTGATAAGCGGAAAGCGCGAAAGCGTGAGTTGGCTACATTCGATGAAAATCGACGAGCAGTGGGAATGCTGAACCCTATGCACGACAAAAATAAAAGGCACGTACCGGGGGGGAGAAGGGACGACACCTGTGACCACGGCTTGTCCAGAAGATCGTCGAGGGTAAAACCTCCTACGAGTGGGCTGGAAAGTAAAAGTGATGAACAAAAAAATATATACCAGGTATATATATATACCATATATGCCATTGTCCCGCAGGTGTGCCAAGGAGGAAACCATATACGTATTATAGCGGACTATATACCATATATGCCATTGTCCCGCAGGTGTGCCAAGGAGGAAACCATATACGTATTATAGCGGACTATATACCATACCTGGTATATGCCATTGTCCCGCAGGTGTGCCAAGGAGGAAACCATATACGTATTATAGCGGTCCTACATGTTATGGTTATGTATGACATTGTCCCGCTGGTGGGCCAAGGCGGACACAAGAAGACATGGGAGACCAGAAGACTGAATGGGGGCAGGGACACAACGAGCTAAAACACACACAAAACAAAGCGATTGTACTCGTACAGGGTGACGCAGAAATGCAGAGTACTCCGTCTACAACAATTTAATTTCAGTGTAAAAGTCAAGCCCCGCGCATTTTCCACCCCACGTCGTGGCACCCGTGCTAGGACACCATCCATCCATGCTGCTAACTGACGCAGGAGACAACCCGTTATTTTGTTCGTGACAAAGCTTCCCGCGGCGAAAAAAAACGCTCTCCGAAGAAGCGGATGTGGCGGGTACCGCTATAGGTAGATGCATGCATGCCACTGACAGGTTAGGGTACGTATTCCCCTTCTTATTACACCAACCACCAGTGAGCCATGTGTGGTTTGTGTATAGGCTGCAGGCCTGAGATGTTTTCTTGCGTCATATCAAGGCTTTGTTACTACAGGGGGGGGGGGGGGGGACTCATTACCATGCATGGCCGCAGTCGTATGACCCCAGACCCCGTTACAAGGGGGGGGGGGGGTACTCTCATTTTGATGCATGGCCGTATTCGTGTGACCACAAGAAGACCCTCGCATCCGTACAATGCCGGGACGGAGCACGTCGGGGTTTCACCGACCAGGCAGACATTGCTTGCACCAAGCGCGAACGTTTGTTAGAGGGGGGATAGCACCTCGACACAATACCGCCGCATTACGGAACGGTATCGGTATTTCGGCATTCATTCGCTAAATGCCCGCGATAATTCGAGAGTTGTGGTTCGCATTTTAGGCGGTAGATGTTATATGTGCCGTACGGGGGCATTTTGAAAGAGGCGGGACAAATACCGAAATACCGGATTCCGGTAGCCATCAGTGTTTTATTTTCCACGAGTTTCGGTATGTTGTGGTTCGGTTCGTTATCTGTCACTGCCGTCTTCATGCCTCGCCATCGTAAAGCTCGCATAGCGTTCCAAATTGGATTCACAGGTGATGGCGGTCAGGGAGATGGCGGTTTCCCTACAAGTATGGAGATTGAGTGCGACATTGAAAGCTAAACTTAAAAAGTCCACTTTGCGCCCTCCAAGTGCGTGGGTGTTGGTGCGATCTGTGACTTGTATTCGTATTAGCCGCGAGAATATTGTTTCGATACGAGTTCCCAGGCTCCGTGTACAGAAAACACAACTGCTGCAGTAGGGAAAAAACGCTGTTCATTTTGCCAGCATATGTATGTTCCATCCAACCACCCTGTAACAACGTCACGACGCCACAGAAAAATATATGAACAGTAGTAGACTATAGTAGAGATTGAGGCAAGAAGAGGTGTCTCATGACTGGCGCATGTTTGCGCACGATTGAGAGACACGCGTGAGCCATTGTGAAGGGCACGTAGCGTTATATACTGCTGTGGGTGGAAAGGCTTGCCTCCTGACGGGAGGCAAGGGGTGCTCCTAGGACAGGCGTACCACGACCATTGTACAGCACCAGCGCTATTACAGCCAGTGCACAACTTCGCGTGCTCTTCTTCGAGAACACCTGCACACTTTTTCGAAACCACCCGCCTTGCCCCATCCCTGCGGGCGCCCCCGTCCTAGTGTTCAGGTTCTATAGTTGTACAAGGTATACAAGAGTACGGCGTTCGAGGCAAGCGCGGTGCTCGTGAAACGAAAAAAAAAAAGGAAAAAAAGTCTGGCGGAGGGTGCATGCCACTACCTGCGGACTGACTCCGTTGACAGCACCGCTCCCGCGCGTGAATCGCGGCATGTTCTGCATATATAGTTGCATCAAAACCGAGGACAATCCATCACGAAAAAAAAACTACATAATCATGCCCAAGCACTCATCATCGGTTCCCGGGATAAACAAGGCATTGGTACTCGATAGACGTAAGTCAGTCAGTCCCCTTCTCGTGAGAAAGAAAGCAGGGAAACCCACTCGCCTGTTTTTTTTATTTATTTTTTTGTTTTGGTATCTCCGTTATTTGGCAGTTGACCATCCCGACGTGCTCTCAAAGAAAACAACCATCAGTCAAAGGGTCAGAAAGCCCCCGCCCGGCAGAGGTGAGACAAATAAACGCCTCCCCCAACCCTTGCACTGCTCTTGCAACCGGCTACTACAACAGCAACAGGACGCATCGCGGCGCAATATATAGTCGTTGGTTCCGTTCTCCGCCTCCATCTCCTCCGCGTGCAGTACACGCTCGTTAGAGCGCTCTACAGGCCGAGCTTCGTGCGGCGCCAGTGGCGGCGCTTGGCGTTGTAGCTGTAAGAGGCGCATTCGGGAGATGGAGGACGACGACGACGACGAAGGGACGAGGAAGAAAGAACGCATGAGTCCACACGCTCCAGAAAACAACGTGCATGAAAAGTGAGAAAGCTACGAGTATACCCATGCAACACGGGGGGCATTGCTCAGTGGCTTTTCTACACAACTAAAATTCGAACGAATCACGAAAGAGTAAATCGCGTCCTCGCAGTGAGAGGGAGCACTTACTAACCAGAGTTCTGCAACCCACCTCTACGAGCAGCTCGGCATCGGGCATTATAAGCAAGAACCCTATGGCTCTTGTCTTCGCTCCCCACTACGCAAAACGAAGGAAGGCAAATTAGCGCCCGATCCCTTTCGACTGGGACAATGTAGAAGGGCAGCAGCATCAGCATATCTGGTTGTACCCCCAGTCCATGAACATCATTAAACACCATCACCATTTCAGATCGCGGCCGCACTCTTCTCTTTGCGTTGATCTCATGCAGCACGACAAGAGCATCGGCAACGTATCTCGTCATATTTTCCCACCAAGTCCGGGAATAGCATCCATCGCCGTTGACATTCATTCCAATCATGGCGACACGTCGGAGGAGCCTGGCGTGCGCTTCTGGGTGCCACAAGCTACATATTAACGAAAATCTTCAGAAGATCACGGTACCAGGAGCATGTACGCTGCACGCCTACTAGAAACCGACAACACCCGCTGTGTTCCATGCAGCACATCATAGGGAACCTGCAAGACTACTATAGCTGTACAAGCCAAACCATCCCTCGCGGTACTGCCTGCTATCATATTGATGGAACCGCTTCAGCTTGTCAACCACCCCTGCCCCCCCCCCCCCCCCCCCCCCCCCCCCCCCCCTTACCGCCACATTTCGAAAAAGCTTGAACTTCCATGGGTTTCGCAGGGGAAACGCCTCTATAACCCCTTCTAGAACTCCACCCATATTTTTGGGGGCACATTACTTGATCTTAGAAAAGGAGAATTTGTGCAGCAGTGCTGAAAGGTCAAGAACAGAAAAAAACGCAGGGATGCGACACACGGTCAAGCTCTTTGCATTACGTTCTACAGTTGGACCAGGCACGACGCCCTCAGGGAGACAGACACGAGTTCACAGCATACGTAAGCGGGGTATCATAGCGCCTTACACCCGCACCACAACTCCAGTCAAGCGACTCATCTCCCCCCGCTCACGGGCATGAGCGTTCCATATATTTGGCACAAATTCTGGCCGGTGAGGTTTTCCCTTTCGCGCGAGTCGCTCGCGTCACACTACAAAAAAAAAGCGACTCCAACTTTCCCTACTTTCGAAATGAAACACCTACAAAATTGATCTCAGCAGGCACGCGGACCACCTAACACAGAACAAAACAACTGAATTTGCCACGTTGACTCGCCCCATCTCCGTCCCCATCCGTCACGCGCGGCGCGGAGAAGGCAGGGGCAGCGCAAATTTACTACCTCGTCGCGCTTCATGCGACACCAACACAAACCTCACCGGATCTTGTTGTCCGTGCGCAGGCGGATCCAGTGAGGGATAGGCCTGTTCTGCTTCATCTTCTTGCCAAGGGTCACCTTGGTGCGGAAGCTCTTGTGGGAAGGCTGGCAAAACGAAAACGCGCGGTTTGACGTTGTAGTGAGGCATGGGACGGGCGGGGGGGGTTGTGGGGCTATCGGAGATACAAGCAGAAAAAGACAGAACCACCAGCGCGAGCGACCCGAGAGCGCTGACAAGAGACTCGTACTTTCTTACTCCACCCGTTTACAACCGCACTACCAGTACTGTACATAAACAAATATCTAGGTCTAAATGCAACGAAACGGGAATACGCTGAAAACGCGGGCTGTCGTGGTCTTTGATCGAGGCTTCAGCATGTTATGTGTATGTTCGCCAACCAGACAGGCCGTCGTTGACAAACGATACATCAACAGGGGAGGGCGGCGACGGAAAGGACGAACTCACGCCGAGTACGGTTCGCAGGCGCCGTCTGGTCACAGGACGGCTCAGCCTGTCCCGCAATAACTAAAACATCTCTCTCCAAAAAATTCGCCACCGACGTATAATATGACTATACTAATGAATGAATAGTGATACCCGCATTTCGTGCAAAACCAGGCAGTATTTCGTCCGGTAGACTACTGCTGTGGCAGTCGCCGTGGGCGCCATTTACCGATCTATATAAGAACAGCAGCAGCACTGCTGTACTACCGTATTTAATATTACGGGGGGCCATAGTTAACAGGACCAAATATTGTTAGTAAAAATAGGTAAATATATAGGGTTTTGTGTATACCATAGGTCCTATTAACTATGGACCCCCGTAATAGTTCATACCGGTATCAACATATAACCGTTAGTACCTGATACATAAATGGGGACGTCGCTCTTGGGCGGTTTTCGGTCGAGAAAAAAAAATGGGAAAAAAAATCAAAAAAACAAATTTCGGTTCACAGCCCTGGCTGTGGGGGCGCTACGAGCACACCACGGCCAGGCTATGCGAAGCACCGCAGATACAGCGGTACCGACTGGTCACAAATGGTGAAGCGGCGCAGCAGTGGGTCTTGTGCCCCTCTCGCGCGCCTGAGCTATTTTCACGAGAGCCCGACTGAGTACGTATCCACACTGGACGGAAAAATAATCCCATTTTGAACTCTTGACATCAACACAAAACGTGGACTATGTTGTCGGCCGCCCAGAGTGGTGCCGCCCTGGGCGTAAATACAAGGAACGCTTGGTCTTCATATTAGTGTCTAAATGACCACTATATTTCCGGACAGTGTTGCACAAAAAAAGCGAAAACGCCTCGCCTATCTGTTCGCAGACATTCAGACATTTGAGCACTGCTGTAGTATATCGGAATATCGCTGCTGTAATATATCGGAATATCGCAGTGGCAAGATAATAAGATGGCCCTTCTCCGCCCCCGCTCCATAGCAGGCAAAACAACATCGTCTGTCTCCGATGTGACTGCTCCCAGGAGTGCACGAAATACGGCAAATGCGCGAGAAAAAATATGATACTGCTGGCAAAAGCTAGGGGACGCGTCTATCAATATTAGACGTCTACGATTTCTTCTCCGTCTAGACGGCGTGTCCCCTATCCCCTGCACAATACCGCCTACTAGTTACACAGCAGTTACACAACATCTCTGGAAACTCCTTGCACATCTTGAAGTTGATATTGGGTTTCAGCACGATTATGTGGCGGTATAGAGTCGGGACTACGGGGTGAGTCAGTCTCCAGTAATCAGGCTACGCCAAGAGGAGACTGACTGTAGCAAACGCGGAGGGGCTACTGTTATGAAAAAAATGATACAAGACAGCCGTTGGACTAACAATACCGCCGTCACTAACGCTACCGCAGCAAAAAATTGTGTGATTGGACAGAGAGTCGACTAGTTCAGCACCAGCCACGCACAAACTTGCAGCGTGCAGCAAAAGGCTAGAGAGCGTCTGCATCGTTAACCTGGCAACCATCGATCGACAACTAGGAAGAACGCGGGTAGATTATTCATCGTAGAGAAACGTCAGCGAGTAACTCTTGGAGTGTAAGATCTGGGAACGTTGGTAGATCGGTCGACAGGAGAGTTCGCTCTTTGAAATTATCTGCTGTTCAGTGTCTGGGATTGGTTTTCCACCACGCTGGGGTTAACAGGCGGCACTCTTGATCATTCTTGATTCCTTGATCTCGACCACTGTCCCTCGTCTATTTCAAACCATCATCTAGACGCTGAAGGCCGTCCCCTTCAGTCTCTTGAGCGGGTAACACTAGCAAAGTCTCATTCCATCACAGGAGTCGTCAGCAGGACAAGACCGGGTTCTTACGTCAGGACGGAAATCGGGGACACCAAACGCCAAGATGCCGTCGCAACCCAGCAATGTCACCAAAGGGAAGCAGCACAGTGCGGGAGCGGCGGATCTCCCGGTGACTCCACCCAGGTGCCCTGCTGAGCCACAAGGCGAAGGCGGAGCGGAGGCCACGAGTGTGCATGGAGATCGAGACAGCCACGATCAAGAGCGCGTTAGCGGGGGTATGAAAACACCCCCCACCGCAGCAGCAGATGCATGAGTGCACTCCCAATCCGATAAGGACGGGGCTGAGGGTGGCCTCCAAGACCACTATGTCAGCTGGCCTTGAGCCCCCGCGCGCGTTTTAGAGAGCATAGCCAGGCTGGAGGCAAACCAGGGTGGCGGGGAAGGCCCTGTTGTGTACATCAGATGCGGTGTCCGGAGGTGAGGCCCCCCGAGTGCAGAGGTGCATGACGGCAAAAGTCTCAGGCGAGAGGCACTGGACCTTGGCAAGGCCGAAGTGCATGAGGGCAAAAGTCCCAGGCGGGGGGCGCTGGAACTTGCTTGGCGAGGTCGAACAAGCCGGTTCATACTGGCACAAGCGCAGGTCTTCCGATACGACTGCGAGCTTCATCCATGCAATGACTGCAGAGGAGGTGCCCCTTTGCAGGTATTTCATTGGTCAATCTGGTAGGAGTGTCGGAAGCCCTGTGCTTCGATATGTTCGAGTATGAACCAGCTTTTTCAACCTTTTGTCAAAAGGTCCATTGCCTCCGCCTGGAGCTTTGCCGTCATTCGCCAGGGGCCTCGCCCCGGCAGCCGTGCCCAAGGTAGCGGGGCCATCGCCGCGCTACCCTGGCTACGCTCACTTGTGATGCCGTTCTGAACGAGCGCGGGCGGGGCACCCTCAGCCCATCCTTCTGGGATTTGGGTTGCACTCCTGCCTCTCTGCTGCGGTGGGGATTATTTTCATACCCCCGCTAGCGCGCTTGTGGTTGTCTCCACCTCCGCTCACACTCGTGGCCTACGCCTTCGTCTGGTGGGGCGGAGAGAAGAGCGCCCCTGGGTGGAGTCACCGGGAAATTCACGGCTCCCGCACTCTACAGGTACTGCTTCCCTATGCTAATCTTGCCAGATTGCGACGGCATCTTGTCTTTAGCGCGGTTTTCATCAGCGGGGCCTAAAGGTTCTGCGAGCAACAAACATACTTGCTTTCTCGTGGTTCATATCGGATGCAAAAGGCAAGTGCGTTGTTGTCCTTGTAGCGCCCGAAGCATCCGTAGCCCCGCATCACCACCTCATCTTCAAAATTCACCTCTCTGATACAACGCCATGACCCCCCCCTACGATCAGGCTGTGAAACGTTCTTACGTACTCTTTGTTCGTCATCGTCGGTGTGCCACTCCCCGTTCCTTCGACAAGACGAGCTCGGGACCGACTGGTCCAAAGACAAATCGTAAGGCTAGCATAGTATCATTCTATCGTATCATACATTCACACTTTTCCCTGAGGTATTCTTCCGCTCCAATTTTTTTGAGCCTGTCCTGTGACCACGGGCTCAACATTTTGCATGTATTAATAGGTTATGTGAGATCAATAACATACGTCGTAATGCACTTGCAACAAAAAACACGGTTTTCAATACTATGGCAATGCCTTCTCGCGAAACGGGGTACTTTCCCACGCGTCCCCGTTGTCAGCCATCTAGGGGTTTCGTTGGTATACCCTCCGTCTATAACTATTTAGTGAAGTGAAACTGCCGTCTCTCGCCAGGGTTTACCTGCTGGTGCTCGTGGACATAGGCGCCACCTGGTACACGTCGTATTCGTACGTATGATGACAGCGCTTAGGTACCCGTACGAAACGTTCTACTCTCGTGATGATCTGCTCCATGGTTTCTTAGGTGCGCAAAGAGAACGGTATGATACCCGTATGTACACGTGTATGACGTTCAAGATTGTGCACCCTTCACCTTGGTGTAATACGAGGTCGAACGGTTACTCGCGGTTACTCAACTGCTGCTGCTGCTGTGAGCTCATCTGGCGTTGTTGACACTGCTGCTGTAAATCATCACTACTGTAGTCTAATGGCGGGAGACGACTGCCGGAACGCGCCAGAATGATTGACATGGAATTGAATCGCCTACTTCCCCTGCTACATTTTATTTTTTTAGTCATCACGTTTACTTTCCAGATTAACTCGTGGGAGCTTTTACCCTCAGCGGTGCTGGACAAGCCGTGGTCACAGGTGTTGTCCCTTCTCCCCGCCGGTACGTGCCTTCATTTTCATCGAATGTTGCTAACTCACTATTTCGCGCTTTCGGCTAATCAATTTATATGCAAGAAAAGTCCCTGCGAGCATGAACTCGGGGAGACTAGAACCCACGAAATTGATCTTGGTAGGCACGCGGACCACCTACCAAGCCACCGGGGACGCCGTCTACAGCGCATTATCTCCACTGAGTCGTGGTTTTGTCGCCACAGAGCTTTCATCTCTCTATCAATAGGATGAAGAATCGGCACGGGGCACTGGGTGTGCTGGACGTCGACTGTGGTAGACAAAACTGCCAGTATGTACGTACACCTATTTACTGTGCAGATATAAACACACGTACAACAATATCGATAGTAGCTTGTCGTTGCTGTGTTGTCGAGAACCAGCCGCCGCAAAGCAGTTCGGGAGTCGTCCACTGAAAGCCAAAAACTCATCGTATCCCCTCTTAGCACTCCAGTCGCGTTTTGGGGACAAACTACTTCGAACGTGAGTGGTTTGTCCCCAAAACGGGACTGCAGTTGAAAACTTATGAATACCGCCCAGGTACCTGGTACGTATTAAAAACCAGGAAATCTGGTCCAGGGCGGATAGAGAATCGGTGCGTTTTACATCAACTAACTTTCAGTACAGCAGTGCCTCCTGAATTTCTTACTTTCCTGTAAATATCGGCCTGCCTTTCTTATCGCTCGGTTTCTCATTATTAATACCTGGTAGGTTTGTTGTACTCCTGTACGAACCCGGTACCCCATACGATGATTCGAGTAGAGCTGTAGCGACAAGACGCATAGGCGAGGTGTGCGTTTCTGATCGACGATCGCTGATTGCTTTTCGTGGCAAAATATCACCAACACACGGAAAAGCACACGATGAACAACCACTGCTTGTGAAGCAGATTATAAGGAGGACCCATGTTGGCTAAGATCCTCGTCGAGGATCATCGCCTGACGAGTGCTGCTGGCAACGTAACACAGGGTACTACGACTCCCGGCGAAACCGAAACCCACCCAACAAGATATCTTGAAAATAGTATCCCACCGCATTGATGTTCGCTCTAATCAGTGCGGAGTTCACACAATGAGGTAAGGCCGATTCGAGGGCCGACAGGTCCCGACAGCACACCAAGCTGGAACGCAAGTGTCACATGAGGCGCAACATCCGTGGCTTGGTCACTAGAGCAGAGATCGGACACCATATGATATGGCTCGTAGCACCCACTCACTACATTTGTTGGTTCTCAAAGCACCCTTTAACAATGTATTTACCATATAGGGAGGGGAGGATCAACAACAAGGCACATGGTTCGTATACGAGTAGACATCACAAACCCCAGAGACAAAAACGAAGGACTCCATCTTGCCCGACACCAACGCCGTGCAGTGCATGCACAGCGCAGAGTGGAGATATCTCTAACGTACAACAGGTGTCGCTGAGCTTCCCGCGATGTTCCCACAGGCGCGGCAGCTCCAGCCAATCCAAGGGACAAGAGACGGTCACAGGGCGCGGCCCCGGCTCCACCGCAAAAAAAAAACTCGACTTCCAAGCCAAACCTCCTCCGAAAAATCAAACCGACTCGTCCACACAGAAAACAGCTGGCACTACCGATCGTAGCGCCTCAGAGCAACCAGTGACATATCACAGCGGGCGCTCACCATGGTCCTCGTGCAGACAGTCAACACCCGGAGATTGGTGCTGCTGTAGTGGAAGCCACGAATGGAGGAGAAAACGCCTCCACCGACTATGGGGTTTGGGGTTATTTGCCATTTTTATAGGGGTGGGAAGCATTTCTGAATTTTTTGGGGGGGGTTGTTTTTTTTCGTGCACAGCAGCAGTACGAGTGTGATTCTGCTCCAACAACGTGATGATTTTTACCTTCAACGCTCTTACATGTACATGATGAATAGGACGTCTGACATTATCGTAATCTTGCCCTACGAGAGCTCTCCGCAGCTCTGAACAAAGTTCGAGTGAACTGTTACGCAGGCCTCCTTCCCTAGTACAAGCCTGATATCTCGTACAAAAAAGGTGTTGAAGAAGATGTGCCCAGCCAACAAGCGTCCTGGGGTACCATTTTTTTTTTTTTTTTTTTTTTTTTTTTTTTTTTTTAATCATCACTTTTACTTTCCAGCCCACTCGACGATTTTCTGGACAAGCCGTGGTCACAGGTGTCGTCCCTTCTCCCCCCCGGTACGTGCCTTTAGTTTTTATCGCGCATAGGGTTTAGCATTCCCACTGCTCGTCGATTTTCATCGAATGTAGCCAACTCACGCTTTCGCGCTTTCCGCTTATCAATTTTTTATGCAAGAAAAAGTCCCTATGAGCATGCACTCGGTGAGACTCGAACTCACGAAATTGATCTTGACAGGCTCGCGGACCACCTACCAAGCCACCGGGGACGCATGGCATGCAAAACTCTGTACCTCGTATTATACGACAATAATAATATGTAAGCAAGTTCAGCGCATGCCCCCGCATTTTGGGGACAAACTACAACTAACTTTAAAGTACAACCTACGGAATATTTCGTAATGGTATCGGTCTTGGCGATCCGCGTCCAACATCGGCTCTGAGTTGTCACCTCGAATAAAACTCACGTACGTGAAGGCATAGGCCTCACATTCATTCATTGATCGAATTCTCTGAACTCTCTACCGACTGTTGTGACCAAAACACATGCAATGCATGTAACACACTGCATGAGCAGAGCCTATCCGTATATATATTGTTGGCTCGCCCTTTTCACCTTTCTGAAAAGGGGGTGCACCTACGTTTCGAGAACAAACTATCTCGTACGTGAAAATAGACTGGATTTTGTTTTGCAGTTATGAACGAGTTTATACTTACTAACTGTGTGAAAGTGTTTGGTTATTATTTTGGTGTCTGGCATGCCTAGACAGCGCAAGCAAGGTAGCCTGCTATTATCGTGCACAAAAACAAAGCGTTAACAGAGGACTCCCAGAGTTAGGGACAGGGGGGGCTAATATATTTTAAAGGCGCTCTCAACTTGAGGCCAGTTATTGATTGTAGATTATTTACTCAGCAGTTATTTAACTAAGGCCTGCCTGGTATAGACTTTTTTTTCACTTTTTTTTCGCCCTCGGCGAACCTTATCCATGTAGTAATATTACCCTAAGGACGGGCCTGCGGCGAGCCATAAAAGCGTGTGATTCTAACTGGGTAGTCTACTACAGTTGTATAGTGAGGTACGTGTAGAAATACCGCGGAAGAGCGATTGAAATTGTTTCCCTGATAAAAACGAGCATTGTTTTTGCATTCATTGGGCAGCAAGAAGTTGGGACCGATGAAACGTGCTCACGATCGCACGCGCAGGAGTTATACCACAACTACTATTATATTATAGCGTATACCGGCATATTACTTTACTACTGCTGTACGTAGGTATCGGGTACAACCAAAACAGCAGCCGGGGGCAACATCAAAAATGACCATAAAAAAAAAACTACCGAATGACAACTACTATGAGTCTCCAACTCCAACTCCTCCAACTCCAACACCAACTTCCAACTCCAACCGTGCACCGGCAGCATAATGTATAATACCCTCTTCTGCTCTCCTCCAGTACCCCACGTGCCCTCTCGCTATATACGCTGGGCCTGACGGGCCATTCCTTATGTGCATCCTCTACATGCACGACGCGTTTAATCTCGCGTCTACTACTATATCACAATGACCGGACACCGCGTCTCAACGCAACGTAAACATCCAATACAACACTACTACTACCTCAATACTACACCATTACTGTACCATTAATCACTACTGCTTGCCGTTAATAAATGCAACCAACACGCGGAAACCCCTCCTCGAAGACACTGCAAGTATTAATAGAGTACACAACAACAAATCCCAACGACAAAAACGCGGCGACACACAAATAAAAACACAGAAAAAACTGCCGGCATGATACTATTGGCCGATTCCACAGCGCAGCAGTGTCAGAAGCGCGGGAAAGAAAGACAGACGGCAGGTTAGTGCCGCAGAAAAACCTGGGGATAAGGCAAGCAGCACACGAAAACACATAATACACATCCTGCACAAGAAAAAAAAACAGATTAGCATCCAAACAAAGGCTCAACAACATGTACACGCACGGTAAAAGGGGGGGGGGGGGGGAAGAAACAAAGGCGCAACAACAGCAGCAGGGGCCACAGCCCACTCAACAGCGAAAAGACAAAAAGTGTCGAGAATCCATTCGGAGCACTGATGGATTCATACGTTGCGCCAACAATAAAGTAAGGGAAACGCTCAAGAAGCGTGCTGCCCCGACGGCAACAACACAGAAGGGAAACATCGAAGTCCTGTCGAATCTAACCACTGATATTACGCTTACGGGACAAAGTTCTCCCGAAGATTCTGGGTCTCTAATCGATCACCCAACCCTTTATTCTCCCAGATACTTCGCGCGTGTGGGAGATTTTAACAGACCAAACGCATCTTCAGGAAGGGGCGGGTTTCTAGCCTCGCCAAAGCAGCTGCACCCAGCTACCACTATTTTACAACGCAAACATGCATTTCCCTGCTTTCAACAAATCAGCAATCGTCTCGCGAAAAAAAAAAAAAAAAAAAGAAAACGCCAACCTCGGTCGAATGCCAAAACCGTTACCCGTACACCGCATTGAATGCTTGCAAGTCCTGAGTACCTGGACCCCGCGGATGTAAAAATGCGGTATTGTGGCGTTGGCGGTAACCTCTACGGGCAAAAAACGGGGTGCCGTCAACATTCAACGTGAAATGCACCCTCCCGAGTATACTACAGATCACATAAAGTATACAAACAATACCAAGCACGTTTAGACATATAAAAAAGGGAGTGGTGTCGCCTGGATCTATGTATGATATCACAAGCGAGACACACGGCGATTGCACCTTGAGGTGAGCTCAAGCGGGCATGAAGTGCAAAGTCACCACTCCACTACCACTACCACCACCACCACCGACCACGCCTTCCTCCCGACCAAAGCCAGCGCGTGTCGAAAGCCCTGAGTGGGGTTGTCTCCCGAACCACTCGATGTCTGTCGCATTAACGCCGCCCGCTATACACCGCGTTCGTTTTTGCGCCTCTATATACGGTCGGTGCCCGTTCAAAAACGCTAGCCACAGCAGCACAAAACGGTGGGGATACGCCCCAAACCACCGCCTGCCTCCCCTTCAAACCACGAGACGCGCACTCCCCCTCCACGTTAACCACCTTTAGAATCGTCACCCACATTTTTGCGTTAAAACACTCGGAAATAGTGTGGGAACGATATTTTTTCAGAACTGCAACCACACCTTCTGAGGGACAAACTACAACCTAGTACAGTAGGAATTACGCCTAATGTACATCGACTTTTGCGGTTCCCCTCCGTCTTAAACCTCGCGACCCTGTCCCTCCCCCACCCCGTGGGAGGGTGCAGGCATTGTCACCCCACGTCGGGGAGACACGCCGGAGGCGGGTCCACCGGCGGCCGGGGACGGGCGCGGCAGCGATGACCTCGGCGGAGGGGGCATGGTGAACACCACCCGAGAGCCCCTGCTCGGCGACAGGCGTTCCGCGTGCTCAATCTGTATGAAACACAAGAAAAATCAATAGTGGCGGGATGAAGGGTTGACGGGTTGCGCAAGGTGTGCTATCGTTGCTGCTATCAAATGAACTACGGGGGTCCATAGTTAATAGGACCTATGGTATACATAAAAACCTATATGTTTACCTATTTTTACTATCAATATTATGTCCTATTAACTATGGACCCCCGTAATAGTCGACAAAAATACAATCCGTGGTCACAGTACGCAGGCAGCGACTACTCCGGAGTGGAAGAGTACCTGAGGAAAAAAAAAGAAGTTATTAATGCACAACATGTGCGCACCGCACGTATTGTTCACACTAAACTCTTCATTCGTGGACAAAACATTTTAAATGGCACTTAGATGTTTGTTCCTGTACCCAGCGCTGTTTTAAAAGGGATTTGAAACCGTTCTTCCCACCCATCGACCTCCAGCACTGATTGTTCATCCTAGAGAGATGCAAGCTCTGTTGTCACACAACTATTACTCGTGCCGGATGCAGCATACTTCCTTCCGACAAGGAGAATGCGGAGGGCGCAACTGATGGGGGGTACCCAGCCGGGGTGGGAGGGAGGGAGGATGCGAGCAGTGGGGGGGCATAACAGTGAGTTGGAGACATTGGATGTTGATCGACCAAAAAAAACACAGAGACCATCCTTCTCAGCGCACGGTATCACTACTTTGCACCAACCGCACGCGACCGACGTACACACGAAAAATTGATCTGGCGCAGCAGAGGCGAGAATCAAACGAACTCCCTCAAGGGTAGGGCCGTGAGTTGGCTTGACTTCGCGGCCACCAGGTACCAGTAGTAGTTACTAATAGTTGGCGTACTCCAGATGGGTGGCGAAGGAGGCCAACTAACTGAACAGTTGGGTGGCGAAGTAAACCAGCTGACTGGTTAGTTGGCTGGCGAAGTAGACCAACTAAGTGATCAGTTATGTGGCGAAGTGGGCCAAATAGTTATCAGTTGGGTGGCGAAGTGAGCAAAGTAAATTATTACCAATCTGTACAAACGGTCTTTATATTCAGGGACAGAGTAGTAGTTGGCTGGCGAAGTAAGAAAAGTAACTGATTAGTTGTGTGGCGAAATAAGCTAACTAGTGATTAGTTGGGTGGCACAACTGTGATTCAACTAATTGTTGGTTGGGTGGCGAAGTAAGCCGACTGACTGATTAGTTTAGTTGGCTGACGAACTGACGAACTGAAACCAACAAACTAATTGGGTGGCGAAGTAAGCCAACTAACTGACTTTGAATATTTTATTAGTGATAAAAAACACAATTGGAGTCATTAACGCGCCAGCCAGATGCAAAAGACGCAGAACTCCGCACAAACAAACGCACGCAACCATCATAAATGTACTACTTGCATAGCCAACTTACAACTAGTCGACGACTTATAGTCAGCCAACTCACAACTAGTCAGTGACTTATTTATACCCAGCCAACTTATAAGTCCTACCACAAAAGGGCATTCTCCCGCGCGGTTTCGACCCCACCGTTCACTGACTCACCGCTTCTTGCAGGGCGTGTGAAGCGTCTGCCACTGCGTATCCTCGAGCCGACGGCACGTCCTTAGCGTTCTTGTCACCCGCCATCTTAGCGCTGGAACCCACATGACGTCAGCGAGCGCAGAGCGTGAAAAATGGGTTGGCGGCGGTGGGAAGCAGTGGATGTGAACGTGAGCGATTGTTGGAGAAGTAAGTAGAACAGATAGATACCTGGTACTGCTGTATGTGAGGATGTTCGATTACAATCGGGCTGAAACAAGTACGATATACTGTCGGAGCGAAAAATAACTCTTTTTATCATGATTATTTTTTATACTTCAGCGGTATCCGTTTATCCCTTCAATGCTCACCCAATGGACACGCCGTCGACCACCACCTCCACCCAGTCCTCCTTCGATCCCGCCGGGGGGGCGGACGGCGCTACGGGCCGGCTGTCGGCAAGGGGCATCTGTCCCTGCTTTATCGCGCGGCGGCGGCGGCAGGTTCAGCGGGAAGAGGGGAGAAAGGCCGGTTCGGTTGTGAAGGGAGCCCGCATGCATGTACGGGCCTTGCGGCTTGCGACACCATCGAACGAAGCCGAGGGCACGCCTGCGCAAATGTGAACGACCACACCGACCGGGCAAGACCGGGGTTGATTTGACACCACTCCGTAGAAAAAAAAAAACGCCTTTTTGTTCTTGTTAACGGTCAGTTTCGTTTCCAGCTCATCTCGTCCTACTCTTAGTATAGGAGGTTTTGTCCCCAGCGGCGTTCTGGGCAAGCCGTGGTCACAGGTGTCTTCCCTTCTGTGTATAGAAGTAATACAGTTTATCATTTTGGTGAAACCTACGCAGATGTTTCCATAAAGCACCCCTCGGGCCTGCTTCCATTTCCTCAACAAGCTGCTCACGTTTTTCTCAATGCCTGACCAAGCTGCTTGCGCTATACGTTGCTTACGTTAAATATACGCATATTATGAACTTATCGGGCAAGCAAATGTTTCCATTGCGCACCTCTCGGGTGCGTTTCGTACGCTTTAACAAAATCTCGCGTTTTTCTCAACGCCAGAGAAGGCTGTTCACGCACTACGTCATTTTACAATTTTCTCGGCCTCTCTCTACCCTATATATCATCATAAACCAGTACACGGAATCTACACATCCGGCGAAGCGGCGCAGGCCAGGAATCGCGACCAGCTTTGAGGTTGTTTTCCCTCCCCATCCTTCTCACGGAATCTTTAGTCGTTTCATTCCACTTCCTCCCGTCTCTGTACCAGCGCGACACCGCTACTGCACAAACTAGAAGGTGTTACGTACCGTTATCGCGCTCCCGTGCGATTCGAAAGCCGCCCTAAAATCGCCTTCTACAACACAGAAAAGCAACAGGTGGTCTTGGATTATTCTCGCGTGACTACGTCCAGTAGTATAGAACACGTATCAATACCGTATTAATAGTGAGAAACAGGGTTGCTGGGGGGAAAGAGTGTGTTCTACGCTAATTTTAAGATAACCGCGTCTAAATATCTTATTGTCAGCGCTGTTCGCGGATCAGGTCAGGTCAGGGTCGGGGTAGCAGCTGACCCGACCTGACCCGACCCGCGAGATTTTGGAAACCTCCTGACCCGACCCGACCCGTGAGATTTGAAAACCTCCTGCCCCGACCCGATCCGACCCGTCAGATGTGCAAACCTCTTGATCCGATCGGACCTGACCCGTGAGAACACCTCATGACCGGACCCGACCCGACCAGCCAGAATCCGATTGACCCGTGAGATACGGGTCATGTCGCGGGTGGGGTCACCTTAACCCGCGAGACCAATCATCTCGACCCGCAGGTTCGACCCGCGGATCCGGCCCGTGGGTCGACACGTCAAAAACAATTAATTCTCATTTTTGAAGTGATAAGTGGCCTCTGGCTGTAGTGGGGTATGGATGGATGCGGACATGAGAGTATAGATTTGGCGGTGTTTCACTGTTGGTGCCAGGAAAGCCTTAGGGCAGAAAGCGGGAACTTTTTGAAGTGTCGGATCCGCGTGGCGGATCTGCGGGTCCGACCCGCGGGTCAGCAGAAAACAACTCGCGAGTCATGCTCGCCCGACCCGTGAGTGACCCGTTTCTCGCCGGTCATTACCTGACCCAACACGTGAGATTCGAAAACCTCTTGATCAGACCCGACCTGACCCGTGAGAACTGAATAAATCTTGACCCAACCCCACCCAACCCGTGAGGATTGAACACTTCCTGATCCGACCCGACCCGACCCGAACTGTGACACCCTGACCCGACCCGGTCGGGTCAAGACTCGCAAACAGCCCTGCTGATTTCCCTCTAAAAAAATTAGCCTGGAGTTTGTAGAGCTCGTTATCTTAGTATATGTATGTTCTGTAGTGCTGTATGAACAGCAAGGTCTGGTGAAAAACTCACCTCCCGATTCCCGGCGTCTTCCTCCCTTCTCTGGCGCGACTGCTGCCGTCGCCGACACTCCAACAAAAGGTAGCACTTCGCCACTACACAAGAAGGCGGATTGACGCAGTGGACGCGGTGCGAGGATGTGATAGTCGCACATCGGTCGTGAACGCTGGGCGCATGCTTATAATTGCTTTGCTTTGCACAGTATCATGAACAGCAGTAGATAATATTACTAGTACCAAAACGACAGGTTGGATTATCTCAACCCCGAAAATATACAGAGGGGTTCCAAAAACGGGCCAACACCGCATGCGAAGAGGAACACAGCAGTTTATTCTGGTAAATTACGTCTGTACGCGCACGGGGTGTCGCCTGGAGCCGAAGCTGTACCCTAGAGATGAAGAGGTGTCTAAATAATGGCGAGGTCGGGGGCAGACACAACGCGCACTTCACAGTTCGGACACGACATGTTCTCTATCGCCCCAACCGGCAAGAGCGCCGCGCGTTGAGACGTGCTGCGTACACCGAGATTCGTCAGCCTCTGCGGCGGGCAGTAGGGGAAGTTAAAGACCGATATTCCTCGAGCTGGACGCCCCAAAAACATTAAAATATACCAGGTACGTACATCTTCGTAACAGCAATCCATCGTCATGGCGCGCAAGACGGTGCAACCTCACGCCTCGGTCCTCTGCAAAACCCGTGCACTGCCTGTCCCCAGCCGCTATATCGAGCGAAAAAAAACGTGAAAGCGACGAACCTTCCATGACGCAGAAGAGGAGCCCGAAGCAGACCACGAACGCCAGGAGCCCCACGGAACCGAACCCGTCAACGGCCTCGTCGTCGCCCTCCTCATGCGCATCATGTGGGCTTGATTCGACCTCATCCGCGGCCCTGCGTCGCGCCGGCCGCAGCCCCCCCCTCCCGTGTCGACCCGGGAAGATTATGCTCGAAGCAGGGAAAGGCGTAATATCTTTTACTCTCGCCCCGCCTACCCCCCCGGAAAGCTCGTGGGGCGGCGACCGACTCTCGGCATCGGCATCATCTTCGCGTTCTGCTGCCCCACGAGCGGTAGCGGCCAGGGCCTTCGTCTCTGTTTTCCTTGCATCCGTCGTCCGAAAAAAATGTTGCTCAGCCTGTACCTTGTTGGCGTTTACCTTTCGGACCTCAAACCTCCGACCTTCTAACTCCAAGTTGCCGTGCCGAGCCGTCTCCAGGCCGGCCTCGGCCTCCACCAGCCGCCCCAGATCTCCCGAAACAGCAGCACCGCGATGGCGACCGCGGCCGCAGATGTTCCCCGTACAACGCAACCCTTCCCGCTGGTGCTGGTCACCATTAGCAACGCCCCCCCCCTTCTCCTCTCCTTTCTCCCGCGCCCCCCGCTTTCCCCACCGCCTCTACTATGGAAACTCCACCGGCAGCGGCTCGCGCCTCCGCTTCGTCACCGCCCCATACCTGGCCGCTCCCCCATCGTAGCGTCCGTTCGTCTGCACGCGGGAGATGCGCAGCCAACAACTCGGCAACAGCCGACTCCGTGCCGCTCGCTTCGGGAGTACGTCCGTGACCACCTCCCTTGGACACAGAGAAATTCGCCGTAGGTTTTGATAGATAAGCCGCAGGTTTTTCGCTGCCGTTGTCGCGACTGTAGTCTTCACTTGCGCGTCGGCGGCGGGCAGGTTGATCGCGCCATTCCTCCGGCGATCTCTGGGAAGGCGCGGTCGCCGCCGCTGCCGCTGTTGGGGATGCTGCCGGCGCTGCTGCTGCTTCTGTGCCCACCATCATGGTTGACGCAGCAAAAGTAGCAACCATTGCGGGCGGGGGCGGGCCCTCGGGAGCAGTGGCAGCAGCAGCAGCAGCAATAGGCAGGGCGATCGCTTCCGCCAACACCGACGGTGTGGCTATGTGGGCCCATACAGACGCTGCGACGAGTGCAGCCTGCCATGCTCTATAGGACGCCACTGCCGCTGGGGGTCTTCTTCTGGGTGTGATCATCGCGACTTGATCCACCCAAGGCGGCACCTAAAAATGGTTGGGAGCGATCGGAATGTTTCCGCGCAACGAGCCCCAACAAAAAAAAGGGTTCGATTCGAATTGGTCCGTGACTCGAACTTCCCTGTCAACGATTCGGGAAAGAAGAGTGGTACGTACGTACGTACATACGTGTACGTGCGTACGTGCGTACTCTATATCCCCCGAGTCTGATAGACTGATTGACCCCTACAGGATGCCCTCCGGCTGTCGCTTGCCGGCAGAGCGTCCGTGTCGTCGTTGTGTCGCCCTTGTAGAGCACGAGCCTGATTTCACCGATTTACGAACATGGGCGTCACAAAGCCACAAAAAGCGCAAAACGTCAACGCTCTTCAGTTTCAGCGCCAAGCATTTTACAATACCTCCTGGTGCGTAATAATATACCCAACCTCCCCCCCCCAGAAAAACACATATGACACACCCATGCGAGGGAAATCGAGGACGGGGGGTGTACATTTCGAGAGAAATCAGCACTGGTATTTACAACCTTGCTCGGGGTAGGAAGCGCCGTGAGTCGTATTTCAGCGCCGGAGGCAAGCATATTGAGGGGTGGACAGACCTAGATAGTAGATCTTTATGGGGGTTTTGTGTTGGGCGCCTGAAGCCGACCCTCCGACCCTAACCCTAACCCGAACCCGAACCCTAATGCCAGTGGTCAGTGCTGGGATGCTGTGCTTGATAAGACTCTAGGTTGGCTCGGCCGGCGTGGATGCTGAGCTTGGGAAGACTCTAGGTTGACTCGGGATGACTCGGGATGCTGTGGCTGGGAAAGACTCGAAAGTTGATTAAGCCGCGTAAAACATACCCCTAGCCAATCAGAGTGCCTAATTAGCTACCCCAGGAAGATCTACTATCAAGGTTTGTCTAGTACTGAGCATATTCTGGAACTTGGAACTGAAATACACAAGAAAAAATATGAAATACTCGCGAAAATACGAAATACGACCTCATACTTTTATACTCCAAATGACTAGTATATACCAATAGGTACGTACGGGTATATTACTCGTGATTCGTATCATTATGTACGGAAATATAAGGAACGTTTATATATTAATACATAAACTAAATGGTCCTTACATTTCCGTCCAGATATACATAAAATAGTTGAGCACACACGGCGATTCATCCGCGTGCGAAGTGACACCGAGGCAGGGTCATTCTATAATCATAATCAGTCGAACTCACAGATGATGTATTTCATAATTAATAAAATATGCATGCACTGGTTGAGCGGAAGCTGCCTTTGGCGCATCCTGAACGCCGTGCGTCCAACCACTAAAAAGGCGAGCGACTTGAGAAGGGCGTGTGAAAGACAGAAACGCGCATCAGGCAGAAGTACGTACTCGTAGCCGATGTGTGACGTAGAGACGTCGAGACCTGTTGGTTGAGACGTACTCGTTGGTACCTGGTACCTTCTAAATCTCAGGATATGATGAGAACGGTCACGCGGATTCCCAGGGTCCGCCATGCAACGAGGCTGGGATTGGCCCAAAACCTCGTCGATTCAGTCCAGCGTCGGCCGCTACACGAAGAGAGAACTCCACGGTGGAGCTCAAGCTTTGCAAGCCTGCGAGGCCCCTGACAATATACGTATAGCAGCCCCCAAGCCTCCGTGCCTCGCCCGGCATCGCTACTGCAATATGATGTACGAGTACAAGACCCGTTACGAGTTCTTATTCCGTTGTATATACTGGTGCTGTTGTGTTGCTCGGGGAGGGTCGACAAGTAAGTGCAAGAAGGAGAATATTTGACACCTTTGGCAACGCGCCCACGGCGGCGCTCAATACACGACACACGACAGAGCAACCTAGTTCACCACTTCGTACTGACTGCTGTACAAGAGCAGAGTTGTTCCTATCGACCATGCCCGTGTGTGCGTCACTCTGTTGACGGAAAGGACGTTTTCTAGCAACCATGCTGTTGGTGTACGTGAAAAAGAAAAATTATAAAATCAACTAAGTCAACAACACAACGTCACTTTTTTTACTTTATTTTTTTCAAATGTTGTCGCGTTCTCATGGGGCTGGAGCTGGAGCAGGCCGAGGTTATTGCATAGCGAACCCCTGCAGATTTGCGGGGGCGAGAGAAAGCAGAATCGCATTCTCACCTTGGCTGTGCCGAACCAGCTATAGCACGCAGCTGTGGTTCAGGGTTCACGAGCCTCGCTGAGCTAAAACGGGCATAATTATATCCCGAAAAAAATAACGCCAAAATACATGGAACACCCGCGAGTGAATCATTCCCATTGAGGGCTACCGTCATAGCCCATAGGCTTACATTGCTTCATGAGTCGTGTACGTACATACCACACCGACAAGCAGCGTATGCTGTAGGTGCTCTGAACACGTTGTTGCAGAACAGAAGGGGAAACACGAACACCGGAGGGCATGCTGATGCATGCGTGCAGATCCTCGCGCTGCATTGCCCTTGCCCTTATGTCATCGGCCTGCCTTTTGCGTCTCCCGTCGATAGGCACGAAAGCTTTCAGCACTTTCACAGCAGCACCTGCAACAGCCAAGCGAGCGATGGTCAACACCACGGGACCGAGCGGCATCCAACACTCTCGAAGATCAAACCGCACCACCTTTTCCACCGATCGCCACCTGCTCTTCGCAGGACCGCGCCAACGCCTTCGGTCTTCCACACCACTCCGCAGCCATAGTGTGGCATCCTCCTCTGCTCCCTTTCCCTCCTCCTCCTCCACCAGCAAGACGGCCCGGCATGCGTCGTCCGCCAGCGCCACTGACCCTGCCGTGCCCAGCAAAGCAGGGGTAGAACAGAGTATCGGCCAAGGACAAGGAGAAGCCGGCCAAGGGTTTGGTACCAAGACGGTCGTGGAAACCGGCAAGAACGGGGGCAAACCTCCGCCGCAGCAGCGACAGCGACCGCCGAAGAAGCCGCAGCCGAAGGCGCCGCCTCGAGGAAACAACCTGCTGGTCGTTGGGCTGGGCAACCCGGGAGACAAGTTCAAGATGACCAGGCACAACGCCGGGTTCATGGTAGCCGAGGAGCTGGCGAGGAGGCACGGCGGTACCCTCAAGATTAAGACCGCGTTTCAGGTGCGATACGATTACACACCGGTATGCACCAGTACCAGATGCCAAAGGGCATCATGTTATTAATATCATGAATTGATGACCTCGAAGCTTGGACCGCTTGCCGGGTAGCAGACTGGCCGCAGGCACCTTATACCCGCAGCGGTATTGGTCAATGTAGGGTGGGTGTTGAGGGTGCTCTCGTACTCGGTCGTCGGATACACTTATGTAACGGTATTTGGGGATTTCCATATTCTTCATGGGGATGCTTCCTTGCCTTCCCACAGCAGTAGTGGACAAACCTTGATAGTAGATCTTCCTGGGGTAACTAATTAGGCACTCTGATTGGCTAGGGGTATGTTTTACGCGGCTCAATCAACTTTCGAGTCTTTCCCAGCCATAGTATCCCGAGTCATCCCGACTCAACCTAGAGTCTTCACAAGCTCAACATCCACGCCGGCCGAGCCAACCTAGAGTCTTAACAAGCACAGCATCCCAGCACTGACCACTGGCATAGGGTTCGGGTTAGGGTTCGGGTCGGAGGGTTAACTTCAGGCGCCCAACACAAAACCCCCATAAAGATCTACTATCAAGGTCTGTCCACCCCTCTCCCACAGGTGTGGCCACCTGCTCGGCCCCATTTTCTTCTACGGGACGCTATAATATGTACACGATACCATACAATCTTTCTTCCCTATCCCTGCATGCACTGGAAAGTACCCTTGACCAGCCCCCGGTTGGCACGGCAGGAGACAGCGGGTGTCGAACACAGCAGCGTGATACATTATAAGCAGTTATTTCAGCAACAACTGCAGTTGCCGTGGTTTTAATGGAACAACTCAAGATGACACGGAGTCACCCACGTCCAACTTCAGCGATGTTTTTCGGCTCCGCATTTTCGCGTTTTGCCACTCACTCGACGGTATCCGTTCCTTCGTCGATACGTCCAAAGATTTCGGTTGACGGTTGACGGTCTATCAGGTCTAGTTTCGGCCCGCCAAGGCCTCCTTAGACTTAATATACTACTTTCAGAGTTGGGAGTTCCTAAACAGATAGCTTTAGGACTGAAATCTCGTTTTGGGAACAAGCCCCTCAAATTCTAAGCAGTTTGTGCCCAGTCCTAAAAGGGTTGAAGAGCTAGGAGCAACAAGGGTGTGCCGTGAACCACCGCATCATCTTCGGACACGTTGTGATGTTCGTGTCCTATTGATACTGAAGTCGTTTACATACCTGGTACTTTACTTGTAGACGAGTACTCGTACGAACGTTCGAGTACGTAGAAATTAAGGAGTGTTGCAATACAAGCTCACTCACAGCGACTGCATCCGGTGCTCAGGGAGCAAGGGCGCCGAAATTATTTGCTCCACGGAATGTAGCGTGTGGACGAACCGACAGCAATACTCCACGAGTATGAATATATTAATAGACAAGGACAAACCGTAGACACGACAGCCTTACCCTCCATGAGGGCTTCCTGTGCACGGAGCCCTGCTATCAGCCCTTTAAGTACCGCACTGCTGTACAGCAGTACCCTATATATCGTTCTATTTACAGGTAATTTGTCCCCAAAATGGGAGGGCGGTTCTAAAGGGGTTAGTACATGGTAAGTCACTTTTTTTTAGCCTTTTGCAGTACGAGTCTGTCATAGCTTCCCTCGGACAAGGTCTGCGGAGGCAGGGGGGGTGCTACCTCGCGCTCCTCCGCGGGCGGAGGCCTACCAACTGTACATGGTCGTAATATACCGTAGGGAGCGTTGAGTTGCCCCACAAGCCACAAGGGTGCGATCGTTTTTCAGCGCTCGAATCTTCCAGAACGGGAAATTTTGCCAATACCGAACAAGAACCAAATAAGGTGTCTTCGGAAAAAACTGATCGAAAGAGAGAGAGAGCGCCTTCCGAAAATAAACTGTTCTAGTTTTAACACCCTCACCGTTGTCGAGAAAACTATCAAAAGCGCTGAAAAACGATCGCACCTAACCCTGTGCGGACTCAACACTCTAAACTGCGGTATACCTGTTGACCTTTTGATCGATCTCTTGCTGTATTTGCTCGTTGTGGTTTTGACTTCGTCTATTAATACTTGTAACATGTACCATGACCGTGCAGTCGGGTTTGTCCCCGAAACGCGGTTGCCGTTGTTAGAGGATGCAGTAACCTGATTGGCCGCTCCGTTTCACGATGCGCGCGCAGGGAGAGTATTGCTCTGTAACGGTCAAGGGCAAGTCCGTCGGAATCCTTCGACCAATCACGTTCATGAACAACAGCGGGATGTCGGTTAGAAAGGTGAGGGGGCGCACGCACAGCGCGAGTGGGACGCGCGTTTGCCTTATACAGGGGTATCACCTAATTTTTCTACACTATTAGCAAGTCGTTTGTACTATTAATAAGTAAATTTGTACTGTTAATATGTCACCCAACAACCTTCTCTGAAAAAAGGCACAAAACCTCCCCCATGGGCTACTTTTATATTACGGGGGACCATAGTAAATAGGACCAGATATTATTAGTACAAATGGATAAATATATAGGTTTTTATGTATACCATTGGTCCTATTGACTATGGACCCCCGTGATAGTAAATAGGACCTAAGGTTACATAAAAACCTTTATATTTCGCTATTTTTACTAACAATATTTGGTCCTATTTACTACGGTCCCCCGTGAAAGATATCACCCTGGACGAAAATCCAAGGACCGCTTGGTCGGAATTATAAGGACCGCTTGGTATTCATATTAATGTCGAAACGTTCCTCATGTTTGTGGTCAGGTAAGCACCTGACGAATACTGTTGGTAAACATGTCGGGTCCTACAGTAGTATATTGGGTATTGTAGCTCATCATGTTGCGACTCTCCACGCCCCTGAATTTAAGGACATGGTGTATACTAAAATTCAATACAAAGTGTCCTTGCATTTTTGGGACAAAGTGGTATGGGCTCAGAAGCGCGGCCTCTACAGCAGCGCGGCTCAAGGCGCTTTCTGCGGAAATGCGTCATGCTCGTGTGCATCGCGTGTGTACGCAGCCCGCTCGGAGCCGTTTCCGCAACGGGTACCAAAACCAGCATGTACTCCATCAAGATCTTGTTGATGTATGTTATGCCCGGTGTGAACTTATCGTGCATTATCGTCTCATCATGAGCGCAGCTGTCCGTGCTCGGTAGGTGTCGCTCCGGCTGGCGCGAAGAAGGTGGTGCATACGAGTGCGAACAAGTTGTCTACGCGACTACTGCTGTGTCGATGTTTTTTATGGAGATGGAGATGCCGGCTTGCAGGTTGTGAATCAACTGCTGTCGCGTTTCGTTGCGCCCCCGCGCGTTTTGGACTGCCACGTGAAAACATCGGCGATTAACAACGTCTTTTAAGGCTCCACGCTTACAACTGTAGTAGCTGAACACTTGAACCACAACACATTACACACCACGCACCGATAGGTAATATAGCTCCTGAACTGCTGGTGTGGGAGGTGTGGACGTCAGCATGAGGCCTTTTCATCGAGCATCGTGTGTAGGAGTCCGTTGATTGGTCGCCGGCGCCGGTTGCCTCGCCTGGAACGACCGGGTCATTACTGCTTCTTTCGCACTAGTACCTACTACAACGTGTGGCTCATCAACGCCGGGTGGTTTAGAATATCCTGGGTATCGTCGTTTGTGCCCAGCTGTGCAGCTCCTTCCGAACCGATCTTGGAATTGCGGAACAACGCCTTTTTCTGCAGCAAGCAATACGGCCGCTATATCATGTACCCCAGCTTCCTTCGGACCGATCCGAAAAAGTGGAACCGCTTTTTTTTTAAAAGCAAGTATTCTGCCGGTTATCCTATCCTACGCCGTCCCCACCGGCGCATTTTTTTCTTCTGTCTGTATGAAGGTGGTTGATTTTTTCAAGCTGCCCACCAACGCCGCCTTGGTTCTTGTAGACGAAGTGGCGTTAGACTTCGGGCACATCCGACTCAAGGGAAAGGGCGGGTCCGGGGGGCACAACGGGCTCAAGAGCCTGCAGGCCCACCTCAAGACCCCGGACTACTCTCGCCTGAGGATAGGCGTTGGAGGTGAGACGGTTCGCTACAGCGCAAGGTCGAAGGAAGTGAATGGTCAGGGGGGGGGGGGGGGGGGGGGGGCGTACTCATTTGTTGCTTGCCTTAGTCATTTGACCATTGACCGCGCATCCCTTTCGAGACGGAGCAATGGTCAGGGGGAGGAGGGGTGTACTCATTATAATGCGTGGCCGTAGTCGTATGACCATAGACCCTCGCATCCCTACAATGCCGGGACGAAGCACGCCGGGTTTTCACCGACCAGGCAGACATTGCTTGGTCATGGGGGGGGGGTACTCATTATCATGCGGGCCGTAGTCGTATGCTGAGAGGTGAGCTACGGCAGGGGGTATATACGAGCACATTTTTTTGCCTTGCAAGGCAAATATTTGTGACTTGACAGAAGGCTGAGTTACCCCACGGGGGTGCGACCGTGTTTCAGCGCTTGATTTTTCCAGAACAGGAAGGTTGCCAATACCGAACAAAAACGGAACAAGGGTGTGTTCGGAAACGATCTGGTCGAGAGAGAGCCTTCCATAAATGCCGTGTTCGACTTTTAGCACCCTTACGACCATTGTCGAGAAAACGAGCCTTGAAAAATGACCGTACCCCTGTGTGCGGGCTCTCAACCATGTTTTACGGCATTCACGAGGTTTTTCAGCCGGTCATGTTTTTTTTTTTTTTTTTCAAGTCTCAACTTTAGTTGATGGGTGGGGTATATACAAAGATTCTCGAGTGACGAGCCTCCGGTAACAATAGGTGCAACCCTACCGTGGAACGCGTCATTACCATAGAAACCCTTGCACCCCTATATACAATGCCGGGAGAGAGCACGTCGGGTTTTCATCGAACAGGCGGACATTGCTTGCACCAAGCTTTGCGAAGCGCCGTGAGGTGTTCGGCGAGTCGCGTGAAGCGTGAACTGCATCCCAAATACCAGGTGCCTATGAACCGCTTGAGGGGCGGACTTGGGCACCTTGTGCGTACTTTGTTGCATGTATATGGAAGCGTCGAATGACTTGGTTTGTTTCGGGGTGGGAAGTCAACCCAGGGAATCGCCTATACTTAAATCCTCGACGAGGAATGTATAACATTTGTGGCCGACGTATCGTGCAGCTTGTAAAGCTGAGTATCATCACTTCACAGCACACCATAAGACCCACCCGCGAAGCTGCTCTTTGTTGTCAGCTTCCTCAACACCCGTGTCTGTTTTTTGTTCAGGGCTGTTCACGGGTGCGGTCAAACCTCCTGGATCAGGTCGGATCGGTTCGGGTCTGGTAAGGGTGACCCGACCCCCTACCCGTGGGAGTTTGAATCTCTCCTGACCCGACCCGTGGGATTTCAAAAACTTTCTGACCCGACTCGCGGGTCGGGTCTTGGCGTGTGAAGAGCCCTGGAAATCACGGCTTCTGTCGTCGATAGCTTGCTTGTGTATTTTACCTGGTCTTGTGTCACAACATCGGTCAGATCATTACAGATCATGCCCGCTTGATGATCTATAGTTAATGGCAGAAATAGTTAGGATCTGTATGATCCTAGCTCATGTTGCCGCGTGGAAACCGTCTACTGGAGGCCCTCTTACAACCTGTGAGTACTGATCTTTACGTTGGTAGGCTGTTCAGGTATTTTGCTTCCTGTTGGGATCAAGGTACGGGCGAAGATCCAACCTAACCCCTGGCTCTAACCCTAACCTTGACCATGACCCCAAACCGCAGCCAAAACGGACCAAAACTGGCCGTAAACGCGGCTGCACCGCGTTTGCATCGAACCAGGAAATTTCTCATTGCAGACGACGATTCCGAAGTGCAGACCGCGCTACGCAATTTTAAAGTAAAAGACACCCCTAAAGACCCTTACTCACAAATTGTAAACCCTACTGGTATAATGTTTGTTTCCCCGAGTTGGATCTGTGCTGTACAGGTCCTGCACAGGCACCTCGTGGCGGCAGGTTAGGACCTAGATGACCTATCTGTAGATGATCTGTCCTCTATGTGCACTGCTTCACAAAGGGGGGCTTGTTTCGTTTCGACTCTATGGTGATTGCAAGTGCACGGTTCTCCCTGAAACTGCCAAGGGACAGCAAAGGGAAGAGGGGGCTTGCGGGGAAACGAGGCTCAGTTGGAGTGCGTTGTGCAGCCTGTGGCTCTAGCAGCAGAGATTGACTCTGTTGAACTCGCTATATGCTGTGAGGACGATTGAGCGTTTGGTATATTGATGGGTGCGCCGACAGCGCGGATGTTTGTGTTTTCTCTTTGTTTCCAACTTTTTTGGCCGACCTCCTCGTCCTCCTCCTCCCGTTCCTCGTTTGCTTCGTAGAACCTCTCGAGGCACGCCAACGCTCGTGTGTCTGTGGGTTGTACGAGGGGTACTGTCAAGAGTACTATCAACCCCCCTTTGGTACCCCTCGATAGCGACCAGAACAATGGTTGGTAACCTTTGCTGTTATCGCAGCGTGAGCGCCGAGCAGTGAGGGTAGGATGTAGGATCATGTTGCTTGCGCCCGTGCTGTACAATTCCTTGCTTTCAACCATTGTAACTATTAAGAGGACACCAATTATTAATATTACGGGGGTCCATAGTTAATAGGACCCATGGTACACCCAAAACCCTATATATTTACCTGTTTTTACTAGTAAAATTTGGTCCCATTAACTATGAACCCCCGTAATAGTATCGCCTCCCAATCACGCAGTGGCCCATGCTATAGTCGTCACTTTTTATTGTTCGATTTCCCTTCTTGAAGTCTCAAAGGAGTGATGCGGCGGCAGCAGCAGCGGAGTCAGGTGGCTTTTGAATTGGTCGAGCGAGCTGGCTGAGAGCTGATTGGTCCGTGATGCACGGGAAAGTGTTACATGTTTGTCGGGGTCTACCTCGTTGTTTTCCTGTTCCTTGAAGGTGTCCATTGTTCTTCCTCGCGGATTTTTATCATCGTATCCCGTCTCGTGTCCGATGTACCGGTATCTCCCTGTTGTGAAGGTATTGCCCACTGAGCTATAGGGGTAAAATATCGATCGATTTCCCAGCCCAAGGTAATCCTTATAACACTTTCCCCCCCTCTGAACGGCGGGATGTTTGGGGCGTCGGTACCGTATAAAGCCGTACGCTGATCTACCCGCTCCGTTTCAATACCTGGGGAGGGAAATATATGTGTTTAGGGACGCACGCGCAAGCGCTTCTGTGAAAGAAACGTTTGAAGTGAGACTTGGACCCGTGTCCTCGACGACGTCAAGCGTGAAGGTATTACCTACTGAGCTATAGGGGTAAAAGAACAATCGGTTGCCCGGCCCAGGGTAATCCTTATAACCACTGTTGGTGTGCTCTCAAACATTCGCATACTTACTTGGCTTGCCCTGTTCGGGTTGGTTTTTATTCTTGTTTTCGCAGCACCGAGGTCGGCGCTGTCCGACTACGTGTTGGGAGAGTTCTCGGGGACCGAGAAGAAGGAGCTCGACAACGTCATCGCCGAGGCATGCGACGCCGTCGAGCACTGGGTCGAAGAGGAGGACATGGGAAAGGTCATGACAAGAGTCAACTCGCGATGACGGCATACTTACAAATTAGGCAGCGGCGTAGAGTGGAAAAGGGTTGCTAACGAGACTCAAACGCGCGCATATTGTTTTCGTTCGTTGGATGGGACTACCTGTTGGGCTGCTTCGGTATACTCGTATACAATCGAGGACTCCAAAAAATAATCAGGAAATACGATCCAGGATGGATTTCTTATTCAAGAATGGGTGCGTTCAATACTAAGGTCGGTGAATCGACTCCAGAATTTATTATTTTCCTGCCAAATCCACCAGCCTTCCTTTCTGATTACCCGTTTCTTACGAGAAGTGGTACTTCGTCGGAACTTGTTGTGGCCTTTTGCCCGATTTTTAGAAGAAGGGGTACAGGGAGCGGCCGCGGCGAGAGGTTAAGGTTTGCGAATTCTGTGTCGTCTAGCGTTTAAAAGCCTGGGGTGTAGCTGTTACGTATTTTGCAGTTCATCCCTGTTTATTTCAGGGCTTACGCGGCCGCCGAAGCCGTAGAAGCATGTGCTTCGTATGTGTTAATAGTTTGAGCGTGTCAGCGCGTGATTCACCCCTCTTTAGGACCGCACTTCTGTTTTGGGCATAAAGAACTTGAGAATAGACTCAAATACGTCCATGTTTACAGGGTAGTCGTACAAGAATTGAAGCCGTGCTCTGTCGGGTTCTCCTCCAGAGGAGAGGCGTTTCTGACAGGATTGAAGGCTAAAAGAGGCCCCTGACGATGCGTTTTCCCACGCTGATGCGATGGCAAATCCGCTCATGCTTTGGAGGGACAGACGGTACGTGGGATTGACGAGACAGGGGAAAAAACCGCTCGCCTCCTGTACACGAAGCCTCGCGTCCTTGTCTTTGTTGCGGGGAGAATGTCGGTATGGTCCCAGACGGAAACCGACGAACCAGCGAGGTACTTTTCCCCACGCACGCTCGACACGATGAGTTGGCGAGGTGCTTTTTAGTGATAGTCGAAGGAAAACGCGCGACGAGGGCTTGCCGCGCCGGCCGCGCCGGGCGTGTGTGTGCTGCGTCTGTCCAGTGATGAGTTGTGCGCTAGCTGCCGCGTTGTTGCAAGCCCCCGGACCGGACAGCACGCCTGTGTCGGATGGCACGCAAACAGCGCCAGGGAAACACGACAAAACAGGAAAAAGACGACGCCAAACTCCTGACAAGATCAAAATGAGAAACCAACGAGCCAGTCGGGTGGGGGATTTCTGGACGAACTTACGAAAAACGATATTTTTGAAAGTCCTTGTTTACTCGCTTTTGGTATTCTCTCGTCCCCCCCCCCCCCCCCGCGCCGTTCCGGAGTCTCGAAAATGGGTGGTGGGGTGTCGGATTTGTTTTGCATATGTGCACCCATCCCCTGTGCCTCCTCGGACACTGATGAGGTACCGTAGCTGCGGCGTTGTGAGCGATCGGATTGAGCCAAGCGGCCTACCAGGTATATGGGAGGGGATGTGAAACGCAACCAAGCAGCCCCTCTATTGACCTCTGTTGGCACCCCAGAGAGAGTTCTTCTGCTTTGTTTCTTTTGAGTTTGTAGTTCCGTGGCGTGCGCGTACTTGAATTATGTGGTCCCTCGACCGCTTCCTTGGTGCAGTGGTTCGTAGAGCTTTTGCGAATGAGTATCGCACTATTGCGGAGGACCATAATTAATAGGACCTATCGTACACGTAAAAACCTATATATTTCACTATTTTTACTAACAATATTGGGTCCTATTTACTATGGCCCCCTGTAATATGAATACGCTGTTGATACTGATGCGGCCCTGAAAACGCGCGCGAGACGTGCCGGCCGTCAGGGCCGCGGACCGCGACAAAGGGCTACCCGTGCACAAGAAGGCAGACTGCCCATCTCTAGCGTGCACGTTGTAGTGGTAGTTTTTTGTTGTACAACAGGGCGACGGCGTGACCGACAAGGTTGTCGCTAGAGCAAGACACACACGTGTGTCCGGGCTCTTCTGCTCAAGCGCCAAGAAATAAAGACCTTCACGTCGTTCCAAACTGTACGAGCAACTTTAATGCGGCCGGTGCGACCAGCGGTCAGGGGAAAACATCTATTAATATCTACTGGTAGTACTCTTGTGTCTCCTGCGTGCCGTAGATAACTAGGTAAGGATGTGTTTTTTTTTCGTTCTTAGTTTATTACTTATGTTTTATCCTCCGGCGCATTCATTGGTAAAAATAAAGCTTGAGCTCACCACACTTCCACGTTCAAATTTCGTGTCGTGTGTCAATTTGACGCATAGCTCCCGTTGCCACAGCAGAGCAGGCCGCGTAAGGATGCCTGGCTACGATGGGGCCCCACCTATATACTGCTGTACTGTAATGTTTTAAGAGGGTCCTCACTATTACGGGGGTCCATAGTTAGTATGACCTATGGTATACATAAAAGCCTATATATTTGCCTATTTTTAGTAACAATATTTGGTCCTATTTATTATGGTCCCCCGTAAGACTTTTTCTGGAGCCATCTAAAAACTCTTTTAGTACTGCACTGCTGTCCATGTACATAAATCTGACTCTAATTCCAAGTGTTTAGTCCCCACGTCGGGACTGCAGCCCGAAACGGGTTGTACATGTTATTAACCCCCGCCCAAAACCTGACCTTGAGAAAAACGAAGTTGCGATCCGACAAACAAGAAATAGATGGCCAGAGGGGGGGGGAGGGCGAGGGGCACCCCTGGCTGCTTCCCAAGAGTTAGTTGCGTTTTTTTTTTGTCGATATACGCTATTTTTACTGTACTGCTGTAGTAGCCCAAACCTCTATCGCCTTTTTTTTTCGGAAGAATAGATGGTTGATGCACTGAGGAGTTGAATGTGTGGACCATCAACCATTGAAAACATGGTTGATGCACTGAGGAGCTAATGTGTGGACTATTATATCAACCATTGAAAATGCAACCCGGTGAGCGATGCCATGGCCTAATAGCGAAAATTAGCGTTCAAACTTGAATGGTTTTCCAGCGATAAGGAATGCCTCATTGGGTCACTCCTCAGTTGCTATCAAGGTAAACGTACCCAGCATTTGTGTTGTGGACAAGTGTAAACAGACCCAAAAGCTGTAGTACTCGTCTTGTCGGCCAGTACCACCAGTAGATAGATAGAGAAAGCGAGATTGTCTGTTACATGCCGTAGGCCGTGTGCGTTCACAGAAAACGAAGTCAAACTACAAACGAAATAGTCCCGCCCCCAAAACATCACCAAGACCATAGCGGCACTCCGACAGTGACCAACTCGAGACAATTTATCCAGCGAAACAAGTTCCACGCGTTAGCCTACGATCGTCCGCTTCTGTAGATGTCTGAGTGTGTGGAAATCGGTCAGGTACAGCTCTCGCAATGAGTATTACAAAAACACAACTTTTTTAGTTACAGACAGACGAAGCCTGTACCCACCGCTATACGAAAAAAAAAATCGCCTATCGGCGAAAAAAATCTTTGGTCGCTTTGCTCCCTCGTTTTTGGCGCTTCGCGCCAATTTAATTTAATTGCCGGCTCCAGGTAAGACCATGGGCGTGCGGCCCAGTTGCTGCGAAGTTCCACCAGTCAGATTTTTTTGGGCCAAAAAAGGTACAGTGCCCCGCCCCTATAATAGCACGGGCCAAAGAAGGCATCCTAGCCAAAAAAAGATACAAGGTACAGTAGCGCTATCGTAGCACGCGCCCTAAGAAGGTATCCTTGCCAAAAAAAGGTAAAAGGTACAGTATCCCAATAAAGGCATCCTGTTATTCTTCGTGACGTTGAGCTAAAAAATTACTACACCAGCAGTAGTCCATTCATTGACATTATTGCCATCATCTAGCCCGCGGCCACGAAACGGCACAAAAAGTGAAACCCATACCGTACCGCCACAATGCGGTGCTTTTCGTGGCAGAATCAGATGGGTTCGGAGTTTCGTAAAACCACACCAAACTGTGGAATAAGTTTTCAACGATGACGCTCCATCCGTGTCGACGACCCCCCCCCCCCCAAACCACAACAAGCTATAGACGTTTGGCTCGCCAGACACCGTGTTCGACCCCTTTTCGCAGCCAACGAAAAACAGACGCCCTTAGTGCATGCACGCATGATGCATGGCTACTACTTGCTGTCGCTCCGCCGTCACACTACTGCACGGGCTAATGGAACGCTTCCTTTCTCGAGGTGGCGCTCGAAGCTCCCCTCCAAAGACTAAAACGTGCGCCCGTCACTGGAACGAGCAGCATTTTTTTCTTTGCGGTAGGTATCATCGCACTTCACGAAGCGGTCGAGCTTTAAATAAAGTCAAGGGCTAGCTACACAACTAAGCAGCGTCTTGCAGACAACATACATTCTGACAACGGTAGTATGGTGGACGTTCGTTCGCAGCACGCACGCGTTGCTCACATGACTCCTCCTGCCCGAAGCGTTGGAACTTCAAAGTCGAGGGCCAAACGGCGTTGTTGTACTGCAAGCAATCAATCAGCCCCTGCTCGTCTTGCCCGCCCCACCCTAGACCGCGCGAAGGAAAATACCGCCTTAGGATCGCTTGCCTGTCGAACAATTCCAGCGATTCGTGCCTGCGTGCCCGCTCAGAGAGACGAGCTGCATGCCCTCCGCATTTTAAAAATAATAAATATATGTACCGCGCTTGGTATGGATATTTTGTACTTGTAGTCTCACGTATATTATACCGAAAACAAATCAATGTATACCTGGTACTTTGTACTGGTATTACAACAACCTCTAGCAGATTAGTGCCTTTAGTGCCTTTAAGAAGAAAAAAAAAACATTTTGAGGGATTCAACGTCCGACGACACAGACAAGAAGGGTGTTTCACCGTCAAGCCTCGGAAAAACGCGAAAAATGTTCCACAAAAAACAATGTTAGGACAAGAAAAAAAAAATGAATACAATCAACACATACATACCTGGTGAGAGCTCTCGCCAGGTGGGGGGTACTACTGTAATTACGCTCGAGACCAACTTTATTTCGAGTACGGAGCTTGCGAATGACGAAACACAAAAAAAAACTCAAGCCTTGCAGCTAGACAGACTAGGAGTTCGCCGAAAAACGAAATACAAGAAGAAAAAAAAATCCTGGTGCCCTTGTTTGACACTCTAGTGTGGGGACACCCCTCCAGAATAAACAAACACGCCCTCTGGTCAACGGGCCACCTGCTTCCTCCCTCCGGACCAAAGCCCATTAGACACACAAACGACCTTTGCTAGTCGAGGAGGAAAAAACGACCAACACGATCGCGCGCGCGAGGTCTGTCTCCCTCCCGCGCCTCCCCTACAACTATGATATACGCAAACAGCAATAATGACATGACCGATATAGCTTCATAAAAGTAGGTCTAACGACATATCGGGCAACAGGTGCCAGGTATCAAGTGAAGGAACCTACATAACAACAACCATGAAAAATGAACGGAAACGGGCACATCACCTCACTCCGGCGAGCGATGAGTAAAGCAAACACCCTCCGAGATAGGCGACAATATCGGATGGCGATATTCCCTTTTTTTGACGCGAAACGCACGCCCTGCCCTACCGACGGATACAAAAAACCTCTCTCCAAGCCACTTCCTGTGGTATGTACATATATATATTCTGCCCTAAACCTCCAAAGCACGTTGAGCTGTTATGGACGCTGTCCGTGCACGTATCAGACAGGAACAGAGTAGTCGTAACGACGAAGAAAGGGTAACCGTTGCGATTCAACGGAAACCTCTGGTACGAAACAACGGTAACGGCTACGAAGCAAACAATAACCGTTACAAAGCAACGGCAGCCTCTACGGATCAACGGTAACCTATATGAAGCAAAGGTAACCGTTACGCAGCAACGGTGACAGTTACGAAGCAAACCGTGACCGTTACCAAGCAACGGCGACCTTTGCGAAGCGACGGTAACCTTTACGAAGCCAACGGTAACCGCCACGAACGCAGCGGTAACCGTTACGACGCAACGGTGACCTTTACGAGCAACGGCAATCTTTACGAATCCAACGATAACCGTTACGAAAACAACGGAAACCGCTACGCAGCAACGGTAACCGTTGCCCACTGTCAGGAGAGTTGCACACAACAAACGTAGCCGACAGCTTGAAGCAAGCGTCCCCGATACTTACATCGTAACTGCGAGCGACAAAAAAAATGTATACATATATATCCTCTAAACTTCTACTTGACGGCGAAAAAAAAGACACTTGACTCTAATTCCAAGTAGTTTCCCCCCAACCGTGGGTGGGTGAACAACCCGTAAAAAAAAAAAGCCAACGTTTAGTAATCGAGCACCACCGCTTTTCACACCATCGACCAACAGGACAATCCATAACACATACCTGGTACACACGAAAAAAAAACAGAACGCATAAGTACAGAGAACCGGTATTTTCACCTTTTAGCAACGAGCCCCGGGCTAGCAAAAGGGCAGCACCCCTTCCGAAGAGCCCGACCGTTTCATCAGTGACCGTTTCACTACTGTAGATAATCTAGATCCTCTATTTCCCGTTAAGATTTGTTGTGCGCAAGAAGAGCCGCATCATACCGACGGATCCAAACCCGGAAACAATCGTGTGCGCAAGACAGGCGCCGGACACGACCAAGACATTGCAGATCGCACCAATCACACGTAATTTCCCCCCCGAAAGATCTATAGATGATCTACATACATTATGTGAGATCATCATATAGAAAAATATAGAAACTCATCTAGAGGTCTGATCTGTCCCGATGTGGAGATTGATCTGTCCTGATCTAGGCATAAGATCTGTCCCAATGCAGGGATCTGATCTGTCCGAGGATCTAGTATTATAATCTGTCCGATGATCTAGGGATCTGATCTGCCCTAGGATCTAGGGATCTGATCTGTCCGATGATCTGGGGATCTGCTCTGTCCGAACACCTCCGAACGGGGAATCGATTCTACAGTAGCTGACGTAACCTCTCATCACTTTTTTGTAACCACTGCTGAAGTCGAAAGGAACAGCCGCCGCTACACCCCCGTGAACCAAAGCGTTTTGTTTACAATCGTACATCACCGCATTGCTACGTACAGTTTTCATGTATCAAGGACACAAAATGATGGCACGTGCATCATTATTTATAAGCCGCACTTACACTCCAACCCGAGGTTCGAGTCGAAACATCTCGCTGGTTGCAGGCGCAGCTGCGAGAAAAACGACGGCCTTTCCGTGGAAGTTTCCTAGACTCCCACAACAGCGCACGTCGTCCTCCACCCAGCTCTTTCCCGGCGCTACAAATATAGCTGGCCGAGAGTCCAAGTCACACACCCGTACAGGCAGTAGGGCTTCCGCCACCACCTCGGCGTCTAGCATGCACAGCACCTTCAGTACGAACGAAGTGATCCCAATATCGTACAGCTCCCGCTTGAAGCGTTTGTAGCATGCCCGCGCTAGTTGTCCGTCGTTTGACATTTGACATAATGTCGGCGGTTGCGTTGAAGAGACCGCCCAGGCCTCCCGCTCTGCGGCTGCTGCCATAAAAAAGAAAAAAGAAACACAGCCAAAAATTTTCCCAGCGCTCTGCAATTGCCACAAAAACAAACGAGCTGCCGCCGCCTTCGCCAGCACCACAAAAAAACACACACACAGTCCGAGGCTGCCCAGGTGAGGTGCGGTGTCCGTGTTCCGTAGGCTCGACAGCGGAACGCCTCTGTTCCGTCCCACTTGACGCATGGCCCGGGCTCGGGGCAGTCATAGCCGAACCTCGTCAACAGAAAACACTGCCATGCCCGAGTCGCAGCCAGCCCCCAGAAAGTTTTACCCCAGCAGCTGTCTGGACAAGCGGTGGTGGCAGGTATCCCCCCCCCCCCCCCCCCCCCCCCCCCCCCGTCGGCAAATGTATGCCTCCGTATTATCGAGCAGAGCGTTCTTTCAGCATTCCTATTGCTCGTCGATCTGCGTAGAATGTGTCGCCAACTCGAGCGCTCTCTTGCACTTTTTATCCGCGACGGTGAAAGAAAAAAGACTTGAGAATAAAAGAAAAAAAGTCCAGTTCATCCAGCGCTTGCTAAAAAAAAAACTGAAAACACAAGCTGAGATTCTGAACGAATCCATCGCACCACCTACGGGAGGTCGATTATGCTCCCGTCCAGCGCGTAAATGGGAACATCAGCAGGCGCGCCCATGCTTTCCCTTGAGACCTTCAGCAGGTCTGGAGCACAAAAGCGGCATATGATCTGAAGGGCAAGATAGAGGCGGGGAGGGGCAGACGAGCCGGGGGGGGGGGGTTAGTGCGCGCGCGCCGCATTATTCAACCTTGACCCCCTTAGCACTGCACGTCCGTTTTGTGTGCAGTGCGGTACTATTACGGAGGACCATAGTTAACAGGACCAAATATTGTTAGTAAAAATAGGGAAATATATAGGGTTTTGTGTGTACCGTAGGTCCTCTTAACTATGGACCACCGTAATACAAAGTCGCCAGCGCTACGATAGAGGCACACGTACGAGTACACAGCACCTTTCGTGTCAAACTGTCACTGGGACTGACGGGGTGGGGTCCCTCAACCCTTCTACAGTTGGGGCAAAAACTGCAGTCCCGTCTTGGGGACAAATTACTTAGAATTTGACTGTTTCGTGCCCAAAACGGGACTGAGAGCAGTTTGCCCTAGAAGGGCGATAACCCTCTTGGGACTAACAGACCTCAGAGGGGACAAAATTGACCACAAACAAGTGATGGTTACATACAGCAACGGTTACTGCGTGGTCGGGGGACTGATATTCTGCAACATGGTGTCTGATTTACAGTGGTTGATGCAATGGAGTCGCACGGCACGGCCTTAAGATGGTCTACTTGTACTGCTGGGCGGTCACGCTGCTCGTGGACGCTTGGAAACACCAGAGTTGGTACCGTAGCACTCTGTCCCTTGGAATAAAGAACAATTTTATACTAACATTCAATACAAATGGTCGTTATATTAAGGGACAGAGTGGCGTGGTTTCGCTCGCCGGAATGTTCATTTGTGTTTTAACGCTATTTTTCGATGTATTCACCACTCTTGTCCCGATGTAAAGGGACCGTTTCTATACTAATCGTTCATACAAACAATCCTTATAGTTTGGGACAGAATGGTATACCTATTTATATAAGGACCATTTGTACGCTAATAGTTCATACAACCAGTGCTTGTATTTTGGGACAGAATGGTATACCTATTTATATAAGGACTGTTTGAATACTACTGTAATAGTTCAAACAAACGGTCCTTATATTTTGGGACAGATTGGTATACCTAGTAATATAAGGACCGTTTGTATACTATTATTAGCATAAAAATGGTCCTTATATTTTGGGACAGATTGGTATACCTAGTAATATAAGGACCGTTTGTATACTAGTATTAGCATAAAAACGGTCCTTATATTTTGGGACAGAGTGGTATACCTACTTATATAAGAACCGTTCGTATTCTATAATAATAGTTTATACAAACAGTCCTTATATTTTGGGACAGTTGTATACCCGTCAATATAAGGACCGTTGGTATACTAATATTAGTATAAAATATCCTTATAATTTGGGACAGAGTGGTGTACCTATCAATATATCAGGTTTTGCACTTTCACTTTCCTCGAGGTGAGGTTTGGACTTTTTAGGACTGCAGTCCGGTTTTGGGCACAAGCCAGTCTAATTCCAAGTGTTTTGTCCTCAAAAAGAGACTGCGGTCCTAAAAGGGATAACAGCTCCTCGAGCAAGGAAGGAGGAGTCTCGGAAAAAACTACAGGCAGGAGGTGAGCTCCCCATCGTACCGTGCATCGAAAATACACCTATCAATATTAATAGCACCTCTCGCGAACTGCCGAGAATTCGCGGCCTGGCCGAAAGAGGCGCGCGCGAGCCAGCGCAAGAAACAATCGTTATGGGGGGCATCATTCACACGCGATCGTGGCGGAACGGTCGTCACTTTATGACCCGTCGAAAAGTGCACACACTGCTCATCCAGAGCAGCAACAGCAACACAACCGCTGTTTCAACAGCAGCAGCAGCAGCAGCAGCAGCAGCAGCAGCGATGGGAGCAGAAACAGCACCAACAGCGACACCAGCAGCAGCAACAACCAGCAGCAACACCAACACCATCAGCACCAAACAGCAGCAACGCAACGCAACGCAACGCAACACAACACGACGCAAAAAAGCGCCCACACATGCACAAAAAAAAAAACACAAAACTTTTCACCTCCGTTTTGGAGCTGTGAATCGTAACCGTGGGGAACAGGTCTCGGTCCTTCGGCAGGGCAAGCCCAAGCGCCGCCGATCCTCCGGGGGCCAACGACACGACCGGAAGCGACGTTAGCTCCTCGCCTATCTCCCCCTCCTCCGCAACCGCCCCGCCTTCCACGCTCCGCTGCGCCTTCCGGGCACGGCTCGCAGGTACCGCCTTTCTCAAAATCTCCGTACCGGCCACGTTCACGATCGCACCCGACTCCTCGTCCATCACCCCGCCGAAACAGCCGCCGTTTACGCTCCCCGCCCTCGCTCCCGCCACGGCGGAAGCCGCCGCCGCTTCCCACGGGGCGACCTCCTCGGAATCGGACGTCGAAACGTCCTCCTCGTCATCCCCCCCTCCGTCCACGCCGGCCGCTACAGCGTCCTCCGATCGCAGTTGCCGCGCAAACGACGCAGACCCCGGCAGCGGCGACGGAACGTATTCCGTGACTTGCTCCACCTCCTCCTCCCGTCGAGGGGCGGCGGCGGCGGCGGCGGCGGGGTTCTCGTCCGGAAAAACGGCAGAAGAGGAGCCGTCTCCGGAGGACCCATCAGGGGCGATCGGGGGCCCCAGGCCGGGGGAGACGTGCACCAGCCGGCCGTCGACGCTAAAGTACACGCGCGCCCTGACCATGTCGCCGTCCCAGGAGCGGAAGGGGTGCGAGCCGTCGAGGTACACGAGGACCCCCACCGTGCTCATGCCTTTCTTTCGGAGGGCGTACTCTCCGGGGAGGCCGTACCACCGGGAGGACATGAGGACCTGTGTTTCCACCGAGGGAAGTCGGGCCAGGTCAGGACGTTGGTGGAAGGCGGCGTTGGTGGAAAAAAGCGGAGGCGGCGGCGGAGCGAAAAAAAAAGGAGGAGATATTTGACACCGAGGAACGTCTACCGAGCGTCGGTGGTGAAATAAAAATGACACCTGAAACATCGAAACATCGGGTGTCTCGGTGGGATGGGGTTGAGATCGAGAAACATCGGGTGAAGGTGAGAAATTGAGACCGAACACAACATTGGGTGCCGGCGCGAAAGAAACTTGAGACCGACCGTGCGTATGTTGTCGGTGAACGGTAACATGATGCCGTCGTGATCTTGACGACGGGGGCTAGTTCGCAGCGTGGGTCAAGCTATCCCAGATCGAGAGTCTGACCACTAAGAGCATCGTACTGTAGGGTAGCTTCTCCCTGCCCGTGTTGATCGGAATAGAAAAACTACCGGCGGGTAGGCTTTTCGCCACCGACCGACCGACCGTACGCTTGCTATTGCATGCGTTGGTACGATGTGGTGCGGTGCAACCTGAGTCCAATGCGGAACAACCTGGGCCAAACGCGGAGCAACCTTGACCAAACGCGGCGCAGCTTGAGCCAATGAGCTCCATCCAACACATGTAGAAGATCATCCTTTAAAAGCGTAATATCTGACAACACGCCCTGGCGCCGCTGGCGTGGGCCTACTACTAATAATATGCTAGGTACACAGCAGTCTTCGCTTTTGACGGGCGGGACCCCCCGGCTCACCTGTCCCGTCGAGCAGAGGCCGATAGAGTTGCTGAATGCGCCGACGAGGGTGCTCAGAGGCATCTCCGGCGTGGAGAGGCCGACGCCGATGCTAGGGGTCCGAAGGCCTTCCCTCGCACAGCTCACCTGAAAGTACACGTGCCTGGGCGAAAAAACGTCAAAACGCCCAAGCCGGAGGGCAAAAAAAAAAAAAAAAAAAAAAACGCGGGTGGCGGTTCCGGTGAAGTGGGGGCCGCAGACGCACGCGCGCGGCACGAGCAGCACCGGTAACAACCATGGAAACTACACGTGCAACGATGGACGCTGCACATACTACTGGTGAGCTTCAGGTTTATTTTCACCCCCTCCGGCGAAGGACACGCTACCCCCATCCTACCCGCGTGCTCCACGAGCGAGGGAGGGTGCGCGTTGTGTGCGTACAAAAACAAAAAACAAAACAAAACAAAAATTGAAAAGCATCAGCTGTGAGATCGAGAGGTGAGATCGAGGATGTCGTCGTAACTCAGCCTTGCAACCAGCGCACGATACTTCGACCGCATGTACTAAAACTACGAGTGCGAGTTTATACGACCTCATGCGGGATATACTCCGGACGTAAACATGAGGAGCGCTCCTTGTACTTCCGCCTGCGAGTAGGGTGGTTTCCCGTATAGAGCAAAAAAATAGCTGCACAAATATAAAACGTGCGAACGTCAGCCGCGGCGGCTATTTATGGGCGGACGCGATTCTCTACTATTGACGGGTGCCGCAGCAAATAGGGACCACCTCTGAACGGTCCGACATATGCGCCGTGCGCCATACCCCACCACCGCACACAGCGATCATGATAACAAACACACACACACAAACTGCTGCGCGCGTTCCGTAAGCACCCTGGTAGTACTTTAGTGCCCCCCCCGCTCCACCTCATGCGCTCTTCCCACCGGTGATAGCCGGAGCTTCCCAAAGGATGCTTCGAGCTCGCACCTGTTCCGGAGAACGGGGACCATGGCCCGGACGGAGCTATAGAGCGACACTCCGGTCTTGGTGGCGCGGTGATGCCCGCACGTCAGGGTAATGCCTTCGCAAGAGTGGTGCCCGTCCAGCACCGCAAGCCGCTGCTGCGTATGCAAGAAGGTCGCCGTCGCTCGCGTCTCTACCCCCGGGAAGAAAGTGCGGGAGGGGGTCGGGAGGGAGGGGAGCCGGGGGGGGGGGGGGGGGGGGGGGGGGGGGGGGGGGGGGGGGGGGGGGGGGGGGGGGGGGGGGGGGGGGGGGGTGCTCACGTCATACATGACTGCGCTCCATGTCCGCGCTGCTCTCGGCAGCTACTGATTTTCCTTCTCCCAGATGCGGAGGCAAGCAGGCAGGCTTCGACCTCAGATCGCAACCATCGTACTGCCAGACCATACCAGGTACCACTCTGTCCGCAAATGTAATTACCATTTAGATAGTTGAACAATTGTAGAATGCCCCCCTTCGGCGGCGTTCGGGCGCGGGGGTGGCGCAAGGTAAAATTCCGTTGACATTTTGGGCAGCTGACAAAAACAAAAGGCCCACCAGACGTTGAAGAGCTCATCCCTATACAGCCCAAAAAAAAAGAAAGGCACCGGTATGTCACCAACCACTGCCAATTCGCCGCTTCCAACTTTCCAATGGCCCTCTCTCTCACCGTCTCATCCACACCAGGCTTAAGGTTCTCCCCCAGCCGGAGCTGGTCGCGTGCAAGGAACAACAAGTCGTCGGAAAACTTGGACGTGCGTGCCAGGACGTGCGCGCGAGACACGGGAGTTGGAGGGAACGACTGCGGCGTGCACATGAAGATTCCCGCTGATCCCGCACCCCCCCCCGCGCTCATGCCGCCCCCGGCCCCGCCTTCGTATCCGCTGGCTGCGCTTGTGGCCGGCGAAGGCCTACGCTCCGCGGTAACCGTTGCCTGTCTCGGCAGTGAGATGGGGCGTTGCAAGGAAACAGGGGCAGGGTGGCAGCGGTGGCGGCGGCGGCGGCAGTTACGCAAGCAACGCTCTATACATCAGCCTTTTTACACCCGAGCTTCCACAGTTCACACTTCAGGCAGATCATCTACACATGAAAGATCATGATCTAGATCATCTGGTCCCTTGCCTGCCTTTGTAAGATGCTGTGCAGGATCTGTGCAAGTACAGACCCAACCCAGGCAACATGTGCTAGACCATGTAAAACTATACAGCTCCCACCCGGCGACACGAGCTAGATCATACGGGTACAAAGTACTAGGCATCTATCTGCTCTGAAAGATCTAGATCATCACGTGGGAATCGATGACCTACCCGAGATGTGCACGCTTCCGGGGGTATGCTTACCAGGAAGTAGGTACATGCTCTGAGGGATGAGGTACACATTACTGGTACTACAAAACACCCTTGCAATCTTCATCGTTATCAGTAACGGTTACGGTGACACCTCCGACAGATGGAAGATAAGATTCCCACAGTTCATGATCTAGAAATTTCAAGGCAGGTCTTTTCCTGATTTTCGTAATGATCTGTATGATCTAGCTCATGTCGCCGGGTGGGAGCCGTACAACCTGCATGATCTAGCACGTGTTCCATCCGTTGGATCTAACTGCCCTATAAGGCAGACCCTGCACAACCTCTCGCGACGGCAGGTGAGGAACTACAGTAGATGATCCGCACATAGATAGATCATGATCTATCCGAGGTGTACAATATTCCCTCCCACCGACCAACAGCTGCAGTGATTGGCACCAGTCGGGGCCCTCACGGGTTCGGTTGCCCCGACAATCGACGCTCTCGGCCGGCCGCCCCCTCCCCTTGCCCCATTCAAAATCCCACCCAACCATCCACTCACCCAACCCCCACCTGGAAACCCTGAAGAGGCATGGCGTAGCGCATGCGGCCGCCACCCCTACCCTACCCCCCCACCACCCACCCGCTCGCACCTAGAGGCTGCGAAAACAAATGGAGAAGTGCATGCACCGCCACCCCTGTCCTTTTCACTGCTCACCCAACCACCCACCCATCTGGAAACCCTGCATGGACATGGCATAGTGCATTCACCGCTACCCCCGCCCTACCCCCCATCCCCTACCCACCCATCCTCGACCCACCTGGAAACCCTGAAGGGACATGGCGTAGTGCATGCGCCGTCGAACCCGTTCCGCCTTCGCCTTCGGAACCGTGTTCTCCTCCAGCTCCTCGTAGGACACCAATGACGCCGTGCGGTTCACGCGGTCCAGGCGCCGCCGCAGCGCGTGTGCGTACTGCCAGGCGCCGCGCATGGCGTTCCGCCTCGACGGGCTCGACTGCGCCTCGTCGGAGACTCTGGAGCCCCGGCCACGGCTGCTCCCTGGGTTGCGCGAGCGCGGTTCTGGAGTTTTTTTTCACGAAGGCAAGCGTCGTCGTCGTCATTGTCGTCGTCCGGCGGGCAGGCGAGCGGACAGGCAGGCGGGGGGTGGGTGGTACACAAAGGATTTACTAGTGGTTGTGGCGATTTCAGTCATATCTGCCTGGTGCGTTCGATCCGTACATCGCAGGAGCTGAGAGAACCCTAGTCCCTTGTGCTCGGGCATCCCGCCCTCGTACTGCGTATTCTTCAAGACGGGAAAGCTTCTCCTCAACCCCCCTCCCCGACGAAAAGCCGACCTGCTCCGTCCCGGTACTGAAAGGGATGCGAGGGTCTCAAGGTCATACGAGTACGGCAATGCATGATGACATGAGTACCCCCGTCCGCCCTTTCATCGCCCGTATCGTACGGCCAACACAACAATACCCGGAAGGGAGGGAGGAAGGATGGAAAGGAGGGCGCACGATTCCGCAAGGTGCAACATCATACCTCGTGTCCGTGAGCGCGCACCGGACTGCAAGCTGCCGGCCCCCTCGGGGGAAGACCAAGAAGAGGCTCGCTTCATGCGGCTCGTGACGCTCTCGTTGGCGATGCCACCGCGGCCGCCGCCACCACCACCACCACCGCGACTGCGACCGCGACTGCGACCACCAACACGGCCGCCGCCGCCGCCGCCACCACCACCTCCACCACGGCCACCGCCGACGCCACGGCCGGCAACACCACCATTGCCGCGACGATGACTAGCACCGCCACCACGACCGCCGCCAACACCCCGACCGCGGCCTCCGCCGCGGCTGCTGCCGGTGCGGCCGCCGCCGCGGTTCGCCTTGCTGCCGGCCTTACCGCAGCGGAGGGGCTGGGCAAGAAATTTCGGGAGAGGGTCGCCGCTGAGCACGCACGAGACGACCACAGCCAGCTCCGACAGACTCAGATGCCGCAACTCGCGCCAAATCTACGTAGAGTGGATTGGGGGCCGGGGGGGGAGGAGGCGGCGGGGGGAGCACGCGAAATTATGGAAGGGCGGGAGAGGGTAACTGGGTTATATATACAATTAGCACGTCGCGAATATTGCCATATCTGTTTTCAGGCTCGCTAAAAAAAAAAAAACGGTTTCGGCCACCAGCGTAGCTATTGCAGACAGAAGTAAATTTTATCGTGCACCTCTCGACCTCCTCACCAACTCTGTACAGTATTCTGCAGAGCGTGAGCTGTATCTGCAATACTCATTCTATTTGCAGCATCATCCCGTTACTACAGCAGTATTGATAACAGCATTAACGTCGCGTGCCAGGTACGAGGGAGAAGGTACGACATGTGTGACCACGTGACCACGACTTGTCCAGAAGCTATTAATAGTAGATAATTAAAAAAAAAAGTAAGAGGGCTGCATCATAGAACTTGCCTCAGTTCGAAAAGTGAAAAATGGTTGATCATTTTTTTTTTTTTTTTTTTTTTTTTTTTTGATCATCACTTTTACTTTCCAGCCCACTCGTAGGAGGTTTTACCCTCGACGATCTTCTGGACAAGCCGTGGTCACAGGTGTCGTCCCTTCTCCCCCCGGTACGTGCCTTTAGTTTTTATCGCGCATAGGGTTCAGCATTCCCACTGCTCGTCGATTTTCATCGAATGTACAGCTAACTCACGCTCTCGCGCTTTCCGCTAATCAATTTTGTGCAAGAAAAAGTCCCTATGAGCATGCACTCGGTGAGACTCGAACTCACGAAATTGATCTTGATAGGCTCGCGGACCACCTACCAAGCCACCGGGGACGCCGTGGCCTCATATACATTACTTCTACCGCAACTCTAACCCCGATCGTCTGGGAAGTTTCTCGGAAAAATCCAGATGTATTCGTGAGCTACTATTTATACCGCTACTATGGTGTGGACTTTAGCCATGTGGTCAAAGCTGGATAAAGTCGTACCAGGTATTTATGCGTAAGATATTTCAGCCTATTATGTACCCGCCACTCACGCCCAAGAAACATGCAACCGCCGCCCCCCCCCCCCCCCCCCCCCCCCCCCCCCGCCAATAAAAATGCCACCATGCCAGACCAAGTCGCACGAGGTACATGCATAAATTCTACCCCGCCGGCGGTATTGGGCGGCGAGTCTCCTCACCTCAGTTGCGACTTTGAGCATGGCCTCAATCGACCCCACCACGTGACACACCGCCCCCTTCGTCACGTCGTACGGCAACAGCGCCACCCGGAAGGTCATTCCGAGGAGGGCCGACGCGCTCCCCGTCGCCCACCGGAGCAACGCTACCAGCGGAACTCCAGACAGCAAGTGTGCGACGCCTCCCCCGATCGCGCCGAACGCGGTCCACGGACGCAGTCCAAGCCCGATCAAAACGTCCAGAACGCTCGCCGGGCTTTCTTTGTCCAGGCCGGTCGTCGTCGTTGTCGTCGTCGTCGTCTTGCCGCCGTTGTCCCCGCCCGCCAAGCGTTCCTCCTTGCTGCGCGCTCCTCCTCCTCCTTCTCCCACGACGACCACTTCCACGCTGGGCACATCGCGCGCGCCCCCTTTCTTTGGAGGAAATAAATAGCTGTCCGTCGCTGACAATCCGGCGGCGGCGTTCGACTCCGCCGTCGACTCCACCCCAACAGCCCCCAACTTCCTCGTCCCCAAAATCCTCGTCCGCCTCTTCCTCCTCGTCGTCATCATCCACCCATTTCATAAGCCTCCGCTCGCCATCCTCTGATCTGCTGGGGAAGCGGGGCGGCGGCGGGCGCGAGCTGCCTCCGGCCTCGTCCCCTTCCGCCCTGCTGATTGCGTACTCGTACTCGTACTCGTGCGGCAGTTCGTCTTCGGGGGACGGCCTGCTTTCCCGGTAGAAATCCGCCTGCTGCCTGAGGCCGTACCCGGCCGATCTGCCGCGGTTGTCGAAATCGCGTGCCGCGGGACGGTAACGCGTGGGCGAAGGCGTTCCCTCGCTCCATCCCCCGCCTCGTGTGGGCGGGAGTGTGGGCGGGAGTTGGTGCCTTGGATAGTCGGGTGACCCGGTGAATGCTGCTGCTGCTTCTGTTGTGCTGCTGGAAGTTGCCACGTACTGCACCAGGTCTTGAACTGAGAGAAACCCCAAGACCCTCTGTGTTACATCTCCCAGCAGGGATCCTGCGGGCGAGAGGAAGGACTCGAGGTCGGTCTCCATTATCTCGTCTCGGGGAAGAATGGGTTTTTCTTGCCCTGTGGAGCACCCGGCTTCGCTCGTCCTTGGGATGTGGCGACCCGTCGCTGGTCCTGGCTAGTTGTTCGAGCGTTGAGTTTATTGAGCAGTTCACGGAACAGAGAGAAGGGGCGAGTGCGAGAGCAAACACGTACATAAAAATACGGAAACTTTCAATTTTTAGGAAAAGTTTTTTTTCGTTCTGACCTTGTCTGACCTGGTACTTCAAGGTTGCTTACGGGCGATCTACGTGGTCTCTCCCTTTGCGTATTCGAAAAGTACAAGGTGGTTTACAAACACCAGGCGAAGACTCACAGCAGTACGGGTTCCCTTGCCGACGTAGTCACTGCACTCAGTTGACCTCGTCTTGGTGTGGTCACGTCGCGTCAGTGGAAGCTCCAATTGCGGTTGGAAAAAAAAAAACCCGGGTATTTTTCCCGTTTAAAACCGCCAACTTGAACAAGTGGAAACCCTGACAATCATATTCCGCCTCCTCGCTGCTGCTCGCGATGCTGAGACGCTGCTGATAGAGGACTGCGGGAAAGGAACACCTCCCGAGAGAATATGAAGGCTAAACTTGTCATGTTTTTTATGGCCGTGGTGCTTTGCTCACCTCGTCTTTGCGCAGGAAAGCGCACTGCGAAGGACTGGGGAAAGGTGTGTCCTGGTGCAACAGAAAACTTTCGGAGACAATGGATACGCGGGTACATGGATACTGCTATGGATACTGCTGTTGTGTCAGTGCCCGCGGGATATTAACACTGGTCTGGTACAAGATACCCCCTAGGTACCTGGTACTACTGCTGCAGTACCTGCTATCTCCTTTTCGCATCCCGTTCCTCGAAGCACAACAAGCAGTCAGTGCTTGTTCGGCAGACGCAGAGGCACAAGTTGTGTTGCTGACGTCTCTCTCGCTGTCGACATGTTGCGCAGTACTCCAGCAGTAAGTGCAGCAGTACTTGTAAAACGAAGCATGACTTACTCGTCGCTCAGGTGCCTCGCCCATTGGTCGTTGGTGTTGCCCAAACGTCTGCTGAGTACACGAGAGTGCACGAGCTAGGCGACAATAGAGCCGGCCTCGTGGGAAGACACCATGGTATCCCCGGTGCATATCTTAGGGTCGACAGGAAACTATGGAGGGAGGATATCACTATCCGTGTACGCCCCTATAATCTTGCCTCTCAAGGAAAGGCGGCATAGATTGTCTCAGGGAGAGGTACCATAGGTATCTCTCAACAATTGTATGTGTATACGTACTCGTTTCATATGCCCAGGGTATAACGAGAGGGTACAAATATGCCTTCGGGTAAATCAATTTTGATCATGATTACAGCCACTCCAAACTCCAAAGGTTACGGCTCATAAAGGAGGAACAAGCTACTAATCTTATTGGTGGATAAAATACATACCTGGTACATGCTGGATGCTGGCTATACTGCAGGATGCGTACACACGGGCGCGGTGCCCTCGACATTGTTCATCATTAGACTCACAGGCGTGGTGTGCAGAGTATGGATGTTTGCAATTCCTTGTTGACGTGGTGCCGATTTCCGTATAGTGGGGGGCAGGTGATCTTGTCGCAGCAGTCACGATCGGGAATACCACCATACCAGCTACGTGCTATGAATAACAATCGCTGAAGAGGAGCGCAAGTGGCGTCATACACACCAAATGGGCCATAGTCAGGTGGCGCACAGGGTCCGCTTTTCGGTCAACAAACCAAGCGATAGATGTGCAGGCGGCCCCACCCCGAGTTTTCGTTTCATCTTCACGTACCGTTAGAGGTACACCACAAGAACGCATGTGTGTATCAGTAGATGATTTACGGCCTTTCGTACACGCAGTAACGCACAAGACTAGTTTGTTGGTGCATATCTATGTCGGTGATCCGCGTTAGAGACTACTGTAAGGATAGAACCAAGGCCAGCCAGGGTTCTTGATGGAGGCGTGTAGGCTAGCAAATTCAAGCCGAACGCGAGGGGGTCGAGGGCTCTCGCTGGGAACGTGAGCAGGCATAAGGTAGTCGCTGAATTGCTGGGTTTGTTAACCAAACCAGACGTTTGTGCATAGCCAATTATGGCAGTCAGCGCTGACTGCTAGCTCAGCGGTTGTGATGTCTCTATATAACACATATCTGGCACGCTATATAACTTCAATGTACTCTTCTGAGCGATCTGTTACTTTCCACCCATATAGGTGCATGTAGGTCGATTATCTCCTGGTGCATGCTCCAGTTGCCGTTGTGTTGGACTCCAGCGGTCTACGTAGCCTCAAGCATTTACTTTGCCTACAATACCAAAACACACGTCTGCCGTCAGTATAACGTTTTACGATCTGAACTTAAACTGCATCGAAGGGCAGCGTGCGATTTCTAGCCTCCGACCCCATCTACAGGTGGACAGTCGCGGTCGCTTCCACCATGCTTTCTATAGCACTTGTAAACCGCACACCCACACGATCTGCGTGTGCAAGCGTGGCAGGGGTGTTTTTGGGTGTTTATACGCTGGCGGGTTTCTTGGAGTCTACCGGTATTTCGGTCGGGTCACTCATTGTCTTGATGGCTTGCATTGATGCGTATCGTCGCTTATCGTTACCTCATTAATGGCCGAAACATGATCCAGGTGAACCTGGACGATCTGGAGAAGCAGTGGGAAGATGGGGACCACCAAGAGGAGCTCAAGACAGAACAGCAGGCGAAGTTCGAGAGGCTAGAGAAACGGCGGAAAGAAGCGGAGGCATCCACTGGAACCTTCGACCCTAGGCAAGCATGTCGATTCAATCGTAGGCGTACACACGAGACTCGTTAGGTGTGCCTCAAAGTGGTGGCGTTGATGTACTCGGTTCGGGACCACGTGCTGCCTGTGGTTACTAAGACCCGTGACAACGGGAACGGGAAGTCAAAAAGTATTTGTTTCAACAATATTGCTTTCAAAGAACAGCCGAAATATATCCCTTTTTTTTTGCGCGCCGGAGAGCGAGAGGAAACCCCTGTCCACACTACTTTCTCTAGTTTTCGTGTACCGGTTCGAACTTTCTTCCACCTTTGTCGGGCCTGTCTCTGACCGTCATCAAAGTGTGGCGTACTCCGAGCTCCGAGGACGTAGCCGAAGATATCCTCGTACCGCCGATGTGGGAGAAAAGGGAAAACATGTTGGTTTTTCTCTTCCTTTTTTTTTTTTAACGGCTGCAGGCAAAGCAATTTGTTTTTTCTTGTTGCTAATTGTCAACACGCTGATAAAAAATTAGCTCGTTCGACGATAGACGCTTGATCTCGACATAGACTCAGCCCACCCGCTTGGTGTCGGCCAAGGACAACGAGTATAGATGACGGCCTCGAATATATCAGGTGGACCCATGGTCTAGGGGGCGAGAGCTTACCGGCGGCGTCCTACGGTCTTTTCCCAAACTTGAAAAAAAACATTTTTTTTGCCATTCGAGCCGGATCGAGAAATTTTGTCATCTGTTTTGTGCATACCAGGGGGCAATTGTTTTTGTCATACGCCTGGCCAGCGCCCGCCACATGTCACCGGTCATTGTGTGAAAACGGTGACCTCATTGTGTGAACACGGTGACCCTAGGGTGGGTCGGAGCCCCTAACGAGCGCACTCCGTTCAGAATACATGACGCAGTCGTTGGTTTTGTAGATCGATGTCTGTCGAGGACTCGAAATCTCGCCGCTTCGAACTAAACATCCGCCTGAGTTTTCTGAAGCCAGTTTGGCCCAACATCGGCCCCGGAAATGTTTTTTTTCCGGCTTTTCCCAAAGTTTGGGGCTTTCCGTTTTGAAAATCGTGCTCATAGCAAGCTGTATCTGGAAAATTCTGGCGAGTTTCTTGGGAATTCAAACTTTTAAGGGAAACTTGCGTTTCCATTGGCATAGGTCTAAGCGGGCGCTGCAGCCTTCAAGGAAGACACCGCAGTAGCGGTGGCCCATTTCGAATAGGCTTAGATTCAGCCGCGATTGACCAAGAAATATTCCATCTTCGGGCATTGCTATTGAAATAGTAATCCGCGAGGAGTCGGAGGAGGAGGACAGTACGATAACGTAAACGAGTGGATCGGGCCGGACATCCATGTTCAGTCGGCCTCCTTCCCTTAACCAGTCAACAGCACCGATTGCAGCCCCACAGGAACATTTAGGGCGTCATGTTAAGGGTAGAGCCCTGCGTACTCAGTGTTGACAGTGGTTGTCTAAACACGAAGTGCCCATACTGTTGCAGCCGAGCTCCTCCTCCTCCTCCTCCATATCCCCTGCTCTGGTTTCCCGTCGCCGTTTGTCAACACCCCACCCTTGCTATCGTCTCCTGTCGCCCGTTGTCATCACCCCGCTCCACGTCGCACGTTCATGACACCATGTCGGGGGGGCTCCGCACTTCCACACCACCGCCCGCCACCGAAAACAATAAACTGGCCACAACCAACAAAAACAACTGGCAATAACCCACAAACAGCATGTTTAACAAGATGGACGCCGCCGAGATCGGGGCCATGGCTGCAGGACAGGCGGATGCTGCGCGGGTCCCACGATGATGTTCGCGCAGGTTGGATTGGGGTTGGAAGCGTCGGCGCCTGCGGGCGAGGGTGGGGTGATATCAAAGGGAGAGACGGATGATGTCGGCGGTCGTCTCCAGCACGTGAGTGGTTGTTGAACGCGCTATCATGCAGTACTTGTATCATCTGGCGGACGAGTAAACAGTTAACTCAAGCTCACCACACTCGGCCCAACACAGCTCGGTGCCGTGATTTCAGCAGCCCAGCCGCATCTTGGTCAATTTTCGCTCGGTTGTAGACCACAACCGTACTGACGTTGCGTACGGCTGCGGCGTCAGCGGCATGTACTGAGCACTGGTGGCGCCGCGCGTTGACCGACGTTTCACCACCTGCAATCACGAGCTGCGTCAAATCAGCTCACGCTCCCTGGATTCAGCCGTTGCTTTTTTTTTGCCGTTTCTCGTTATCCGTAACTCTTTCGCTGCCAGCTCGCGCAACTCGGTGGACTGGAATTGGCGGTCTACGCGATCGATCCCGGCTCCGTGCTGGTGTCAACGCAGAGAGGGTGGGAGGGCAAGGAGGTGCGAAGTCCTTGTCACACTGATCATTGGGTTCGTCCATCGACTTTATGCCACATTGATCTAATACCTCGTTTTTTGCGAGCTCATGACACAATGGGCCATTTTGTTCGTGCATCGCGGCTTTTGTCGATAATTCGTACCTCGAAGGATAAGTACGTATAGCGTCACGACTGTATGATGGTATGCCGTTGGCCTATGGTTTACATCAGAATTCCACGGAGACACGCGATGCAAGCACTCACAGATTATACTGTACGGGGATTGGTAGAAGCGCTGTTCAGACAGCAAAAGCATGAGCTGAGGAGAAGTCGTTCTCGCGCATCTGCTCCTTCCAGTCTTCCGCCCGAAGTTGCTATCAATATTGGGTGCGTGCTCAGGGAGAGGATCGCGATTACTTGCTAAAGCAGAAAAACTTCAAGCCAGTTTGGAGAGGGAGCTCATAATAATGGCTTTGCTTTCGGGAGCTCCTCTCGGGAGGAGGCCTTTTTTTCTCCGTGTTCCAACACCCATCGAACAGTGTTCTCTGTGCTCCAACACCCATCGAACAGTTAACCCTTCCCACTCTGTTGGCGTACCGGTATTTCCCTCGCTTGCATGCATGCCTGCCGCACTTCTACTCAAGTCGCTTGTGCTCCTTATAATGTGTTTTTTTGTGTCGAGTATGCAAAATACACTTTTGCTTATTCGTAGGTTCTGCCTTGTCCCTTCTGATCGCCGACGAATATGAAAAAAAAAATGCCGACGCAGATCTTGGACTTCTTGCTGTCGCGCCCCGAAGTATCGAAGGTCACGTGGAACTCGAAGGATTTTCTTCCTCCGCCGGACAGAGATGAGCTGTAACAACATTTGGGGGTTTCCCTCGGCGCTTTCCAGCGTTTTCAATCCGTTGTGCTATGCGTTTCAGGCTTTTGTGTCCTTTCGACGCGCGCTGCCAAGCCTTCTAGGGTTTTGCCTTTTCGAAGCTTCTTGCCAAGTGTTTTAAGATTTTGCATTGTCGAAGCTTGCTGGTAAGCGTTTCGGGGTTTTGCATTTTCGAAGCTTTCTGCTAAGCGTTGTTGTCGTCGTACTGGGGTAGATCCCTTGTGGACCACCGTGTGTGGCGCTGCCGCCATCTTTGAACGAAATAATCGCAGTGGTACACGCTGATATTCGTTTTTGCCACGCCCAGAACAATCCGATGCGACGCCGTATCTCAGGGAGATTTATTTGCGATGCAATTCTCGCGACGAAACGAGCCACAATTTCATCGTTTTGTTGTTTTGTCCATGTATGGGGGTGCTGTTGCTATAGTCGGCATCGCAATTGGCCTGACCTTTGACAGCGTAACATTCCCAGGGTATGTCTCTGTTTGCAGGCTGCTTCGTTTGTTGTGTAGTTACCACCGTCACACAGACGTTACACGCAACACGCGGGCCAAGAAAGGGAAGCGGTTTTCGAGGATGCTCACGAATACGTTGACGGGTTGAGCGTTACATTTCTAATCGCGTATAATTTATGAATGTGTGCTAGGTGGTGTTGTTGCACTGTAGATAACGTAGTGTTTTAGTCGGTCGCTCAACGTCTACTCGTAGCTCGGTTGATTGCTTAAAATGATACAACGCGTGATGGGCAGCCTGAGTGCGGATGCGGGGGTGGGGACCAAGCTAGTCATATACGAGTTGCTGCTTGCCGCAGGGGTGTAGTCTTGTGCAATAAAGCTTTCTTACCTGTGTGGTCGGCAAGCGTTTGGCATGCATGCAATCACGCGAGCTTTCGTGCTCTGCGTGCCCCCCCGGCGTGTGCTGCTGCTCTTTTTATTTTGGTGCGCGGCGTCGGGTATGCTTTTCCGGGAGTGTTGGAGATGACTGCGTGCTGCACACACGCTAACGACACTGGGTGTATGGTGCATGCCGTGTAGTCCCTAGCGAATCCATGGCTTGCGGCAAGGTGTGACGCGGCGCGGTCGCAGTTGATATGAAATCGTTACATTGCATGCTGTAGAAATATTTTTTTCACGTGTTTAACACGAGTAACACTTTTGACTCGGGATACACAAACTCTCTATTTTGGCACCAACTTGTGACAGCGGACCGGGCTCATGAGTCGTTCTTGTCCTTGCTGCTGACAGGCACTGACTTTGGTGATCACCTCACTAGTGTGTTGAGGGCTACGGTATTAACATTAGGATCTTCGCTCGTCTACAGTGTCGTAGCAAAGCTCTTCTGCACACAAATCGGCCTATGAATGAGACATATCATACCATGTACAGTGTATCGGTACTTACGTGGAATTATCGCCGCGTACCGATCGATACTGTACACCACCTGGCACTACTGTGAGCAGCCGGAGGGTGTACATAACGAAACAAGATTACGGCCGATGAATTTCAAAAAACATTCTGTTAATAGAGTCACCTGGACAACTATCACGAAAACTCATTGTTGCGTCATCTGTCTCCTTGAATAGAATAGAGATAGGCTAGTTGTGCGGTATGTTATAGTCGATCAGCATAGCATTGTACTTACCGCAGAGACAAAAGTTATCTGTAGACACGACCTTCTCACACAGTTTCGCAAGTCGACGCTTTACTGACCCTGCTCCCACTTGGCACCCTGGTCCCACGCCAAGCCGGTACCATCCGGGCGAAAGCCCTTTAAACTTCAAACTTTTAACTGGGCGTGGATCTCTAATTAGCTGCCGGCAGGGCCCACCAAGACCCCCTGATCCCACGCGGCTTTATCCGCCGTAGTCAGGGTTTCCACCAGAACGGCCACAGCTTAAAACAGGAACAACATGAAATCTACGTATAGATCAGTAGTATATTGGTGTTCGATCCGTGTTTTTCGTCCATAAGCTTGTGTCTACAATAGTTGCGCCCTACCGCAGAACGTATTCAAGCACGCGGGAAATACGCTCGACGTTCGCGCAGTAAGGAACGCTCATCTCCTCTTGACCGTTACCGGATACTACTGCTGCTGTGGCCATCTTCTGCCACACGAAGTCTAACAGGTTATGAGCCTCGATCATCGCACGGCGCAAAAAGATGACATTACGCGTAAAATCGAAAATATGCCGTAGTAAAACAGGTAAACATGTACCCAGGGTCATACACAGGTGGTCTGCGGTACTCGACACAAAGTCGTTCATACCATCAGCGTCAAGACTCTAACACCAACTCAGGAGAGCAATTCGAGCCCTTGGCATTGTGGCCGCAGTGCAAGGTCCCGGCGATGAATGTGAGAGTCTCCATGTCCCCATTCTGTTCTACGATGGCGACGGAACAATACATGTTCTACGTCGTACTTCGCGGTGCAACCCCGTGCAAGCAGATTACCGTACACCAGGTACCAGGAAACACGCAAAATAGAACTCTCTGGCATGAATTTCCGAGCAGATGTTCTCCGAAACAAGAGAGACACACACAACGAAACTGGTGGCTTGGAAAAGACATTTCGAGACAGTTTCATAGACGCATTTCTCGGCGTTTGCAATATCATCCCCGTTGTCGAGAAAAATGGCTTGGGAAATCATCGGAGGGTGTGTATTATCATACCTGGTACGTGTTATGTACCAGGTACATAATCTACTACTGTGGTATTAATAGTAGTACACGACGGTGATCACACGCCTTCCGCACGGGGGGGCACATTAGCATCAGAGCGTGTCTTAACCCCCCCCCCAGAGAGCATTTGGAGCGAACCGAACTACATGAATTGGTGCTGATTGGTTATGGAAAAGGAATAGGTTCAGTGCAGTCAGCGGAAAACAGTATATCTTGGGAGAGGAAGAAAATGTGTTGCACCTCTTTTTCTTCTTTGAGAAGACCGAACGACCCGACCGAACGGGAACAAATAGCTTCTCGTTTGATGTAGATGGACACCACTGAAGGTGAACGTGGACACCAATTTACGCACAACAGCTTGTCGGTGTCGTGGCATGTGCTGAAGATACGGTTCGTACTGATTCGGCTGGCGAGGCCCAGGATTCTGCATGGACCCAAACACGTTTGTTCAACAAATGGACGGAATGAATGACCACGAGCAGCCTCGTTCCGTTCCGCTCGTTCCCATGAGTGTCGGCGTTGGCTGGGACAGCTGCACCCAGTCAACGGAATCCAAGGCCCGTACCGGGCTGCGAAACGGAGATCCACATTCGTCATAGAAAAAACAGAAACAAAAGAAGCAAAAAGGGAGGCGGGGACGAGCCTCACGCCGGCCGGCAAAGGAAGCAGCACGTGAGGCTCGTATGAGACAGAAAGAGGCACTTGTGGCAGTAGCGAATGTGCACACTCTGGCTGTAAAGAAGGACAACGGGTACGGACATGACGAGCGTGTACTGGTGAAGGGCCATCAGCTCGGTTACGACTTCATTGGCCTGCAGGAAGCTCGGAGGTTCGGCAGCACGACGTTCCGTGCGGCAGGGTATCGCATTTTCTGTTCAGGTCAGGGAAAAAAAACAGCTGCCAGGCAAGGGCTGTGCGGGTAAGTCTAGATATCAAGGCATCGTTATGCAGTAAGTCCGTGTGCACTCACCAGTTCATTGACGTACGGCTTATGTCTACTCGCTTTGAGCTGGCTGGTGAATGCGAAGCAGTAATTTCGTCGTTGCATATGTCCCAACTGATTGCACCAAGGACGCCGAACTGAAACGTATTTTCGGGCAAAAGCTGGAGGACTTGGTAGAACAGATTCCAACGAAAGAGTGTTTGCTTGAATTGATGGATGCTAACGCGCGAAGTGGGCAGAGAATGGAAAGGTGCGGTGATGATGAGAGTAGCGTATGTGGAGCATGCGGACGTGATATTCGTAACGAAAATGACAAACAACTTCTGTCGTTCGCCACCAATTGCAAGTTAGCTCTCACCAACACGTTGCAAGGGTGGAGTATCGGCATACACACAACGGCACCAGCCCGCATGACCGTAAGTGGATGGGCTACGTCCTAACCCGTCAAGCCCACTGGCTTGAAGCGCATGATGTTTAAGTCGTCCCACAGCCTCCGCCCCCAGCTAGGGTCGACTCAGATCACAACAATAACATTTAGCATATCGAAGTCCGACTCAGTGGTCACTCTGCGTCCAACGGATATACGAAAACCCCAAAAACACCGAGAGTTCGACAGACAGCTTTTTGTGTCCGATAAAAAATGTCGTCAATTAGTAGTCGCGAAGGCCGTTTCCACTCTCAACCAACTTCTCCAGCCCCGCAATGCGTCTGGTATGATTGAGTTTTCATCACGGTTAATATTGATGCGGTCGAAAAAGAGGTACCACCCCTCCACGTCGCCACCGCAGACATTGATGGTGTGAGCCTGGCGAAACCTTCGTCGCATTCACATTAGCATGGACAGCGAGGGAGGATGCGCGACAATTCTTGCGTGCCCACCCCCGGGATAGAACCGCTTGGAAGACATTGAAATCTGCGAGTACGAACCTGCAGGGGGTGATTGCCGCAGAGTACATGGGTATTTTGAAAGAGTACCTCGCTGAAACCGAACCAAGAGCGAATAATCCCGGCCCTCACGTGCGAGCTGCTGTTTCAGTGCGCGAGATGGTATTGGCCGAAATCAACAGGAAATCGAGCCTATAAGTATTATCGTCTGGTCGACCCTGGTAGCATCCAGGGGAGTCACCGGCCAGTAATGAATCGCGAGGAGAAAGTGGAAAACGCGCGAACGGTTATCACGTAGCTTCCAGAGATGAGTATCGACAGATCGGTTCAACTCACAGCTAACGTTTATGTGTTTAGTTTTTTATAAAAGCACCTGGATAGTGCAGTAGGATTGGAAGGGGCCAAAGTGAGGAGCTAGCAGTTCAATATTAGGAACGAGGATAGCACGCTGTTGAGGGATAAGGTGCGAATTCGTGAACGATGGTCGGGGTTCTACCACAAACTCTTGAACAAGAAATCGCTGAAACTCGATCCCACGATCATCGACCTCTTGCCATTTCGACCACTTAAACTGTCGCTCGGGGATGAAACATCCATGGACGGGATGACGGAAGTACTTAAGGGCATGTCAAATTGGAATGCTGTTGTGCCAGATGGCCTCCCGGCCGAATTTCTAAGGTCACTCCGCATTCGCCCAGTGCTTTCACAACACCCTTGTCAACGATTGGGTAACAGGAATGGAAAGACGCGATCATTAAGGTCCTTCACAAAAAGAAGGACCGGACTTGTTGCAACAGATACATAAGGATTTCACTTGTTACCCACGCAGGCAAGGTGTTTGTTGAAAATCGTCGCGTCCCACTTTCGTAGCTACTGCGAGACGGAGAGGATATTCCCGAGGAACAGTGCGGCTTCCGCCCCGCACGATCAACGATCGATATGCTGTTCGTCGTGGGCCAGTTGCAGGAGCTCGGACGAGAGAGAAAAACCCCTCTGTACGTGTGCTTCATCGATCTGCAGAAAGCGCGCGGCTCTGTCGACCGAGAGCTGCTGTGGGAGGTACTCAGACACCTTGGCGCACCAACCAAAATGCTTACAACTATCCGCTATTTCTACGAAGGCATGCGGGCTTGCGTGCGTACGGATGACGGTGGGCACTCGAAATGGTTGGATGTCAAGCAGGGGCTGCGGCAAGCCTGCGTGCTATCATCGCTACTGTTCAACGTGATATTCGCTGCTGCGTTACACGCCGTACTGGTACGCTTCAGCCAAGACGAAACCATCGTGAGGGATTTGGTTTAACTCAATGATGCTGGAGTAGTCAAAACAGAGGAGCAGGAGCCGTTGGCATGCATGCGAAGGACTATATGAGGCATGTTGTATGGCGATGACGCAGGAATTGTCTCCATGTCGGCTGAAGAACTCGCTAATATGATGACAGCCATCGTGAATGTCTTCGAAACAGCAGACCTCACGGTATGGGAAAAAAAGACAGAGGCAATACTTTTACAAAAACCGGGCAGACCAGACAACCCTCTCCTCGTCGCTCGTCATCGAAGCAGCAAACAAGAGGTATAAACAGACGACCCAGTTCTTATACCTAGGCGGCAATATCCACGAAAACGCTGACCTCTCGTTCGAAATCGACCGACGGATCCGTCTCATGTTGGCATGCCCCGGTTCGGCCCGGAATTTTACGATAGGACGACCGCCCTGCTTAGTGTGAAAGTCCGAATGTTGAAGGCCGAGGTGATTGAGACCCTGCTGCACCGTTGTGTGACGTAGACCCTCTGAGCGGAACACTTTGCCAAGCCTCAAGCGGCTCACCACCAAGTCCTCTTGCGAGTCATTGGCTTCCAGCGCCGACTTTGTACCGACCGCGCCACCCTCTCGTACGCAAGGCCCTCAAGACGACACGTTGCGAGAGTATCCGAACGACCATCTGTAAACGGCGGCCCTTCTTTGCGGAGGCCGTGGCAGGGGAAAGCAAGGAGCGATTACCCAGTCGGGCAGTGTTCGGGACGATGGCTAGCGGGAAGAACCCGAGACCTCGCGAACAGTTTAAAGGGACGCTGGCGCCCTCAGGAATGCGTCGTCAAGTACTCGCGCGTAGGGGTTTCGACAGCATGCACATACGACTTGGAAGTAGCGTAAGGGATTTGCAACCAAGATCTGTAATTCGTAGTTATAGAATAGTTGATGCAACATTACAAGAATCCTGAGCATTTTAGCCCTGGTTTGCCCTTTTTTGGGCAAGAAAATACTACCCATCATGGTAACGAAGTTTTTCCTCCCGCTCCATCTTCGACGACGACTCTCTAACAGATGTATCATCCGCCTGGAGAACAGCAACATTATAGTGAAGGTCATTGCTTCATCGGTGATGTAGTCATTGTGCAATGCTCCCTGGCGTAAAATTAATCATTTTAGCGTTTTTTTCGAGCTTTTTATGGTACTCGCTAGCAACTTCGGGTACACGAAAAACACCTCGTGAGTCATTTCTGGGTGCCTACGACTGCCGTCTGGCGCACCCGATACCCTCACACACCCCACCAAAAGCATCCCTCAATTTAGCGGGCTGTAGTATCCTGTGAGGAGCTGTAGCTGTCCGCAAGTGAGGTGCAAACGTTCAGTTGGGGGTTGGTTTTGGTCTCACTTCGTGCACCCCAAATTTCGACCAATTTTGACCATTGCAGCAGCTCTAAGTCGAGATGTAGGCCTCCGTTGAGAACGAGAGGGAGATCAATCTCGAGAGAAACAAAAGCTAGCTGCTGTGATGAAACTCTTTCAAGTCACCGTCGCTCTCCGGTAAGCACGAACCAGCCGAAGTTGTAAACGCAGCGTGTTAAACTAGCGATGTGTAATCCTGTTCCGATAAAACATCTAGATATTAGATTGACCGGAAACCCGGGAATCAGGGGTCGCTTGGGTGCCAACGTCCCCTTAAGGCTTGGTGTAGATGCATAGTCGAAGACCTTAGGGAGTTCTGAGCCACCGAAGGATCAACGTAATACTCTCCCTTCGTGTTTGGAGTTGAGACCGCGCTGTGGTCCACAGCAGCTAAAAAGGCCGGGAAGTTGTACCGGGGGATCCTTGAAGCGGTCGAACGGTTCATTGTGAAGTGGCACGAAGATGAGGCACAGCCGAGTAGGCAGCGCCGCGCATACGCCGTGGGTGGTGCCCAAGGCAATGGGGGGAGGGGGGGCAACAGGAGGAGTAGAAGGGAATCCACGATGGACGAAAGCAGGAAAGAGATGGCAGTCAGGGTAGCAAAGCACCAGGCCGACTAGTAGGTGGAACATGTCTATGCTACTCGTGCCGCCAACTGCTGCGGCTGGTCCGAACGTGGACTTCCTTTGTGATTTTTTTCTTTGTGCCCTTTGATCCTCCGTGATCTTCTTGTTACTCTCCTATTTTTCTTTCTTCGTGTCCTTTATGACAGGAGTCTTGTGACGTGGGTGAATGACGAGTCTGCTTTGTTCGTTTCGTATTGTCTGACGCATCCTCTCCGGGGGTAGGGCATGGTGGACGAAAGCAGGACGGAGACGGCAGACAGGATAGCAATGTCTATGCTACTCGAGCCACAAACTGCTGAGGCACCCTGGAGGGCGCTGTTTTTTATGTGCTTCGGTTTGCCTGTTATTTTCCTTGGTTCTTAGTGTTATGCTGTATATATGTAGTGACATTGTGTCTGTAGCTAGCTCTGCATTGTCTGCCACATCCAGTACGGGGGGGCTCGACACCTTTTTCCTTTCTTTTTTCTTTTTTCTTGCGATTTGTTTGTTTGTATTTTTTTTCTCTGTTGCATAGAATGTATATGTCGTGCCTGTCGCATCCAGTACGATGTCATGGCATTGCAATGTCTACTCTGCTTGCTGCATAACAATTTAGTATCTCTTTGGCGTTTTTTTTTGGTGCCCACAGAAGTTGTACCATCTCTCTGGATTGAAGAATCGGCACGGACACTAGTTGCGCTGGATGTCGACGGGTAGAAAGAACGGTTTTATGTGAAGGACACACATGTTCCTTGGAGAAAGTCAAGATCAAAGCAGAAGTACCATCACAACAACTCGGCCAAAGTCCCTTGAGTATGATGAGCTAATCAAGTTGGAATTTTTACCAAACACTACGGAGCACCTCTGTTTGTAATACGCTGTAGTCGATGCTAGTCTGGAGATATCTGACGGTGTTATATTTATTCTGGGGTTTCGTGTGTCTAGGCAATATTTGGTATGCCTGAATCTTCTGGGATGTGGGTGTGACTCGCCTTGAGAGATAGTCATGATGCTAAGATACGACCCGGGGTTCGATGCGAAGATACTCCTCGTTATATGTGAGAGGGTAAAGAGTGACTAAAAGGTACGGCTTACTCTTGTGTGGTTTATGTAGCGGGACCTCTGACGTGAAGTTTTCGGACCGCCTGGTATTTATTGGAGCCTTTGACGATCAGCTACTGTACTTCTGTGTGTGGGTGTATTCCAGTGGGGGTACAAGTAATGGTATATATCTACAGCTCTTCTTGACGCTCTATCGGTAGGCCACGTGATTCCAAGTTCACGTCCGGCATTAGTGTATCCAACACAACATTGTGTTTCCAGGCCTGGTGTTGCTGAAGGGGTACCGCTATGGAAAAGGAGAGCGATCTGCTCGGGCAGAAGCTCAAGCAACTGTCGATAGATTGGCTGAGCGAGACACGTCGTTGGCAACGGAAAGAGCGCCGTTGACAGCGGAGAGAGCGTCGCTGGCAGCAGAGAGAGCGTTAAAGATATCAGCCGAGGCAGCGGTTCGAGAGAATGCCGATAGGAGGAGCGGGCAGACCATGCAGCAGACAAGTGCTAGACAGCCAATGCCAGGAGCAAAGCTACCGCATTCCGACCGGCCCGTCGCCCATCATGTCATCGCCAAACGGCATGTGGGTACCCAAGTTTGACGGGCGTAGCCAGCTTCACTTGTGGTCCAGCAGATTCCAAGCTTACTTGACGGCGCGGGGTTTGATCGATACGCTTGAGCCCACAAGCAACCCCATCCGGATTGCTGGAGGGTTTAGGAGGGATGGCGGAGCGCGACCGGTCTGTCTACCGTCATGGGCAAGAAAAGGTCGAAAAAGGTGAAAAGGCATGGGAATTTCTGATGGAATCCATCCAAGGGCAGCCTGGCGAGGAACGAATGCATGCCGCTGGATCAGTGGAGGGAGCGTGGAAGGCGGTGATAGACTAGTATCAGCCGAAAGGGGGTGCCGATAGGGATCATCTGGATAAAGAGTTCGAGAACATCGCGATGCAGGGGGATGAAGACCTCAAGCTGTTCTTCGCTCGTGTGGAGGGAAAACCGAATGCATTATCCGCATTGGGCATCCACAAGTCGGACCGCGAGGTTGTCCGCATACGTAGTGTTCGCATACGTAGTCCTCCGTCCGAGTTTTACGACGTAGAGCGGCGTACTAGTTTGCTTCGGCCCGGCATCACGCGCTCGGAGATGGAGGAAATTGTTCGCACCTCCCACGCTAACCGCAAGACCGCGGCGCTGGAGGAGCGAAATTTGCGGCGGTTGTATCAGCGCCTATCGCAGCCTGTATGGTTCGAAGCAGGCGTCGCGGCAATGGCATCGCCACCTGGTATGCGGCATGAGGGGTCTTGGTTTTGGGCAGTGTCAGGCTGATGCGTGTGTTATGCGTTTGGTGGAGGCGAGGGCCGTTTCTTTTGTCGTAGTAGTGCATGTGAATGACAGTTTTGCGATGGGGCTTAAGAGCAGATGTGACAAGTTTGTGCGGACCTGAACCAGTTCGTTCCTATCAGCAACGTGGGGGAGTTGCGGTGGTACGCTGGTTGTCCTTTTCTTGAGACTGGAATGCAGGGACGTTGACCATATCACAGCAGGTCTTCGCTAAGGGTACCGTAGCGAAGTTCGGTGTCACTCGCGGCAAGACTATTTCTGCGGTGGTTGACCTGAAACTCCACCGGTTCCACAAGGACGAGCCAGACGTTGATGGATCTTTTCGGTCGTTGGTGGGGCATTGATGTGGTTGGCGAACCAAACTCGCCCTGACATGCTCAACGCAGTTTGAGCCGTAGCAAGGTACTCTGCGGCGCCAAAGTTGCTGCATTGCCAGGCAGCGTTGCACATTGTGATGCACCTCAACTCTTTTAAGGCAAACTGCAGTCCCGTTTTGCGGAAAAATTACTGTGAATTTGAGTGGTTTGTCCCCAATCGGGACTGCGGTTCTAAAGGGGTTGAGTCCACGAGCACTTATGGTATTACTTTTCATAGGGGCCTGAGCAGTGGAGTTAAGTTCGAGTTGTACGTGGATGCAGACTATGCACTCAAGGCCAGTGACCGGAGATCTGTCTCTGGGGGGTTGTAATGTGCGCTGGTGCCTGTGTAGCGTTTTATTCTATTACGGAGGACCATAGTAAATAGGATCAAATTTTGTTAGTAAAAGTATGGAAATATATAGGTTTTTGTGTGTACCGTAGGTCCTATTTACTATGGCCGCCGTAATGGGACGCAGAAATCCAATACTCTTTCGTCTACGGAGGCCGAGTGCGTGGCGATGGCCACGGGTTTTCGCGAGACGACTTTCATGCGGTATCTCTGGAGTTTTGTTTTCCCGAACCGCGATTTTGGGTGTACCACGGTGAAGGAGAATAACCAGGGGGCGATACAATTGGCGAGCAGCCCTGTGACTTCTCTCAACAGTAAGCACATTATTGTCCGCCATCACTTCCTTCGGGAGCGCGTCGTCAACGGGGAGTTTAAGATTGTTCACGTACGGTCGGCAGAGCAACATGCTGACTTTCTCACCAAACAGTTGCACGCGGAGGCATTTCGTTTTCACCGCAACTTTGTAATGAACTTGTGGTGATCACATCCATACGATATTTACTTTTTCCGGGTTTTTTTGGGGCATTGGTTGGTTGGAACGGGGAAGTGTTATTTTTAGGGAATTAGAGAAAGTAGTATAGTATCGGTTGGGATGTACCCATAGGTCAAGTAGTGTTAATACGCTAGTAGGATATGCCGATGGTCTTGATGAATCGTGCCGTACACGTTGACTATTGGTTACGTATGTACAGCGTACAGGGGACCCAGATGACTAGTATCCATAGCAGGGATATAATTAGTGGTCCGTTGCGCGCAAGCCCCCAGCAGGACCCCCCGGGAGGGCCACCGGAGGCCAAAAAATTGCGATATGTGCGCGAATATATGCCCGAAAACCAAGCAACAATGTGCGTTGAAACGTCTCCCGAACCTCGAAAAGGCGTGTATGGGGGTCAGAACCTAATTTTCTTTTGTTTCACTACAGGCAAATAGAAAAGGGGCTTGGAAACAAAATTTCGCCTGCGGCGAATTCCAAAAAGGGGCTCAGTTTGTTTTTTGCCCAAGGCGAATTTGAAAAACGTTGTTTAAAAAAAAAACGCCTACTACGGCGAACACAAAAGGCCGCAACATTTTTTTTTGCCCTGCGGCCAAAAAGGTTGCGCGCCCACTATTAATAGCCCTCCGCGGCTGTTTTGGACAACGGCTATTTTGACCAAAATGTGGCGCCAGCGCAACAGCGCAACAGCTAATTATATCCCTGATCCATAGTACCTTTAAATTTGAGATACAGGCAGTAGTTTGTTCTCTTTTTTTGTATCATTCCGAGGGGATTGCTCAGCAGGGGGGCTGCTATGGTTCGATTTAGTTGCTCTATACGAGTATCAGAGACGTCGTTATGCTTTTACGAAGTATGCAACAGGGGGGCCGATTTTATCGGACGGTACGCTACCTGTGTGAAGGTGGCGTTACTATTTTTGTTTGAAGGTTTTACTAGCAGCATACCCACACCCACGTTTAGTAGATTTTTCCCTTGCTGTAGCTACTATCACGCTGTATTTTGGGAGATCTATGCTGAAATTGAGATGGATAGATTTGGTAGTGGGATTGGCGTGGACAGATGTGGTACTGGGATTGCCGTTTTACCTTAGCAATTATTCATGATGGAAATAGGGATGGCCATTTTAGGGCCATTCCTAAGGAACGAAAAAAAATCACGAATCGTGATTTACGATTCATGACGCCAATTTCTTCAAGATTTTCCCGAAAAACAAAACAAAACCCAGATTCTTGATTTTTGTCACGTTGCGAAATACGCCTGATCAAGGCACTACGCAACCCACGCGCACCAACGGTGTCGGAAGGCCGGTATAGGGGCATGGCAGACTCTGCTTCGTACGCCGCTTGTGGACAACGGGCGGCTACCCGAAGATACCGCTGGGCGTGGGCTAACGAGCAGGTTGTGGCCTCGACGTTTCGAGGAAGAGGAGCCACAGCTCGTAGACGAACGCGAAAATGGCTGAAGGATGTCACAGGCCAGGCCGGGCAAAGGCCCTGCGAGATGGAATCTTGCGAACCGGGCTTGGCCGACGGTCGGTGACACTGGAATCTCGCAGGCTGGGTCAGGCTTTTGCCCGTGATTCGAATATATCACGGGCCGGGCCAGGCGCGGTCGGCCCGGCCCGGGCTGGCCGTGCCCCACTTGCGGGAGTTGGCGCCACCCGCAAAAGTCGTTGGTTTTGAAGTATCTGAATTTTTACAATTTGAAAATATCACGAAACGTGACGTTTTTCGGCTTTTTTCGTTGGAACTGAAATGTCACGGATCGTGATATTTTGGCGTGCCAAAGAGTCACGAATCGTGATTTTTTTTCGTTTCGATAGGAACGGCTCTTGCGTTGGCAATTCTTCGTCATGTAGTTTGGAACTGCCGTACCGTGGCAATTGTCTTCTGATGGAAGTTGGGATTGACCCAGATTTGGTATTGAGATTGCCGTTTTACCCTGGCAATTGTTCATGTTGGATTTAGGGATTGCCGTTTTACCTTGGCAATTATATACGACATATTATGGGACTTGCCGTGTTGCCTGGCAGTATGTGATGATGCAGTAGCCGTTCGGGACCTGCCGTATCTCGCACTGAGTAAGGGGGGCTGTTTGTGGTACGCCGTACTCGATACTGGTCTGGGGATATCTGACGGTTTCATATATATTCTGGGGTGTCGTATTCTGTGCCTATGCACTATTTGGTATCTGGTATGCCTGAATCTTGTGGGATTTGGGTATGGCTCGCCTTGCGAGGCAGTCGTGACGCTAAAATATGACCCGGGGTTTGATGCTAAGATACTCCTCGTTATATATGAGAGGGTAGAGCGTGACTAAAAGGTACGGCTACCTCCTGCGTGGTATGTGGCGGGACCCCTGACATGAAGGGTAGCGGTCAACGGAATTCGCGAGTCACGTTTAAAAAATCAACTCTGAGGGCGCTATAAATAACCATCCCCGTACATCCGCACCTACCAAACCCACACAAAACCGTTGTGTACCTGTGGTGGAAATCGAGTCTATAAGCCTTAAACTCGGGTAGCGTTTGTTACGTAACATTTTTAGTCTACCTTTCCCTACAATGGCGTCGCAAGCAGGGCGTGAGATTGTGAAGAAAGAGGTCCGTGGTTCGATTCTCGCCTCCATCCCCAAACAAAAAGGAAAAAAAAGGGGAATATCTCATGTTCAAAAACTTGTAAAAATCACTCACTTAGAAAACACTCACCAGAAAGGAACGATGAGAGCAATGCGATCGTTGCATACTGAGTCCGGTACCGAAAAGTCGGAGGTAAAACTTGGAATCTCAGGGTCTCATCGGGGTTCCTGACGTAGTCGCAAAAGAGATAAGTCAGTTGAGGGAGAATGTGGTGGAAATCGAGTTTAAAAGCCTTAAACTCGGAGCCACAGGGGCGGATGAGGTAAATGCCGACGGTGCCGGGGCCAGTGAGGCGGTTGCTTCTCGTGCGGCCGGCGTCATCGGCTGGTTGGGGAAGCCGGGAGAAGAAGTCGGTGTTGCCGTTAGCCGTGCCCTTAGGGTACTCCAGCGTGCAGGTGTACGCCGAAAGGAACTCGATCCAGCGCCGGACACGGGCGTTATGTTCTCCGACCTCGACGAAGACCTCGACTCCTTGGGCTATGGTCGCATCTTTTCTCTCTTCGATTTGGTCTCCTCGTTCCACCAAATCACCATCGACGAGGACACCATCCCTTTGACAGCGTTTTGCACCCCGAACCGGCTATTCGAGTGACATATTATGCCGCAAGGCAGCAGCGCCTCCCACGGCTGCTTCGTCACGGTCATCAACGGGGTCATCAAAAGCCTGGAACACGTCGCCGCGTACCGGATGGCTCACATGATCGCGAGAAGATCCTAGAAGAAGCGCTGCAGTCCCAAGCTTGGCCAGAATATTCGTTGAGTGCGACGACGCCAGATACGAAGAAATGACTGAGGTAGGGTAAGGGTAAGGGACGCAGGTGTATCTGGCAGCTGGGAAGCAGTGTTTCGCTTCTTCTGATTTAGATATTCTTTGTTGATGGCGAGAGTTGAGGAGGTGCTCTGTTAGAGAAGTGAGAGGTAGGGGGGAGGGACTCGACACCTAGATATACTCGTCCCACCCCACGCCACAAGCCCTCCTACATTCCTCTTATCTGATGTACTCGTAAAGAATTTTCCTGTTGCTACCAATCGTTCTTCTGCTAATACAAGAACTTCTCATTTTATGATCTTATCTCCGTTAAGGAGCATTACTCTCGTCTAACGGGCTATCCGCCCTAGAAAACATTCTTAGAAAAACGTTGCTCTCGACTAACGGAATATCCGATGGCTCAATCCATTCTTTGGATTATTCTCGTATTTCTGATACCACAAAACTGCAGACTGTACTATCTGTATCTATAGCCCATGAGTACTTTACTCATATCACAGTAGCGTTTGTCACGTAACATTTTTAGTCTAGATTTATTCCCCTATATACCAAAGATCTCTCAACAACATGTTCACACTCGAGACGGAGACTGGTCCGGCCACGCAGCGTGACTAAGCACGACACGAAGGCGAAGCCGCTCGCAGAAACATCTCGCAATCTAGGCTGCGGCGCTAGATTCGAGCACCAGCGGCTCAGCAGCCTAACAACATCAACACAGTCGAACTCGAAACAATTTTCATCACGGGTCTATACTGTCCGTAGTAAAAACTACAGACCGTTGGCATCGCGTACGTCAAGCATCGATCTTCTGTCTCCGCCTTCATAGCGCTGGATTCGACGAGCTACCCCGGCACGAGCAGCACAGCAGTTAGTTGCCTGGCAGTGCCAACACGACCACCAGTTTGCTGTTGAATTCCGCGGTAGCATCGATCTTCTCTCTCGCTTTCATTCCTACATACTGTTGTATTAAGTACGTACAGTATATGTATAATACTACAACAGCAGTAATAATAAAATAGGTGTCGTTAAGATCGACTCTTACTACAATACGCGGAATACCTACCCGTAATTGTTACGGCAAGCTCCCCGGCGTGAGCTGTCAACGCTCACCTGACTGCCTCCTCAGTTCGTACGTTGGAATTTTTTTCTTGCAGATGCCAGCCCTCGAGCAGCTGGTGCTCGTGTGATTTCCTTGGTGCACGTAACGCTATCACCACTTCCTAATCCTGCCTGGGTCGATCTCCCTGGGTTCACCATGTTACGGCAAGCTCTCCGGGGTGAGCTGTCAACGCTCATCTGACTCGTCTCCTCAGTTCGTACTTTGAACCCTTCGGCAGTCCCAGTGGCTCCAGGGCTTCGCTCAGGCGAGAGCTAAGAAAACGGTGACCAAAAACCCCGATTGCGAGCGATGCAGATACTCGATTATGCCCGCTATCACGCGGAACGATGCGTATATGCGAGCGAACAGTCGGTTTAGCCTTTAATCTTTTAGTTTTTAGTCCTTTAGTTCACTTTTTAGGTTTTGCACGTATTATCTTCCTTGCCTGGTAGCGTCTAAAGACACTCGGTGTTGGTCCACGCGCTGCATGCGCTGTACGCCTTGGTCAGGCGTTTAGCATTCAGCAGGCTAAAACCGTCTGCTGAATGAAACACCCATCCCACACCCACAGAGTATTCCGCCTCTACTCTGCGCCCAACGACTCGTGGCTGCATGCCTCGACTCGTCGTACTTTTGGTTGCTCCCGCGTCCCTCCACCGCAACATAATACCTGTAGAAGATTTGAGCAGCACAGCAGCACAGAAGCAGCCAATATCGGATGTACTCGAAAGACTTGCAGATATCGATAAGCAACAATGTTCGGCACATATCATAGTCTTCTGCGGCTGACACAGCAAGCGGTCCCAAGGCCCTGGTACAGTTGGCCGAATGCGTCGTTTTTGATGAACCAGATATAGCAGTAATAAACATAATTTACGTTTATCCCTTCTTTTACTCGAATATAAGGACCTGCCTCGTGCTCAGCGAGTCTACCACGATTTTTTGTCGCTTCTACGATCTTTGCTTTCTTCGCGTTCTTTGGTTTCTTTGCGTTCTTGCTTATCGTGCTGAACCTTTTTCCCGGAAAAAGAAAAAAGAAAATCTCGGAAAAAAGAGATGAAGTCGATTTTGTTTTTCAGACCGCACGTTATCGTACCACTTTGTGGCTCTATCATCTTCCTGATATTATTATTATGCCAACAAAAAAATGTGTATAGGCTGTGCAACAGCAGTGCGCCTGGTAAAAATATGCAGCAAGTACCGGTACATAATTCAAATATTATACGTATCGTTCTCGTATGTAGGACCAGGTATACGTCATACGTACAAATTTTACGTATCTTTCTCGTATATAGGACCAGGGCATATATTATCGTATATATTTGCGCAACACTAAAACGCGGCAAAAAGATAGTGACGTATTGTGCTCGCCATCATCTCAAGGGTTGTTAGATGGTGGCAAGAGAGTCCTTCTTTGTTGGATTTTCACATCTTGGGAACCTGGTGGACCAACATTGGTGTTATGTGGTACTGTTTTGTATGAGGTTGCAAGCCCGGTAATTACCTGGGTTTAGGCACTGGGAACGTATGTTTGTAGTACTTGGAAGGCGTATCTTAGATGGAAAACCGGGGTTTTTTCCAGAGACGCACGAACTTGGTCTCAGTCTCCGCGTGCACGAAAGGAATAAAACTGCTCTTCTTGTATCGCTAAGCAAGCAACACACGTGAGTACCAACGAGTACCGACTTAAAAGGCAGACCTGTCCAGGGATACAAAGTGTCCCGCATGCTTGATCTTAACAAGTGGCGTCTTCAGCTTAGGACTTTTCGCTTTTTTGTCGGTTTGAGTTGTTTGTCACTGTTTAGTTTTGTTTGCTTTCCTATTTTGGTGTAAGTTTGTTCCGGCCACTGCACGGTGGAGACTCGAGAGGTGGCGTTCAGAGGTGTGGGAGTGGGTTTTGAGGAGCCACGTCTTCGACTCATGTTCTAGATCGTGGAATCGGGATTTCCATAATTTTCCCATAATTCTGCATGTACGGCTCATCAGAGTGGGCTGGTGTTATGATACTGTTTTGTATGAGGTTGAAAGCCCGGTAATTACCTGGGTTCAGGCACTGGGAACGTATTTGTAGTACTTGGAAGGCGTATCTTAGATGAAAAACCAGGGGTTTTCTAGAGACGCACGAGCTTGGGCTCAGTCTCCGCGTGCACGAAAGGATTAAACTGCTCTTCTTCTATCGCTAAGCAAGCAACACACGTGCCAACGAGTACCGACTTAAAAGGCAGACCTGTCCAGGGATACAAAGTGTTCCGCATGCTTGATCTTAACATTGGTGTCCATACGAGGTGTACACCCACTTTCTTGGCCATCATGTTTCTGATATCAAGATGAGAGAGCCACAAAGTGGTACGATAACGTGCTGTCTCAGCGGTTTTTGGCAGGCTTTCTTTCGCTCGGTTGGTACATCCCTGGCCTGTCAGAGCTCCCACTTGAACACCTCCTTCGATTACTTGCCGGACTTTTCCACCGGTTCTTTGTGTTCTCCATTGTTTTGGCACTTTCGTTTTTTTTTTTTTTTCTTTTTTCTTCATTCGTTTCGTGTGCGCGCGTGTACTCCGAGCACGGCACCGCGGTCGAGCCCGACGCCGTCACAGGCGTCAGGGGGTGCTGGTGGGGGGAGGGGGGGTTGCAAGGAGCGCGGTCGCCGTACTCGTGGCTAGGCGTCGCGTGTGCCTCGAGACACGAGGGAAGCATGAATGGGCTCTGTCTGGCCTCCATTTGTGATTTTGTGATTTTGTTTAGAGTATGTACGATTTTATAAGGTTCGTTCGGGATTGCAATATAACATTCAAGCGATGCTTATTTTTGCGACCAAACTGAAAGTCACAGAGAGAGCTACGTAGTCTGAGCACCAACATTGTCGAGATGGCGAACGACGGCCACGGTGAGCACCAAGCCTAACGCAAGGCGGGCGACGGGGCTCACTGTGTGGCAGAGAGTGAGGAAAGCTTTGCCCGGGCCGAATCGGTGGCGAAGTGGTCGCGAGAGGGGCGGGGCGGCGTACGAGGCTGAGAGAGAAGCTCTGCCGTTCGATTTTTTTCTTTTTTGACCTGCGCAAGGTGTTCCAATCAGGCAGAAAGTTATTTACATGAGAGCGGACTGGGATTTTTTTTTTTTTTTCCGAATTTTCGGTTTCATTTTCATTGTTTTTGCTGTGCTGCTGTGCCGTGCTGTGCTTTCTCTTTCGTGCATACATCATATATATCACAACAACAAAATAATTACCCTATCTGGGGTATGTACGTATGCACGGCATGTGAGCGAGCGTCGCGGGCGGAACCGCCCGCGACGCGAAGCGTATATGTGGCGTCCGAGCTGTTTTCTCCTGAAGCATAGCGGCGGGACTCTTGGCATTATCGAGTCGCCAGTTTGCAACTACAATCGTAAAAAATCTATATTCACATAATTCCCTGTCCGCTTCGCACAATTTTATGTACTTTTCCTTCCTGAGCGAAGCGCCTTGTATTGCCTAAATACCTGGTATACTCCTGGTACCATACTACGGTAGTGGTACGACCGTAACGATGCCAGCGGGGCCGATACTATACACACTCACTCATCCATAACCCACCCACCCACCCACCAAGTCACCCACGCTGTAGAGTAGTACAGCAGTGCGTATACGTTCCCAACCCACCCACCCACCACCCACCCACCAAGTCACCCACGCTGTACAGTAGTACAGCAGTGCGTATACGTTCCCAACCCACCCACCCACCACCCACCCACCAAATCAACCACGATGTACGGTAGCATACTATACTGTAGTCAAAATGCCATGCAATTAAGACAAAAAATAACTCATCGCTAAAACCTCACAAAAACTCGAAATGCGGGGCTCGAACGACGGACTTGGGAATCCAGAGTTGAGAGTTCTAGCGCTAAGTCTAAAAAAACCCGGCTGGGGCAAGATACTTATTATGCCAAAATCCGTAAAAATGAAACCCCAAACAGGCCCTGGGGTGTGGTGGAAATCGAGTTTCATTTCGGGTAGCGTTTGATAAGTAGCATTCTTCGTCTATGTACATTTTTTCCCTACGTTGGCGTCGTCGGCAGGACGTGAGATTATGAAGAGCGAGGTTCGTGGTTCGATTCTCGCCTTCATCCCCCGAAAAAGGGAGGAAAAAAAGGGGAATATCTCATCATGTTCAAGAAACTGTAAAACTCACTCACGTGACACTTGGAAAACACCCAAGAGAATGCGAACGATGAGAGCAATGCCATCATTGCATACTGAGTCCGGTATACCGAACAGTCGGAAGTAAAATTTAGATTCTCAGAGTCTCATCGGTGTTCCTGACTTCCTCGCAAGAAGAGATAAAAGTCAGATTTTTTAGTGAGGGGGAATGTGGTGGAAATCGAGTTTATACGAATTTAATTCAGGTAGCGTTTGCTACGTAACATTTTTAGTCTAAATTTCCCTCTGGGGCCACGAGAAGGTATAGCCGGCGTCCCCGGTGGCTTGATAGGTGGTCCGCGTGCCTATCAAGATCAATTTCGTGGGTTCAAGTCTCACCGAGTGCATGCTCGTACGTAGGGGCTTTTTCTTGCATAAAAGAGATTGATTAGCGGAAAGCGCGAGAGCGTGAGTTAGCTACATTCGATGAAAATCGACGAGCAGTGGGAATGCTGAACCCTATGCGCGATAAAAAAATAAAGCCACGTACCGGGGGGGAGAAGGGAAGACACCTGTGACCACGGCTTGTCCAGAAAACCGTCGAGGGGTAAAAAACCTCTCACGAATTAGGCTGGAAAGTGAAAGTGATGAGTAAAAAAAAAAAAAAATGGACCGCCTGGTATTCATCGATCATATGTTGTTGTTGTTGTTGTTTTCTTCACATTAAACCGTTCTTTCTACGCGTCGACATCCAGCACAACCATTGCAGTGTCCGTGCCGATTCTTCAAACCTAGAGAGATACAAGTTATGTGGTCACAAAGCTACGCCACAGAGATACTACGTTGCCACGTATGCAATGCAATGCCATGTCCTCGTACTGCGTACGACAGGCACGACATACCCATTCCATGACCTAGAGAAACAAAAACGAAACAAAGAGAAAAAACAAAAACAAAAACATAGACAATTCGAAAGAGAAAAGAAACAAAAAAAAAGAAACAAAAATATACCTGGTATATGTATATACTTCAGTATAGCAACAAACCATCGTACCCCCGCGTAGGGGACGTGGCAGACACTTGAAAAGAACGAGCTGGAAAAAAAAAAGAAAAAAAGAAAAACACCACTAGTCGTCAACAGAGTAAGACTAAGAACCAAGGGAAAACTAACAGGCAAACCAAACAAAGCACAAGGCATGCTCCAGGTAGCGGCAGCAGTTTATGGTACGAGTAGCACAGCCAGGGTCTCCCTGCTGGCCCGCCTGGTACCTTGCTACCCTGTCTGCCGCCATCGTCCAGCGTTCGTCAACTATGCCCGGCCCCTCGGCGTCAGACAGTACGAAACAAGCAAAGCAGGCTCGTCATCCACCCACGCCACACGACTCCTTCAATAAGGCTTATCAATCGGAGAAAGGAAGAGAAATGAAAATCACATAGGGTCACCGCAAAGAAGACAATAAAATGAAGTAAAAATAAACAAAAACAACAGGAAGACAAAGGAAGACCACGTTCGAACCAGCTGCACCAGTTGGTGGTACGAGTAGTATAGGCATGTTCTACTTCTTAGTCTGCCCGGTACCTGGCTACCCTATCTGCCATCTCCTTCCTACTTTCGTCCACTGCAGTTTCCTTCTACTCCTCTTCCCCCCCCTCTCCGCATTCCCTTGGTCGGGTTTTCTGCTACTCCTCTTGTTGCTCCTCCTCCCCCCATTCCCTTGGACACCACCCACGGCGGATGCGCGGCGCTGCCTGCTCAGCTCAGCCTCAGCCTCGTGCCACCTCACCATGAACCGTTCGGCTGCTTCCAGGATCCCCCGGTACCATTTCCCCGCCTTTTTTGCAGCAGTGGGCCACAGTGCGGTCTCAACTCCAAACACCAAGGGAGCAAGTTCCGTTGACCCTTCGGTGGCGCGGAACTCCCTAAGGTCTTCGACTACGCATCTATGCCAAGTCTTAACCTGTCCGCCAGGTCTCGGGTTCTCCCCACCAGCAATCGTCCCGAACATCACCCGGCTGGGTAATCGATCCATGCTTTGCCGTGCCACCCCCCCCGCGAAGAAGAGACGCCGTTTGCGGATGGTCGTTTCGATGCTCTCGCAACGTGTCATCTTGAGGGCCTTCGCGTACGAGAGGGTGGCATGGTCAGTACGAAGTCGGCGCTGGAAGCCAATGACTCGCAACAGGACTTGGTGGTGAGCCGTTCGAAGCTTGGCAAAGTGTTCCGCTCTGAGGGTCCACGTCACACACCCGTAGAGCAGGGTCTCAATCACCTCGGCCTTCAGCATTCGGACTTTCAGGCTAAGGGGGGCGGTCGTCCTATCATACAGCTCCGGGCCGAACCGTTTGAGGCATGCTCGCATGAGACGGATCCGTCGGTCGATTTCGAGCGAGAGGTTAGCATTTTCGTGGATAACGCCGCCTAGGTACAAGAACTGGGCCGTCTGCTTATACCTCTGGCCTGCTGCTTCCTAGGTACAAGAACTGGGCCGTCTGCTTATACCTCTGGCCTGCTGCTTCGATGACGAGCGGTGGTGCGAGGGTTTTCTGGTCTGGCGTTTGCAGAAGCATAGTCTCTGTCTTCTTTTCCGACACCGTAAGGCCTGCTGCTTCGAAGACAGTCACGATGACTGTCATCATTTTCGCGAGCCCTTCAGCCGACTTCGAGACAATCCCTGCGTCATCGGCGTACAACATGCCCCATACAGCCCTTCGCACGCACGCCAACGGCTCCTGCTCCTTCGTTCCGACTACTCCAGCATCACTGAGTTGGACCAAATCCCTTACGATGGCTTCGTCATGGCTAAAGCGTACTAGTACGACGTGCAACGCAGCAGCGAAAAATACGTTGAACAGTAACGGTGACAGCACACAGCCTTGCCGCAGCCCCTGCGTGACATCAAACCATTCCGAGTGCTAGCCGTCATCCGTTCGCACGCGAGCCCGCATGCCATCGTGGAAATTACGGATAATTCTCAGCATCTCGGTTGGTACGCCAAAACGTGTGAGTACTTCCCATAACAGCTCTCGGTCGACAGAGTCGTACGCTTTCTGCAGATCGATGAAGCACAAGTACAGGGGGGATTTTCCTCTGTCTTCCAAGCTCTTGCAACCGGCGCACGACGAACAACATATCAATCGTTGATCGTGCGGGGCGGAAGCCGCACTGTTCCTCCGGGAGTAATTCTTCGGTCTCGCAGTAGTTGCTGAGGGGCGACGCGACGATTTTCAACAAGACTTTGCCTGCGTGGGCAACAAGCGGAATCCCTCTGTAGTTGTTGCAATCAGTTCGGTCCTTCTTTTTGTGAAGGACCTTGATGATCGCGTCTTTCCATTGCCGGGGGACTTCTCCTGTTACCCAAACACTGACAAGGATGTTGTGAAAGCCCTGGGCGAATGCGCGGTGGTCGATTTTCAGGAGTTCGGCCGGGAGACCATCTGGCCCGACAGCTTTCCAGTTTGACATCCCCTTAAGTGCTTCCGTCATCTCGTCCATGGATGGTTCATCTCCGAGCGACAGTTTAAGCGGTCGTGGTGGCAAGAGGTCGATGATCGTGGAATCGAGTTTAAGCGATTTCGTGTTCAAAAGTTTGTGGTAAAACCTCCCCCACCGTTCACGAATTCGCACCTTATCCCGCAACAGCGTGCCATCCTCGTCCCTAATGAACTGTTCGCTTCTCGCTTTAGTCCCTTCCAATCCTACCGTACTCTTAAGGTGCTTGTAAAAGCCTCTCTGGTCGTTGTTCGCTAGTAGTCGTTCGGTTTCAGCGAGGTACGCTTCGAAGTACGCATGCAGTCCTGCGGCAATCACCTTCTGCAGGTTCGCACACGCAGATCTCAGTGTCTTCCGCGCGGTTTTATCCCGGGGTGGGCACGCAAGAATTGCCGTGCATCCTCCCAAGCTGTCCATGCTAATATGAATGCGGCCAAGGTTTCGGCAGACTCACACCATCCATGTCTGCGGTGGCGACGTGGAGGGGGTGGTACCTCTTTTTCGACCGCATCAATAATAGCCGCAGTGAAAAACTCAACCATGCCAGACGTATTACGGGGCTGGTTAAGCTGGTTGAGAGTGGAGATGACCCTCGCGACTACTCGTTCACGACACTTTCCATCGGGCATAAAAAGCTGCCTGTCGAACTCTCGGCGTTTTGTCGGTCTACGTTTTTGTCTGTTGGACGCAAAGTGACCACTGAGTCGGACTTTGACATACAAGATGTTGTGGTCTGAGTCAGCCTTAGCTGGGGCAGGAGGCTGTGGGACGACTTTAACATCTTGTACTCTAGGTCGATGGGCTTGACAGGTTAGGATGTAGTCGATCCGCTTACGGTCACTCGGGCTGGTGCCGTTGTGTGTATGCGAAATCCCACCCTTGCGCGTGCTGAAAAACGTGTTGGTGAGAGCTAACTTGCAATTGGTGGCGAACGACAGGAGTCGACTGCCATTATCATTACGAACATCACGCCCATATGCTCCAAGCACTCTATTTTCATCATCACCACACCCTTCCATCCTCTGTCCAGTTCGCGCGTTGGCATCCATCAGTACAAACAGACACTCTTTCGTCGGGATCTTTTCCACCAAGTCCTCCAGCTTCTGCCAGAAGCTACTTGTCAGTCCAACGTCCTTGGTACAATCAGTTGGAGCATACGCGACGACGCAATTAACTGCCTCGTATTTGCTAGCCAGCTCAAAGCGCATAGACATAAGCCGCTCGTCAATGAACTGATGAGTGTACACAGCCTTACTGCACAACGATTCCTCTACAGCTAGACCTACTCCGTACAGCCCTTGCCTAGCAGCTGTTGTTTCCTGACCTGAACAGAAAACGCGATACCCTGCCGCACGAAACGTCGTGCTACCACCGGTCCTCCGGGTTTCCTGCAGGTCAATAAAGTCACAGCCGAGTTGCCGTCCCTTCGCCAGTACACTCTCGTCATGTCCGTACCCGTTCTTCCCCTTTACAGCCAGGGTGCGCACATTGTAGGTCGCTACCGCGACCAGTGCCTCCTTCTGTCTCTTACGAGCCTCGCGTGCTGCTTTCTTTGCCAGCCGACGTGAGGCGCGTCCCCGCCTCCTTTTTTTCTTCTTTTGTTTATTTTTCTTCTCTATGGCGAAAGTGGCTCTCCGTTTCGCAGCCCGGTACGCGCCTTGGTTTCCGTTGGCTGGGTGCAGCCGTCCCAGCCAACGCCGACATTCCCATCCTTCCTGTCGTGCATGCATACCCACGCTGTGGCCAGCCTCTCCACTCCCCCGACTGCCCGTGTAGCGCTCTCTGCTGAGGTGATGTACCCGTCCCGCCAGAGGGATGAACTCCTTGGCGTCGGGGTTAAGAAGAAAAAACAGCACCCCACGCGGTCCTTAAAGCGACCAGGCCACCAGCCGGACCGCGCAAGGTACCCTCTCTACTCAGCCAGAAGCTCGATGTTCGTGTGACTGTCGCTAGACCGTTGCAGATCCTTGCGGACTTCCTCGGCCCACCCCAAGGACGGGGCAGGCCGATATGTACTACACTAGTTGTGCTTCTGTGTGGGTGTATTCCGGTGGTGGCACTATAGTAATAATGGTATATGTCTACTATTAATAATGTAATTATTACGGGGGTCCATAGTTAACGGTACCAAATTTTGTTAGTAAAAATAGGTAAATATATACCAGGTAGGTTTTTTTATGTTTACCATAGGTCCTATTAACTTTTTTTTTTTTTTTTTTTTTTTATCCATCACTTTTACTTCCCAGCCCACTCGTACGAGGTGTTACCCTCGACGATCTTCTGGACAAGCCGTGGTCACAGGTGTCGTCCCTTCTCCCCCCCGGTACGTGCCTTTATTTTTTGTCGCGCATAGGGTCCAGCATTCCCACTGCTCGTCGATTTTCATCGAATGTAGCCAACTCACGCTTTCGCGCTTTCCGCTTATCAATTTTTTATGCAAGAAAAAGTCCCTATGAGCATGCACTCGGTGGGACTTGAACCCACGCAATTGATCTTGACAGGCACGCGGACCACCTACCAAGCCACCCGGGACGCCGGCACTGAACTATTTTTTTTTTTTTTTTTCATCACTTTTACTTTCCAGCCCACTCATAGGAGGTTTTACCCTCGACGATCTTCTGGACAAGCCGTGGTCACAGGTGTCGTCCCTTCTCCCCCCCGGTACGTGCCTTTAGTTTTTATCGCGCATAGGGTTCAGCATTCCCAACTGCTCGTCGATTTTCATCGAATGTACAGCTAACTCACGCTCTCGCGCTTTCCGCTAATCAATCTTTTGCAAGAAAAAGTCCCTATGAGCATGCACTCGGTGAGACTCGAACTCACGAAATTGATCTTGATAGGCTCGCGGACCACCTACCAAGCCACCGGGGACGCCGGCTATGGACCCCCGTAATAGTTCTTCTTTATGCTATATATACCAGGTATATATATATCGGTAGGCCACGTGACGATTCCAAGTTCTCGTCCGACAGCAGCTAAGCTGCTGTGTATCCAAACAACATACTTTATTCTGATCGGTGCTGCATTATTCACCCGATCTTCATCGCAACGGGATTATCAACAACCTCCCACGAACAATCAATGAATATCCAAGTCAGCCCAAAGGCTCTGAAAAAGAGCCAACGGACACAAGGGGCCCGCGTCCCCGGTGGCTTGGTAGGTGGTCCGCGAGCCTATCAAGATCAATTTCGTGAGTTCGAGTCTCACCGAGTGCATGCTCATAGGGACTTTTTCTTGCATAAAATTGATTAGCGGAAAGCGCGAGAGCGTGAGTTAGCTGTACATTCGATGAAAATCGACGAGCAGTGGGAATGCTGAACCCTATGCGCGATAAAAACTAAAGGCACGTACCGGGGGGGGAGAAGGGACGACACCTGTGACCACGGCTTGTCCAGAAGATCGTCGAGGGTAAAACCTCCTACGAGTGGGCTGGAAAGTAAAAGTGATGATAAAAAAATAAAAAAATATATATAGGCAAAAAAGGTAAGGGTGCGAGTAAACAGCAGCATTCAGGTCGAGCCAAGCACGCATAAATCGGATAGATCACCGAGATCCCTACAATATTTCAGGGCAGATACAGATCCCTGATCTGTATGGTATGATCTCATGTATTATTATTATTCGCATGTATTGCTGCCGCGGATTGAGCCGTATATATATATATATGCCCTGTACTACGTATGGTTTACAGTAGTAGTACCAGGCAGGTACCCTTGAAGTACGAGGACACATGCTTCCTGGTTTGCTGGCTTCGGATCTATCTGTAACAGCAGTGTGCTCTGTGGTACGTACCACCCATCCGTTCATGTTTCTGGTTGTATGTACGAATGTATATCATAGATAGGTCCTGCACAGCATTTTATTCTCATGAGGAAAGATGTGACCATTGATCTGCAGTCAGTCAGTACTACGAAATCTGTCCGATGCGTGCAAGCATGAATGATGATGAAGGCAACTACTACTCCAGACCGAGCACAGTCAGTCGCCGCTTGCTGGTCAGGAGACTCGGCACAATACATCTACAGCAGTAGATAGGATGAAGCAGGACGGAAAATGCCCGATGTTCAAGAGTTGATACTTGTAGGGTATGATATGTGTTCTCCTTGCTTGGCGTTCAAGTCCGCGTGATACCCTAGTATCTTGTATCTACTACTTACTGCTGTATCATAACCTATCATACCATATCATACTTATGTAACGTACTGGTATATTACTCGTAACTATCTGATATAACGCAACGCCTCGCAACGAGCGTGACGAGCGAATGAAACGAGAGCTGGTCCGGTCTCAAGTGTCAAGTCTCACATCAAGTTTTGCTGCTCTACTCTGTACTAGCGGTCCAGAAAAAAATAAGTTTTTTTGGGTAGCATAAAAGGTACCCCAAGGGTACGTATTAATAGTGCATATCATATCCACAAGTTGGATACCAGATACGCATGTTATCCTGCATGTGATACATATCGTTTTTTCTCAATATATGGTATCGTAGCTGACATGTTCGAAAAATATGATCGAAAAATATCATATCATATCGCAACGTTTTTCAGCCCGCCTTTTACGTACACGAAACAGGAAACAGGCCGGAAGAAACTGGATAGCGCCGTCACTTGACTTCCCGCACCTGTCACTCTCTACGAACCAACAGGTACCAGTATATCTTTGGCACTCGGTCTGCGCGGAGCACGACAGAGACCTCGACAACGCCTTTGCTTTTCCCCTTGAGAGGGAAAAGTCCCCGAAGGACCGGCCGGCTGCATCTGTGCCCGCCTCGTCGCACACCTAAAAAAGCTCGCTTGGCGAACGTATGCTGTTTGCTGCCGTTCGACCACGCACGCGTCGTTGAACCAAAACTACGACACCGCCGTTCCACGACACGAACATGGCGTCACGAGGAGAACGCGGCCAGGGTAAGCACAGCAGCGCAGCAGGACGGGCCTATGGCGAAGCGCCTGCGGCTTCTGGCAGCCAGTATGAAGAGGTTGATGCAAACGAGGGAGGAAAGCAGAACAGGAGTGCCATGACCGACGCAATCGAGAGAGGAGGCCTCATCGGGTGGGCTTCGTACTTGACGTTTTCCTGGGCCGGGCCTTTCCTCAAGCTTGGGTCGACTGTCACGCTGAAGGTGGATGATCTAGACGGCATCTACAAAGGGCATAAAAGGTGTGTGTTGGGTTTGGATTGTCGTACAAGCAGTATTGCATTTGCTTGCCACTTGGAAAGGCCTCAGCGCCGTGGCGACGACTTCAGAAGACGTCTCCCCCTCTCCGCTGACGGATTGGACTGCTGTGCCAAGTTGCCATCTTCACATACATCGCCACCCCAACGAACCACATGCATATTTTTCGAGCACCAGGTATTATTAGTCACCAAGCAGCGTACTCAGTCAAACGCTAGATACTGCTGCCTGTGCCTCTGACAGGCTTTTTGTTGTGTTGCTTTTTGCCCCATGGTACGCAGCATTTTGTGGACCGGGCGTCCATTGGCAGCCGTAGTGCTGGTGTTCTTGGCCAAGATGTGCCAAGCCAATCGTGCATCGAGATGGATCGTCCACATTGCCTTGCGCCCTGGGTATTGCCCGCACTGAAAACCCTCCTGGCTTTTGCTTCATCACTGTTGCGTCACCGGGCACGAAATACAGGGTCCACTATTACTGATAAAATACTATATACGTGCTATTACTATTATAAGATCATGTCCTTCTTCCGCATTTCGAAGCCTCGCTCCGGCTCTCTCTCTCGTTTTCAGTTGGCTGTGGCTGTTTCTTGTCGCTGTATCTACTGCTTGCTGTACATATCTGTAACAGGCACGGTAAATATAGGCAGGCAGGGCGGTAGGTAGGGATATGCCACACATTTTGTCGTCGCTGACCACAAGCACAGATGACATGCTTGGCTTTGTGCATAGATTGCCCACAAGGCAATCACAGCACCGGCACGTGAGGCAAAGATGAGAGTTATCGTACTCCTGTGTATCATGTCCGCGGCAACGTTGAATCTCGTACATCGTTCTTCGTACCGTACCGACTGCCGTATTTCCTGCATGAGGCGATACAATGAAACCCGTGTGTGTCCTTCGTTCTTCATCCAGCACATTTGTCAACCAGTGTCCGTGCGATTCTTCAATCAATCCTATTGATCGAAGAGATTCAAGTTCTGCGGTCGCAAAGCTACGCCACAGAGATACCAGGTACTACGTTGCCACGTACCAGGTATGCAGTAACTGGTAAGCACAGCAGTAGTGGGCAATGCAATGAATGCCATGTCATCATACTGGATACGAAAGGCACAACATACACATTCCATGAAATAGAGAAACGAAACTCTCATGTACAAGGAGGAGAAAAAAAAAACATGAACAACGACAAATTGAAAGAGAAAAGGAAACAAGGAAGACATATAAGAAACAAACTGTTGTCGTGCCCCCCCCTCGCAGCAGCGCAGGGGGTGTGGCAGACACTTGGAAAGAACAAGCTGGGAAAAAAAAGGAAGAAAAACACCACTACTGCTGTCGACGAATGCAGAAACGAAATGATAGATCGCGTGGCTAGATATCGGTTCGACTAGCTCTTACAGACTGTCGCCTGCAGCTCCCTCTCTTCTTTCGTGTTGCTTCGTCCGCGCAGCAGATATCTGTCCTTCCTGAGTACGCATGCTTTCCGTCTGGCAGCCTTTCTGAAGTCCTTGCATCGTTTGTAGTGTATTCTGTTTTCATTCCAATTTTTTGTTTTTGCTCCTATTTTGTTGGTCTCGCTTGTGCTGTTGTGTTATCGTACCCGGTACGCTGGCATTTCACTTGCTTGACACTTAATTTGCGATTATTTATTTATTTGTTTTTATTTTTGGTCTTCCTCTGTCTCATAGCAGTCTGTGACCACGGAATCAGTATCTCTCTAGGATAAGGAATCAGGACGGACACTGGGTGTAGTGATGAAGCTGGGTAGAAAGGACGATTTAATGTGAAGACAACAACAACAACAACAACAACAACAACCACTACGCGTCGTAAACAGAGTAAGACTATTAACAGCTGTAAGAACCAAGGGAAAACAACAACAGACAAACCAAAGCACAAAGCATCCTCCAGGTAGCGGCAGCAGTTTATGGTACGAGCAGCTTAGCCAGGTTCTCCCTGCTAGTCCGCCTGGTACCTACGTACCTGTGATCGAAGCATCACACACAGCTTGCAAATACCAGGCAGGTATGAGTTTCGACCAAATCCTCGATGTACAGCTCTTGTTTTTTAATGCTGTACAAAATATTTACCTGGTATATACCTACTATTAATGTTATACAGCAGTTGTTTCGTATATTCACTGTAATATCGAACTGCTTTTACAGTACGACGTAGCCGCGGGGGGTTATTTCTTCAATAGCAGTCCGAATGATTCCGCGCCGTCCTGCTCTCGTTTCTGTCTAGAGGCGACAGCGCGGGCAACAGCATGTGCAACCTGTGGCGTTGTCGATTTTGTATATACCAGTGGCACGCCAGGCGCTCCTCGACGTTCATCCAGGGCATTCTTTGGGGATCATCCCCCATAGATCCAGGGTACGCCGCGGGCTGGCGGCGGGCTGGTACACGTTGGTCGGACTTGACCCCACCTGCGCACCTATTTTTATGTTTTCTTTGACAGTTCTATTACGTGAAATTGACTGCTGCGCCAAAGTTCATACGCCAAAAGTTCGAAGTTGAAAGTTGCACAACAAACAATGCGCCGTGTGTTCATGGCATGGAAAAGTGTTGCAACATTGCACGTGTGACGTAGACCGCAACAGCCAGTAGTGGCCCCTCTGTAGTGCCGCTGTGCTCCAGCGAACGATATCGGCAATGTAGCGGCATCCGGCACTACTCGACACGCTACTTACCACACTGGCGAGTCCCATCTGTGCAAAGCGATTCTACAGACACTACTACGTAATCGTATCGGGTAACCGGAATATAGAGGGACCCTACATCTTGTTGTATTTAATAATTTCCCCTAAAAAACACACACTACCTTCCCCACCAGTCCACCAGCAGGCGCACTTTTTTGTCGCCGCCTGCCGCACGTGGCCCATCTCGCGGTAGCCAACGGCTGGGTTGCGGCAACCCACAGGAGTAGTATACAGGTAGATTTTGCCTGGTATGATTTGTGTGTTGTTCTTACTACCCAAGTACCTGGTACAGTACATCAATAAACCCAGTGTCCGTCTTTACAGCAGTAGTGTTTATCCTGTTGATAGAGATACGAATTATGTGGTCAGTGCGAGACAGAGAAAGTCCAAACACAACATATTCAAGGCAAAGCAGGTGTTAATGCCAACGCCTACCGGGTCAGGGTACGAGAACACAACACAACCCAGAGCAGAAAATAAGAACCGAAAAAACAACGAAAAAATAACAAATTTGAAGTGAAACATATTACAAATGACGCAAGACGACCAGAAAGGCTGCAGAAAGAAAACCGTACGAGTACGCGCTGGAGAGGAACAGGTAGTAACTGCTGCGCGGACGAAGTAACGCGAAGAAGAGGAAGATACCGGCGAAAAGACGGCGGAGGAAAGAAAGGAAACGGAGAGGGAAACATGCAAAAATCAAGAAAGAAGAGAAATAACACTCGAGGGTTACCGTCTCTGCTACAAAGCCGATCGGGGGAACTTGCCACACCCTCTGCGATGTCCTGCCTACTCTCGTTATCAGCGATGTCAAAGGCCAGTACTGCCGCTGTCGCGCCCCCCCCCCCCCCTGTGCACAACTCGACGAGAAACAAGAAATAATCCAAGAAGTATACGTGTACTAGTACGGGGTACCATAGTAAATAGGACTTGCGGTAAACACAAAAACCTATATATTCACCTATTTATACCTACAATATTTGGTCCTACTTACTATGGTCCCCCGTAAATAGTAGTAACACACGTTCCACTTAGACGAATACCAATGGAAACTCGAAGTCAGAAAGTTTTCTTTAAAAAATATTGCTTTCAAAGAACAGCCGAAAATATCCTTGTACCGCCGCTGTGGGAAAAAAGGGAAAAAGCGGTGTTGATTTTTTCTTCTCTTTTTTCTATCGGCTGCAGGCAAAGCAAATTGTTTTTTCTCGTTGCAAATTGTCAACACGTTGATAAAAATCAACTCGTGCGACGATAGACGCTCGATCTCGACATAGACTCAGCCCACGGCCAACCCGCTTGGTGTCGGCCAAGGGCAACGAGTATAGATGACGGCCTCGCAGGTATCAGGTGGATCCATGGTCCAGAGGGGGCGAGAGCTTGCCGGCGGCGTCCTACAGTATCCTCCCAAACCTGAGAAAAAGCCTATTTTTTGGCTTTCGAGACGGACCGAGAAATTTTGTCATCTGTTTTGTGCACATCAGCGGGCAATTGTTTTTGTCGTCAGCGGGCAATTGTTTTTGTCATACGCCTGGCCAGCGCCCGCCCCATGTCACCGGCCTTTGTATGAACACGGTGTGACCCTACAGCAGTAGGGTGGGTCGGAGCCCCTAGTGAGCGCACTCCGTTACGAATTCATGACGCAGTCGTTGGTTTTGTCGATCGACGTCTGTCGAGGACTCGAAATCTCGCCGCTTCGAACCAATCATCCGCCTGAGTTTTCTGAAGCCTATCTTGGCCCAACATCGGTCCCATAGTTGTTTTTCTCGGGGTTTTCCAAACGTTTGGAAGTTTCCGTTGTAAGAATTGTGCTCATAGCAAAAGCTGTACCTGAAAATTTCTGACGGGTATCTTGGGAAATCAAACTTTTTATGGGAACTTTGCGTTTCCATTGGCATTGGTCTCCAGTCGAACCGGTACCTTGCCGCGCAATCTACCATTCCATTCATTTCCTTTCTACATTCATTCGTCCACACACAGCTGTTATCAGTAGGGCTGCCCCCCCCCCGCCCCTTGCCCCTCTCCCCTTTGTCGCCACTCTGACTTCTCATCTGCGTGGCGTAGCCAGGTCCTCTCCGCCTCGTCTCTGTGCCACCTCGCCATGAAACAGTCCGCCGCTTTCGACGACCCCCCGATACCGCCTCCCACTCTTCTTAGCCGCCCTCAGCCATCAGTCACCGTCTCTACGTCGATCAGCAAAGGAGAGCCTTTCATGGACCCCTCGGTGGCTTGAAGTACCCCGAGGTCGTCTGCCAGACTTTGGGCCCAGTTCTTTCCTGGTCGACCTTGTCCCAGGTTGTCTGTTTCTGATACAAAAAATTCCCTATGACATGATATTTCCGGTTTTCAGCGTTTTTTTTTTCCTCGACAACGGTAAGAAGGGTGCTGTTAATAATGAAGAAGTCGAACATTTTTTTTGTTTCGGATGGCTCTCGACCGGATCTTTCCGAAAACACCTTCTGTTCGGTCCGAGTATTGGCAACTACTGTTCTTCTGAAAAAAATCGAGCTCTCAAAAACGATGACACCCCTGTGCGATAAACCCGCATCCTTTCTCGTGTGTACTGTGTTGATGCATATCATACGGCATCGTACGTATGAAAATTGTCTTACCAGGTATGATACGAGTCATTATGTACGTCTTCTTTGTCTTCTGTCCGATTATGGGTCATTCTTGTCGCAGAGCTTTTTTTCCATAATTTCCATGTTTTTGTGGCGCAATTTTTTAGTCTTCCAGGTTTTCCTGATATCTTTTTCCAAACAAGTGAAATTTAACAAACACGATTTTTTTTGCTTCTGGAGAATTTCACGAATAGTGACAGAACGCCTCCGTATCTTGATCAAACTTTGGAAATTCTGGAAAAAAAGCTCTCCGATGAGAATGAGCCATGTACGTATTTTGTCCTCTGTCCGAGTTTGTGTTTCCGTCTTCTGTCTTATGTACTCCGTGCGGTCCGTGCCGCACGGGGTACGCGGGTTCTTGTCACTTTTCCACTTTTTTTTTCCCCTCGAGAGAAACATGCGTGTGGTGGCTTTGCCGAACCGCGGAGCCCGCTCGGCCAACCATTGGCCAACTATTTCTCCTCAATTATGGATATTAAATTCGTACCAGGTAGATACTTCGAAGTATACGTGTATCTTCCATGACTCGTGATGATTTCTGGTGCGGGCGATGTATTGTTGAATACAATAGCATCCTTCCACTGACTGCATTTCATGACCCAAAGTTTAGACCAAGACATGACGATACGCCGAGACTCCAGACGGGATATCCGACAGAAAAAGTCATCCGAAGATTGATCGTTGCCATGTTGACGAAGGCCCTCTACCACGCATGGCATAAAACATATCATGCCTGGGTATATATCCGTAATCCTTGTGCTACTTTTAGTACCGGCGTATGATTTGTATGAGGCGAGGATTCGCGAGACTTCTTCGAGACTTCAACAATTGTAATGGAAGAGACTTCCAGACTGCACAACTACAAGAAACAAGAAACAGCAAATACTGCAACACCAGCAACACGACACACGCAACGCAGCAGCAGCAGCAGCAGATTTCCAACCTTCTTTCAACCCGCTGTCCTTGTCGCGATACAAATATTTTGATGTTGTAATATATACCTGGTACATTGTACAGCCATATGTAAATCAACTACTGGTCCCCATGACTTGTACACCAAAACGTACATATACCAGGTTTCCGCGGCTGACGCCACACCCGCTCATTGAGGCGAGCCCAAGACCAGACCTTCGATGATACTATTGGTGGCTGCTGCTGTATATTGTTAGGTCAATAACATGAATAATAATGGGCATTGGAAGTAGAGCTACACCCCGCTAGGAAGAAACGCGGGTACCCGGTGGGTTCACCCGCCACGGCCACTCGTTAGCCGAGTCGGGCAATGCCAATACACACGCGGGTATTTGACAAACGGGTATCCGTTTAGATACCCTTGGGTAGCCCGGCGGCGGGTTTGCAGTAACCCCGGTATATTATCCTTCCCCATTATCTCTAGAAAACCCTCTGTAGTCGTTTTGTGGTCTATTATTATCTGTACGTGAAGAAACGGTCACGGTCTACGGTCTATACGAGGGTATTAATTAGCTGTTGTGCTGTTGCGTTAGCGCAACATACGGGTCGGAAGTGGGGTCATGCGCAAAAGGCGCCGGAAGGCGTGTTGCGCGCAGCGCAGCACTCTCGGGGCGCGCTTCATGTTTCGCCGCAGGCGAAGAAAATATTGCGCGTGTCTTTTTCGCCGGAGGCGAGAAGAGGTTTCAAGGCAACCTTTTAACGTTCGTTCGTTCGCCGTATGAAGGCCCCCCCCCCCCCCCCCCCCCCCCCCCCCCCCCCCGTTATTTGAGGCGTCTAACTGCACTTTATCAAGTGGTTTTCGGGCATACGTACTTGCATACATGTATGTTCACGCATGTATCGCATTCGAGCAACAGACGCCGGAGCCCTAACCGATGCCCTGGTCTGTACTCGTCTACTCGTTATAGTTATATAGACCACATACAGAGAGTAGAAAAATACTGGTCTGCTTTTATTCTCTCAGGACCGCGCTCCCGTTTCGGGTACGAACTACTTAATTTTTTTTGTGGTGTGTTCCCTAAACGAGACTGCAGTCCTGGTGGGGGTTAACTCTGGTGTTACCACTACGAGCATTCTGTTGGTACGACTTACTGCTGTAGGGTCTACCCGAATATGGTTTCGACACCACATTACGGCAAACGTAACAGTAAAAAATACGCGGCGGGGGGGGGGGGGGGGGGGGGGGGGGGGGGGGGGGGGGGGGGGGGGTTTTGATTTTTTCCGCCCTGCGGTGGGTAGGGTAACTTGGGGGATGAAAACAGAGTCATCCCCCATATTGACTACTGTGTACGAGACAAAGGACCCAAAGGACTACAGCAGCAATGAATGCTAACCAACGGTTGATCGGGTATGATGGGCTTCGTGTTTTCCTTGTTTTTTTCTTTCCATTATTTGTACTCGCTCTTCTTTTCTCTCTCCCTTCTATTGTAAATAGAAGTCGTAACTCAGATCCGGGGTCACATGCGAAGTAGCAGGCTCTCCTTCCCTCTCCCCACTCATACGGTTCGTTCTTGCATTTTTTATCGCGGGAAGTCTTGAGTCTTTTCTTTCCCTCGTCGACTCGCGTCGAGTTGCACCTAGCCTATATACCCACGCTACGCGCTCTCAGTAGATTCCTTTTTATTTTGGCAAACAGATTCACAATCTCACCACGCCGAGATTCGGATTCGCGAGATCAGCTCTATCAGCATTCGAGGATTATAGGCACTTTTTTTAGTAGACCGCCGGGGCCACCCGCAATGTCCAGTTACTTCTGTTGTCTTGTCATATTCGTATCGTACACAGCAGTGACCCTCAACCATAGGTAGTGTCGAATATGTGAAAAGCTACCCTCATGGGCAGAGTCTTCTCATTCTCGACCCAACGGGTAGGACATTTCCTGGACCATAAAGAAAGCTTTAAAATTCCTAACCCAAACGTTTTTACATTAATTAATACCTGGTAGAATACAATATAATATACTGTATATACATGCAGGATGGTTCAAGCTCAACAACGGAAATTTTTGTTCCCCGGCCAGAGCCCACTCCGTTTTTTTTTCGCTTGCTCGAGTCAGACCGTGAAATTTCGCACACGTTTGCTGTGAGTCCTTACGGATACACACCTCACTCAACGTTTGGTTTGTTTAGTTTAGAGTTTACCCGATTTTTCGTTTTTGAAGTCTTGTTTTACTAATTTGGACCATTTTCAGACCAAATATTTTTGGCAAGAAAACAAAACCAAAGCGCGGGCAGTACTCGGGAAGGACATTACTTAACACGCGTGCAAAGTTTCAGGGTCTATCTCTAAAAAACGGGGTGGACATTTGGACTTTGGTCGGGAAAAGGGGAGAACAATAAGGCATTGCCTCGTAATTAGTCACTTAGTTTCAGTATGGGGTCGACTTTTGGCGACATGTTGTTAAGCGTGATATCGAATATACCCAGGTCACATGTTCGAGTTTTCGCGCGCAAAATTGTAGAGACATGCCTTGGAGTACCTTGAACCGGATTGTTCAGAAAAAGCAATAAATAAAATGAGTTCTTCCTATGGAAATGCTTGCCTGTTCCTGACCGTGTTGAAGGCTCATGCTTGGTCGGGACACATTTTTCGCCACTAGTGCCAGTCCTTCTGCTGTAGGACCTCAACAAAATAAGCGATGTCACCCTCTTCCACCGGTCGTGGCGATCAGTACATTATGTTCCATACGACTTCTTATTATATAGATGCTGCTACCGACGTTGGTGGGGGGGAGAATTCCCCGTCTTCTAACTTTTTTCTATTAATAGTTTTTCCCATCACTTTTACCAGCTCATACTGGCTCATACAAGAATAGTTTATTCCCTGTTGTACACTGTACCAGTACCAGGTACGTGGTGTATCATACGGGCGAGACATCAGTGCTTTGACCAGGGAGAGTTCACCTCGATTTTTGATCGATTAGCGTTCGTCCGAAGTTTTGTTTGTTCCCATCACATGGCGTCCTTCCGGTCGCCACTGCTGCTATGTTGCTGCTGTGTTGTGTAGCGAGGATGGGTGTCCAACGGTGTAGTGATACCAGACGTAAAACGGACCCCTTGTACAGTGTGGGCGTAAAACAGTCAATGTGGAGACATCGAACAATTCCGCACACCATCAGGCGTACCGAGTTGAGGGGTTGTCGACACCTTGTGGGCTTTGCTACGTTGCTGTGGAGACATTGGGCAAGAAGGGGGGGGGGGGGACGGCCACTTGTGATGCCAAGGTTGGCCGTTCGTTACTCCTGGACCCACTCTCATTGAGCGCTGAAGCGTCAGATGCAGAAGCCTTGTGTCTCTACTGGTTTGCCTTGTGCTTAGTGAAGCCCCTATTACGGGGGTCCATAGTTAATGGGACCTATGGTGTACATGAAAACCTATATATTTCCCTATTTTTACTAACAATATTTGGTCCTATTACTATGGTCCCCCGTAATAGTGCTATTAATAGTGCACATGTTGACCTCTGCCTCGAAAGCGAGCGACGGACCCGTTTCATGCGGGCATGCCTTGTATGGTATGACGACCGCCCCGCTTGGTGTGGAAGTTCGAGTGCTGGAGGCCGAGGCGATTGATACCCTGCTTGTCCGGTGTGCGACGTAGATCCCCAGCGCGGGACACTTTGCCAAGCTCCGGACGGCGCACCACCGAGCACTCCTGCGAGTCATTGGCTTCCAGCGCCGACGACGTACCGATCACACCAACGTCTCGAACGCGAATCCCCTCAAGAAGACATGATGCGAGAGCATCGAAACCATCCTCCGCTAACGGCTGCTCTTCTCTGTGGGGGCCGTGGCGCGGGGAAACGAGGGGTGATTACCCAGTTGGGTGATGTTCGCGACGATGGTCGGTAGGGAGACCCTCGAGACCAGGCGGACTGTCGAAGACTTGGCATTAATGTCTACTGTTTGTGGTTGACGACCTCAAAGTGTTCTGAGCCACCGATGGGGTCCACGGAACATTCCCGGTTGGTGTTACAGCATTAGGTGTTGAGACCACGCTGTGGCTCACTGCAGAATATACGGCGGGCAAGTGGTATGCTGGGGGGTTCCTCGAAGCAGCCGAACGGTTCCTGGCACAAAGATGATGAAACGAAAAATAGTGGGCAACGCTATGCATGGGTTACGGGTGGGGTCCAAGGGAGTGGCTAAGCAGTAGGTAGAGCATATACGGTACCGCGTTACTTGTTTCTTACTCGGGGTCAGGATTCGCCGACTCCTCAGCATCATCAGCTCTAAACCTGTGAAAATGGAGGATAAGCCAGGGGTACACGAAGAATACCGAGCCGCACTAGCCACCATGTCGGAATTGAAAACAAACTATTAACAACGGGTTGAGATTTTTGTCAGAAACGAAATACAGCGTGTTGTAATTTCTCAGTTGTTGTTATTTCACTTGATTTTAGTAACCCCCCTCACCCTATCTGAGGCTGAAAAAATAAATAATGGGGTGTCGATTTTTTATTTTTCGTGTAATCTTGAATAAGCACGTGTTCCCTGAGTGCAGTAGCACTGGCCCGTTCCGTCTTCACGATATCCAGCTTTGTTAGCCATAGCTCTGCAGCTTCAGAATTTTGTCTTCCTCATATACAGACTGGTACACCCTGCATGAGGCCAAATGAAACTCGTAGGACGCGCGATCGAAGTATCACATACAGCTCACAACGATGAGCTTCCACGAAATTCTCGATCTCACTGCTGTTGTTTTGTTTTAATTAGTAATAGACCGTGCTATCCCCTCCCCCCCCCCCCCCCCCCCGCCCCCCCATATAGTATATATGGGTTGGGTTGGCGTCGGTTGGCAACGACACTGTCTGTAAAACATGCCGCTCATTACGTGAGCTAGACATCCAGGGTACCGTTTTTTTTTTTTTTTTTTTTGGCGGTCGCCCGCAGATGGTTGTCGAGTGAGATCATTTGTGCGAAGTAAAGAACCTTTACTCTGCACAAGGGAATTGATCGTACCACGTAGTGTTCAAGGTAAGGCACCCAAGAGGCAGTTACATAGTACTCCCGTTGCTGTCTCTGAAAGTGACTACACCGGAAATTGAACTAACTCATTGAGGCTGTCATCCATATGCAAGTCCGCCTCACAAGCGGTTCTTAGTAGGATGCAGCTCACCCCTTCATGCGACTCGCCGGACACCTCACGGCGCTTCGCGCTTGGTGCAAGCAATGTCTCCCTGGTCGGTGAAAACCCGACATGCTCCGTCCCGGCATTGTAGGGATGCGAGGGTCTATGGTCATACGACTACGGCCATGCATGAGATCGAGTACATCTCTCCTATCGAGTACACCCCCCCGCGTAATTCTTGGCTCATCCGAGGTTTATGTCGCTCATAGGGCCAGTGCCGTAAGCTTGTACAGTACCAGGTATACAACAGCGGTGCCATATGTAAAACAATTAGAAAAAAGTCAGCTGCGAGATCGTGAGTATGCGTATATATAGCGCTACCGTAATTGTAGGGGGGGAAACCCCAAAAAGGTATACCTTGAGATGTGTATCCTTTTAAAGGTACAGTAACGTGGGATTGTTGTAGCAAGTGATGAAATGTTTTCCTCGCTCTCAGTTTGATTGGCCAACACCCCTTCGTACCTACTGCATTGCTGGCTGAAAGGGTCGAGCTGTGCCTGTCTCTTGTGCTCTGTGTTTCTGTGTCCACTCAAGTTGAGCTTGCCCTTTTTTTTGTATGTGTGATGATGATTCAGTTCTCACGTTGTAGCTCATTTCCTTGAAACCTAGCCCGATGTCACAAGAATAGGCTACAAAACATAATCGTCTTGACGGAAGAAGAAAAAAAACAAGCGAGCACAACATAATATTATGCTTCGTATGATACGTGCCCCGCAAGGGAAGATAGAGCACTAACGGGCTGTGAAGTACCATCCGGAATCACTTGCAAACAAGTAGTACCAGGACTGCTGTATGCATATGGTATATGCGTACACACCCGTAAGAAGAGGAGGAGAAAAAACAGAAGTACCAAAAACGCCAAAAAGAAAGCAAGATAAAGGAAGAAAATAAGATAAAAACAAAAAATAGAAAGAAAACTGAGCCAAACTTTCGCTCAGGGCGCAGGCCGATTCCCGAGGGGACAAGGTTGCTGTTTCCCGGTACGATCATTCCTGTATTCAGTCGATGGACCAACAGAAAGACTACACGAACATACCAGACGGAAGACAAGGAGAGGCCAGGGATAAAGACCTAAAAACAAAACGAGCAGTTCTATCACCAGCTGGTGGGCTGAGAACGACGCAAGAAGACAACAAGAAGAAACCAAAACACGGCAGAAAGGAAGCATGGACCAAGGGCTAAAAACGAAGAGGTCACCAAAAAAAAAGGAAGCTGAAAATGGGGTGTGACGCAGCCGCCACGGAGTTGTAGAGTACGTGAAGATGCCATCGGCTTGGCAGTGAATAGTTCAACACAAAAAAAACGAAATTGACAAGAGTTAACACAGTTTAGTGAGCAGAAGTCGCTGGGCGTCTCAACTAGGAAGACGAATAGTGCCACGTTTCGACGGGTTCCATTCACTATTTTTACAGGCCTCGCTGCTGTTGCTGTATACGCTTCTCTCAACGCGGCTCCTCTTTCTCCTCCCCTGACCTTGGGTTGAACGAAATCTAAAATTTCTGCCCAGTTCGCTACGCCTCCTTCAACTTCAACCCCGCTCGTCTGTTCCCCCCTTCCTCCTGGGCCTTGGCTTGATTCAGCTGCGCAGGTGGTACCTCCATCGCCCGTCGTTTTGCTACTTGCTCGTTCTCCGTCAACAAACCAGCACGTCATGTACTGCTACTGCTGCTTCTTGAACACGTCGGAACCACCTGCCCGGTTTTCTTCGCTCCCAGCGTCCAGTTTTTTTGCTGCCGTGGGCATGTTGAATAACGTTATATCGCGTTCGAAACGACCCGCCCGGTCCATTTTTTTTGCCCACACGAGCAGCCTGTGCCTGTGAATCGCTACGCCTGAGCCCTCCTCTCGCACCAAAAGTTCGGTCGCGCTATTACGGGGGTCCATAGTTAATAGGACCTATGCAATACATAAAAAACTAAATATTTACATATTTTTAGTAACAATATTTGGTCCTATTTACTATGGCCCTCCGTAATAGTTGTCGTATTGACCAATTGTGCTTTCCCCCGCCATGGCTCCGAGCGTATAACGGCAACTGCTATATCAATATAATGAACGATAATCCAGTACACTGATAAATATATATATAGTATACTGGTAAATACATGATATTATACTGATGAATATACCAGTGTCTTATACTGGTAAGTGTGCAGAACAGCAGTGCGGCAGCGTACGGAACAACAATATCGCCGGGGTAAAATAACGACTAAATATTTCGCGGAGGAATCAATGAGAGCACCAGCTGCCTATATATTTGTGAATATTTCGCGGGGGAATCATTGGGAGCACCACCTGCCTACATATTTGTGAACCCGCAAGTTGCGAACATAGAGTGTTGTGACCCATAGGGGTGTAAGAGCTGAAATCAGCAGAGAGACACGTGGAACGCTCGGACACACTACCTCTGACCCTGTATGACCCCCGGTCACGCCCTCGGATAGCTACTGCTGTAGCTGCATAAGGCATAGGACATCCTGTTTATGCTTTAGGTTTCTGTTTTGCGCTTAACCGACCTCGAGTTTGAGAGATCACGCTGAAGGGAGAGGCCCCTCCGCAGCCATACATATGCCCCACGCAGCCATCTGACGGCACGGTTGAGGGTCAGGGGTAGAGGCAGTGTATTGGGTTAGGGGTGCCTCCTGCGTCAAGATTTTTGTTTATGACACCTACTGTACGCTCCGTTCGGCGTCTATTGTGACGCCTAGGGGTTGTTTATTCCACCGAAATGGCGCACAAACTGAATGGGCTGTATACACCAGCATTATTTTTCTTGGTATAGTCTAGTGCTGTAGTACCATTGCCCACAGATGCCACTCGCCCGAAAGATCTTTGTTGCGCTTTCATGCGGACGGTATTTTGTGTGTGTCTCCTGCCTGCGTGGAAACATACTTACCTTGAGGTTTTTTCGAGAGCACAGATTCGTAGCTGTGCAAGCGGTAGGTCTTCTGTCTTCTGTGTATGTGATGTACCCTTGAGCCGTCTCCGCGTAGCTTTTTCAGACCCGAGACAAAAAGCTCAAGGCTATTATTCATTGTTTGGGGCCATGTTATCACGGCGGAAGGCGTGTCCTATCTATTGTTCGTGTTGGATATCGGGGTGCCCAAAGTTTTGATATATCGGAATATCAAACTTTGACTTACACTTGTAAAAATGTTTTGATACTTGTAAAAAGGTTTTGATATATCGGAATATCAAACTTGGACTGTAATATCGAGGATTTCGTCGAAACTCATCTTTGCAAGCTGTGTGTGATACTTCGATCGCGCGTACTGCGGGATTTATTTGGCCTCATGCAGGAAGTACAGAGATATTATATTAATAGTATGATACCCTGGTAAGTTTTGGTATACTAATATATATAGATACCGATATGTTCGATAATATAAGGCCCGTTTGAACATCTATGTGAATATCAAATGGTTATTTACTTTTAACGAACAGAGTGGTGAAGTACTTGTTTTAGGACTATGTATACCGCACAGAAAAATCTTGGTCGGGTTTTTGCGAGAGTAAATTTCTTCGGAAGCCATGCATGTTTCGGGTGATATTTTGAGCTCCTCTCCCTCCTTGTCGTGTGCGTGAGGAGCCCAGAAAAAATACGGCCCTACTACCCCAAGTTTCCGCCGATATCTGGTGCCTAGTATTCGGCCTGCCCCGTCCTTGGAGTGGGCCGAGGAAGGCCGCCAAGACCTGCAACGGTCTAGCGACAGTCACACGAGCATCGGGCCTCGGGCTGGACAGGGGGGAAACCTTGCGCGGTCCGGCTGGTGGCCTGCCCACTCTAAGGACCGCGTGGGGTGGTGGTGATGTTTTTTCTTCTTAACCCCGACGCCAAAGGAGTTCATCCCTCAGGCGGGACGGGTACATCACCACAGCAGAGAGTGCTACGTGGGCAGCCTGGGGAGTGGAGAGGCTGGCCACAGCGTGGGTATGCATGCACGACAGGAAGGATGGGAGTGTCGGCGTTGGCTGGGACGACTGCACCCAGCCAACGGAAACCAAGGCGCGTACGGGCTACGACACGGAGAGCCACATTCGTCATAGAGAAGAAAATGAAACAAAAGAAGCAAAAAGGAGGCGGGGACGAGCCTCACGTCGGCTGGCAAAGAAAGCAGCACGCGAGGCTCGTAAGAGACAGAAGGAGACACTTGTCGCGGTAGCGACCTACAATGTGCGCACCCTGGCTGTAAAGGGGAAGAACGGGTACGGACATGACGAGAGTGTACTGGCGAAGGGACGGCAACTCGGCTGTGACTTTATTGGCCTGCAGGAAACCCGGAGGACCGGTAGCACGACGTTTCGTGCGGCAGGGTATCACGTTTTCTGTTCAGGTCAGGAAACAACAGCTGCTAGGCAAGGGCTGTACGGAGTAGGTCTAGCTGTAGAGGAATCGTTGTGCAGTAAGGCTGTGTACACTCATCAGTTCATTGACGAGCGGCTTATGTCTATGCGCTTTGAGCTGGCTAGCAAATACGAGGCAGTTAATTTCGTCGTCGCGTATGCTCCCACTGATTGTACCAAGGACGTTGGACTGAAACGTAATTTCTGGCAGAAGCTGGAGGACTTGGTGGAAAAGAGCCTGACGAGAGAGTGTCAGTTTGTACTGATGGATGCCAACGCGTGAACTGGACAGAGGATGGAAGGGTGCGGTGATGATGAAAGTAGAGTGCTTGGAACATATGGACGTGATGTTCGTAACGATAATGGCATACGACTCCTGTCGTTCGCCACCAATTGCAAGTTAGCTCTCACCAACACGTTTTTCAGCACTCGCAAGGGTGGGACATCGCATACACACAACGGCACCAGCCCGAATGACCGTCAGCGGATCGACTAGTGCTGACCCGTTAAGCCCATCGATCTAGAGTATAACATGTTAAAAGTCGTCCCACAGCCTTCTGCCCCAGCTAAGGCTGACTTGGACCATAACATCTTGTATATCAAACTCCGACTCAGTGGTCACTTTGCGCCCAACAGACAAACACGTAGACTGACAAAACTCCGAGAGTTCAACGGGCAGCTTTGTATGTTCGATGAAAAGTGTCGTGAACGAGTAGTCGCGAGGGTCATCTCCACTCTCAACCAGCTTATCCAGTCCCGTAATACGTCTGGCATGGTTTGAGTTTTTCACTACGGCTGTTACTGATGCGGTCGAAAAAAAGGTGCCACCCCCACGTCGCCACCGCAGATATGGATGGTGTGAGTCTGGCGAAACCTTGGTCGCATTCATACTAGAATGGACAGCGAGGGAGGATGCACGACAACTCTTGCGTGCCCACCCCGGGATAGAACCGCGTGGAAGACACTGAGATCTGCGTGTGCGGACTTGAAGAAGGTGATAGCCGCAGGACTGCATGCGTACTTCGAAGAGTACCTCGCCGGAACCGAACGACTCCTAGCGAATAACGACCAGAGAGGATTTTACAAGCACCTTAAGAGTACGGTGGGGTTGGAAGGGACTAAAGCGAGGAGCGAGCAGTTCGTTAGGGACGAGGATGGCACGCTGTTTCGGGATAAGGTTCAACTTTGTGAACGATGGTCGGGGTTTTACCACAAACTCTTGAACACGAAATCGCTTAAACTCGATCCCACCATCATCGACCTCTTGCCACCGCGACCGCTTAAACTGTCGCTCGGAGATGAACCACCCATGAACGAACGAGATGACGGAAGCGCTTAAGGGGATGTCAAATTGGAAAGCTGTTGGGCCAGATGGTCTCCCGGCCGAACTCCTAAAAATTGACCACCCCGCATTCGCCCAGTGCTTTCACAACATCCTTGTCAATGTTTGGGTAACAGGAGAAGTCCTCCAGCAATGGGAATAGGCGATAATCAAGGTCCTTCACCAAAAGAAGGACCGAACTGATTGCAACAACTACAGAGGGATCTCGCTTGTTGTCCAGGCAGGCAAAGTTTTGTTGAAAAACGTCGCGTTCCGCCTCAGCAACTACTGCAAGACCGAGGGGAGTACTCCCGGAGGAACAGTGCGGCTTCCGCCCCGCACGATCAACGACTAATATGCTGTTGGTCGTGCGCCGGTTGCAAGAGCTCGGATAACAGAGGGAAATCCCCTGTACGTGTGCTTCATCGATCTGCAGAAAGCGTACGACCCTGTCGACCGAGAGCTGCTATGGGAGGCACTCGCACGCTTTGGTGTACCAAGATGCTGACAATTGTCCGTAATTTCCACGAAGGCATGCGGGCTCGCGTGCGTACGGACGACGGCGAGCACTCGGAAGGTTTGATGTCACGCCGGGGCTGCGGCAAGGCTGCGTGCTATCACCGTTACTGTTCAACGTGTGCTTCGCTGCTGCGCTACACGTCGTACTACTGTAGTACGCTTCAGCCAAGACGAAGCCATCGTAAGGCATTTGGTTCAACTCGGTGATGCTGGAGTAGTCGGAACAGAAGAGCAGGAGCCGTTGGTGTGCGTGCGAAGGGCTGTATGGGGCATGTTGTACGCCGATGACGCAGGAGTTGTCTCGAAGTCGGCTGAAGGGCTCGCGAAAATGGTGACAGTCATCGTGACTGTCTTCGAAGCAGCAGGCCTCACGGTATCGGAAAAGAAGACAGAGACAATGCTTCTACGAACACCAGACCAGACAACCCTCGCACCACCGCTCGTCATCGAAGCAGCAGGCCAGAGGCATCAACAGACGGCCCAGTTCTTATACCTAGGCGGCATTATCCACGAAAACGCTGACCTCCCGCTCGAAATCGACCGACGAATCCGTCTCATGTGGGCATGCCTCAAACGGTTCGGCCCGGAGTTGTATGATAGGACGACCACCCCCCTTACCCTGAAAGTCCGAACGCTAAAGGCCGAGGTGATTGAGACCCTGCTGAACGGGTGTGGGACGTGGACCCTCGGAGCGGAACACTTTGCCAAGCTTCGAACAGCTCACCACCAAGTCCTTTTGTGTGTCCACGCCACCCTCTCGTACGCGAAGGCCCTCAAGATGACACGTTACGAGAGTATCCAAACGACCATCCGTAAACGGCGGCTCTTCTTCGCGGAGGCCGTGGCACGGCAAAGCAAGGAGCGATTACCCAGTCGGGTAATGCTCGGGACGATGGCTGGTGGGGAGAACCCGAGACCTGGCGGAAAGTTCAAGACTTGGCATAGATGCATAATCGAAGACCTTAAGGAGTTCCGAGCCACCGAAGGGTCAACGAAACTTGCTCCAGTAGTGTTTGGAGTAGAGACCGCACTGTGGTCCACCGCAGCAAAAAAAGCGGGGGGAAGTTGTACCGAGGGGTCCTCGAAGCAGCCGAACGGTTCATGGTGAGGTGGCACGAGGATGAGGCACACAGCTGAGCAGGCAGCGCCGTGCATCCACCGTGGGCGGTGTCCAAGGGAATGGGGGGGGAGGGGGGGTAACCAGAGGAGTGGAAGGAAACCCGACCAAGGGAATGTGGGAAGGGGTGGGAACAGGAGGAGTAGAAGGGAAACCGCGGTGGACGAAAGTAGGAAGGAGATGGCAGACAGGGTAGCAAGACACCAGGCCGACTACGTAGTAGAACATGACTATGCTACTCGTGCCGCCTACTGGTGCAGCTGGTTCGAACGTGTTCTTCCTTTGTCTTCTTTTTTCTTTTTGCGCTTTGCCCTGTGTGATTTTTATTTTGTTTCTTTCTCTTCCTTTCTTCTTTCGATAAGCCTTGAGAAAGGAGTCGTGTGGCGTGGGTGGATGACGAGCCTGCTTTGCTTGTTTCATATTGTCTGACGCCGAGGGGCGGGGCATAGTTGACGAACGCAGGACGGAGACTGCAGACAGGGTAGCAAGGTCCCAGACGGACTAGTAGGGAGAACCTGGCTATGCTACTCGTACCACAAACTGCTGCGGGTTCTTTGTGCTTCGGTTCACTTGTTATTTTCCCTTGGTTCTTACGGTAGTCTCACTCTGTTTATAATTATTAATAGTGGTTTTTCTTTGTCACGTTTTTTCAAGTGTCGGCCACATCCCCTGCGGAGACACGACAGATTATTTTTCTTTTCTTTTTTCCTTTTTCTCTTTCGATTGGTTTTCTTTGTTTTCTTTGTTTTTTTTCGTTATCTCTCTTTCATAGAATGTGTATGTCGTGCCTGTCGTAACCAGTACGATGACATGACATGGCATTCCATTGTATTGTCTACTACTGTGCTTACTGCATACGTAACAACGTGGTATCTCTACTGTGGCGTAGTGTTGTGACCACATAACGTGTATCTCTCTAGGATTGAAGAATCGGCACGGAAAGTGGTTGTGCTGGGTGTCGACGGGTAGAAATAACGGTTTAATGTGAAGAACCAACATGCAAAATACCTGCCGTGGCATTTTTTTTGTCTTGTTCAGAGAAAAAAAAAACAGACGTCGCTGATCTCCTGTGTCTTCTTCTGCTGTCTCTCCTTGTTGCGTTTTTTTTTTTTATTCTCTCCGTCAACGATACCCCTATTTTCTTCGGACCCCTCGTTTCGGGTCAGCCGGGATCTGTTCGACAATCTCCGACTCAACTGGGAAAGGTGAGAAAACGCCCAAACACGTACGTACCACTCTGCCCGGAAATAAAATGATCGTTTAGAAATTATTAAAAGTATGAACACGAAGAGCTCCATATATTTCCGCCCAAAGTGGTACCACTCTGTCCCAAAATATTAGGGCTGTTTCGTGTGTTAATACTTGTCCAAAAGTATTAGGGGTATTTTGTGTCTCAACACTCAATCAAAAAGTTCCTTATATGAGGGCTGTTTTGTGTACTTGTACTAAAATACTAGCGGTGTTTAGTGTCTTAATACTCAATCCAAAAGTTCTTTATATTTTGGGACATAGTGATAATATTTGTCAATTAAAAAAACGAAAGCTGTGAGATCGAGATTTTGGTCGAAACTCATCTTTGCAAGCTTTGTGTGATACTATTGATACTACGTGATACTTCCACCGCGCGTACTATATAAAAACGAAAGCTGTGAGATCGAGATTTTGGTCGAAACTCATCTTTGCAAGCTTTGTGTGATACTATTGATACTACGTGATACTTCCACCGCGCGTACTATATAAAAACGAAAGCTGTGAGATCGAGATTTTGGTCGAAACTCATCTTTGCAAGCTTTGTGTGATACTATTGATACTACGTGATACTTCCACCGCGCGTACTATATACGGGTTTTATATGGTCTCATGCAGGAAGTACCGTCCGTATATGAGGAAAAGATCTGAACACGCAGGAGTCAAGGAGTGGGGGTGTCTATATTTTGGGAATCAGTACAATATTTTCGTTTTTTTGACGACGTTTCACAAGTCGGACAGATCACCGATCCCCTTTTGTCGAGACTGCAATAGTCCCGTTTTGGGGACAAACTATTATGGGGGGACCATAGTAAATAGGACCAACAATTGTTAGTAAAAACAGGTAAATATACAGGTTTTTGTGTGTACCGTGCGTCCTATATACTTTGAAATTTGAGTGATTTGTCCCCGAAATGCGCTACGAGTCAACCCCCTGTTTTGGACTAGCATTTCCGTCGTGGGAACAATACACTTTGGAATTAGAGTCGAATTTAGGTTTTGTTGTACCCCAGTGCGGTAGGTATTACACGGGACCAATAGTAAACAGGACCTACGGTACACACAAAAACCTACATATTTCCATGTTTTTACGAACAATATCTGGTCCTATTTACTATGGTCCCCCCACAATAGTAAAAAAAACGGAATCAGCCCCCTTTCGGACTGCACGCCCGTTTTTGGGGACAAAAACACTTGGAATGAGATTCAAATTTAGGTTCATTGTACAGCAGTGCAGCAGTTGAAAGCTTGGAATTAAACCCCGTTTCGGACTGCACTTCTGTTGTGGGGACAAAAACACTTGGAATTAGGGCAAAAACATACCTGGTAGGTTTATTGTACGAACAGCAGTGCAGAAGTTAGAAGTTTGGAATTAACCTCGTTTCGGACTACGCTCTCCTTGTGGGCACAAAAATACTTGGAACTAGAGTATAATTTAGGTTTATTGTACCCCAATGCGGCGGTTGAAGGTTGGAATTAATCCGATTTCGGACTGCACTCCGGCTGTGGGGACAAAAACGCTTGGAATTAAAGTAAAATTTAGGTTTATTGTACGACAGTGCAGCAGTCTGCAGTTTGGAAATAACACCGTTTCGGACTGCATTCCCCTTGTGGGGACAAAAACACTTGGAATTAGAGTAGATTAAAAAGCGTACCTGGTAGGTTTGTCGTACGGTGCGGCAGCTAAAAGTTTGGAAGTAACCCCGTTTCGGGGTGTACTCCCGTTTTGGGAGACAAAACACACTTGGAATTAGAGTAAAACACATTCCTGGTTGGTTGATGTACACTGCAGTAAGTGGTAAAAGTTTGCAATTCCCGGTGTGGGGACAAAAACACTTGGATTAAAAGTAGATTAAAAATCAAACCTGATGTCTATAGTACACAGTGCAGCAGCTAAAAGTTTGGAATTAACCTGTTTCGGACTGCGCTCCCGTTTTGGGGGACAAAAACACTTGGAATTAGAGTAAAAAGCATACCTGTTAGGTTGACGTACACTGCAGTAAGTAGAAAAAAATTAAAAGTTTGGAATTTACCCCGTTTCGGACTGCACTCCCGTTTTGGGGGACAAAAACACTTGGAATTAGAGTAAAACACATACCTGGTAGGTTGATGTACACTGCAGGAAGTCGTAAAAGTTTGGAACTCCCGGTGTGGGGACAAAAGCACTTGTAATAAGAGTAGATTAAAAACCTGGTGGGTTTGTACAGTGCAGCAGCTAAAAGTTTGGAATTAACCCCGTTTCGGACTACACTCCCGTTTTTGGAGACAAGAACACTCGGAATTAGAGTAAAACACAAATGCCTGTTAGGTTGATGTACACTGCGGTAAGTAGTAAAAATTCGGAATTGACGCCGTTTCGGACTGCACTCCCGTTGTGGGGACAAAAACACTTGGAAATTGGGGACAAAAACACTTGGAATTAAAGTAGAGTAAGACGCATAGGTTGGTGCACGCTGCAGCAGTAAATGAGTCAATGATCCACAGTAAATATTTCGGGGCAGTCTATTTTCCCTGATATGTGTGTGTTGTATTCGCATTTTACCGTGCTTTCTACCCAACTAACTCGTACACCGGTACACCCAGTGTCCGTCCTGCATTATCATCCTAGAGAGATACTGTAATAATTATGTGGTCGCAGTCAGTATGGTCTTTTTTGACAGTATAATCTTTTAACAGCTCATGTTGCCGGGTGGACGCCATGCAATCCCCACTTAACGATCTAGATCTTTCAGGGAAGATCTGTTCCTGATATGTATGATGTGTGATCTGTATGATCTAGCTCATGTTACCGGATGGAAGCCATGTAATATGCACGCCCGAGTACATGTTTCCTGGGTTTGGTCTGTACTGTTAAGATCCTGCTCAACACCTCTTCACCCTTGTTGGACTGCAGTCTCGCCTTGAGGGACATGCTGCTTAGGCATTGGAGTGATTTGTCCCGAAAACGATACTGCAGTCCTGAAAGGTTAGAGTCCGGATGATCTGTACATAGATCGTGATCTGTTGGGTGTGTGCATTTTTTTTTCAACAGTGGTACTGCAGTGATGAGGGTCCATGTTGCCTGCTCGCGAAAATGCCTACAGCAGCAAAACGAAGCGTATTATAGCCCCGACGTCTCGATCTGTCGTACTGAATCCGCGCTGGCCGTGTCTTGTGCGTCTTTGTGAAAACGGTGGGACGCGGTAGACGGACAGAACGGCATGTCCGGCCCATGCTAAAAGTCATGTCCTGGGATGTAAGGAATGGTTGTATACTATTATTGAATCCAAAGGGTCTTGATATTTCGGGACAGATTGGTAATATATACAAGGCGCTTCGCTCCGCGGGCGGCCTACGCCGCCCGCTACGCTCGCCCAGGAAGGAAAAGTACCATCAAATTATGCGAAGCGGACAGAAGGTCGATGATTGAATATAGGATTTTTTATGATTGTTGTAGTTGCAAACTGGCGACTTGGTAATGCCAAGAGTCCCGCCGCCATGCTCCATTCAGGAGAAAACAGCTCGGACGCCACATACGCTTCGCCTCGCCTGCGGTTCCGCCCGCTACGCTCGCTCACATGTCGTACGTATGTACATACCCCAGGTAGGGTACTTATTCTATTCTTTTGATATGTTGTATGTACCCCGGTATGTCCGAAAGAGAAAGCACAGCACGGCACAGCAGCACCGCAAAAACAATGAAAATGAAACCGAAAATTTCGGAAAGAAAAAAGAATCCCCATCCACTCTCGTGTAATAATTTCCTGCCTGATTGGAACACCTGACACCGGTCAAAAAAAAAAAAAACACCTCTCTCTCAGCCTCGTACGCCGCCCGCCCCTCTCGCGACCACCTCGCAACCGATTCGGTCCGGGTAAAGCTTTCCTCCCTCTCTGCTACAGTGAGCCCCGTCGTCCGCGTCGCGTGAAGCCCGGTGCTCACCGTGGCCCTCGTTCGCCAGCTCGACAAAGTTGATGCTCAGACTGCCTCGCTCTCTCTGTAATTTTAGTTTCGTTGCAAAAATAAGCATCGCTTCAATGTTATTTTGCATATCCAAACGACCTTTACATACTCGTACATAATATAACCGGAACCACACCAGGAGGCCAGAAAGAGCCCATTCATGCTTCCCTCGTGTCTCGAGGCACACGCGACGCCTAGCCACGAAAACGGCGACCGCTCTCCTTGCAACCCCCCCTCTACCCGCCATCATCCGCTGACACCCGCGACGGTGTCGCGCTCGCCCGCGGTGCCGTGGTCGAAGTACACGCACGCACACGAAACGAAAGAAGAAAAACAGGAAACAAGGACTGAAAGTGCCAAGAGAAATGGAGAAAACAAAGAACCGCCGGGAAGGCCCGGCAAGTAATAAAAGGAGGCGGTTCCCAAGTGGGAGCTTTGAGAGGCCAGGGTTGTACCAACCGAGCACGCTCATAGAGTGAGATATCTATAAGTAGTTCTATAAGGAACATTTTTGTATATTATTTTTTATTCGAAATGGTCTTGATATTTCCAGACAGAGTGGTACATATTTCCCACTAAGGATAAGAGCTAACCCGCAGTTAATAGCGCTTAATTGAGCTTAGGCTTGCCGGGGGCGCTCTTAAACCGGGGTACCCACTGAGACAGTATACCCCGAAAAATGAGTAACGTTTGCATACTGTTTATTGAATCCAAACGGTCCTTAGATTTTGGGACTTAGTGGTATATGTTGCCATTCCAGATAAGAGCTAACCCGCAGTTAAGAGCGCTTATTTAGGCCCAGGCTTGTCGCGGGGCGCTCTTAAACCGGGATATCCACTGAACACGCTTAATATGCAGGGAGAGAGCCAAAATTGGAGAAGACGCTGCTGGTAGTCGAGGCAGGCGAAAGGGCATGACACTCCTCAGGGCGCTCGTTGCGACGTTCCGAAGGGAATTGGTAACCTCGGGACTCCTTCAGCTGGGGGACAGCGCGGTGCACGTCACGCAGGTGAGAGATGGCCCGTCGCGTTTATTCTGCTCACACCCTCCGTGGTTTCAATGAAACGCGCGCAAGAGGAGGTTTGAGTGTTGTGACCCCTCCCCTTCCCCCCCCCCCTCCCACTTGTAGGGATGCGAGGGTCTGTCATACGACTACTGGCATGCATGATTTGCGTACACCCCCCCCCCCCCCCCCCCCCCCCGAGGCTCTATGGTCGAAGTGCTTCGGCCGTGTATGACATTGAGTACACCCCGATACCTCACGGCGCTTTGCGCTTGGTGCAAGCAATGTCCGTCTCGTCGGTGAAAACCCGACCTTTCTCCGTCCCGACATTATAGGGATGCGAGGGTCTATGGTCATACGAGTACGGTCATGCATTATATCGAGTACCCCCCCCCCCCCCCCCCCCCCCCCCACCACCACCACCCGTTCATGAGAATGAGTACACCTCACCCCCCCCCCCCCACCCCCCCTGCTCTGTTCGAAGAGTTGACGCAGAATGTATTTTTTTTTTTTGTGACGAGCTCCTCAGGGGTGCGCACAGCGGCTAGGCGGTCAACCATCGCATTTTTTTGCCTTGCTACTGTAGGAAGTTGTTCGTGCCGGTCTGCTTTCGAGCGAGCGCGTGCAGCTTAATTAGCCCGTCGGCGGCGGGCCTGAAAAAAACGTTCGACGTATTTGCCCTTTGGAACGCGTTTCCAGCTCTGTTTTGCGGTGTGTGTGCATACATTCGTACCGTATTTCGTCTCGTCGCGCCAGTGAGTCTTCTTCGACGCTTGAGGTCTTCAGGCTTACGTCTCGGGCTGACCGGACCCGTAAAAGTTGACCCAAAACGCCCCCCGAGCTTCTTGTAACACAGTCGCTCCGTGGAGTAAAGCGGTTCATGTGCGTGGTTCGGCCGCACATCCTCCTGGAAAGCCAACTCAGGGCCTTTCTCTTTGAGGAGGTATGCATGATCAGGGGTTACATGAATCGCCAAATGACTATTAATAGCTAGGGCTGTGAGTAAGGCATGCCTTGGCTGGACCGTTTCACGGCTACTTGTTAGTAGGAGTAGTTGGGTCGTGTAAGGAAGCCAACTACTGGACTTGTTTTTTTTTCGGGTATCAATGGATGTAGAAGCCACGTTGAGCCGCAAACGCACAGTCAAACACAAAAGACACAAGGCCTCCGCACAGTCAGATACAAAGAGGCAGAACTACTCAAATTACCGCACGGAACTATTACGGGGGGCCATAGTAAATAGGACCTGTGGTACACACATCAAGACCCATGATAAACACAAAACCCTACCTATTCCAGTGTTTTTTCTATAATCATGTTTGGTCCTGATTAATACTGTATGTTTCCACGTACTAGCTGTGACACGCATATTAACCAACTACCAGGTAACAATTAATACGAGGAGGGCTACGTACAGTGGGCAAAACCCACGGACCCCCCCCCCCCCCCCCCCCCCCGAAAAAAAAAACATGCACGTATCTCCGTTTGTTTACACATCGTATCTGGTTCTCATTGCTACTATGTTACCCCGGTAATATTGTCGGCGGGTTACAGTAAGCCAGCCCACATCCCTCCTTACCTGCCAGGTATTAGACTTGTTATTAATAGCGGACGCGGCACCCGATGTATCACGTGGTGCTGCGTACGTGCGACCCGGAAACACAAACATGTCACAACCTCGCGGCCGGCCCCCAACCCTGCTCAAAACATGCCTGCAAGCACGCGTGCTCGATCTTCTATTAATAATGGCCGAGACTCTTGACCCACGGTAGACTACCACTCTCTCCGTGAATATAAGCTCCGTTTGGTGTTGATATCAGATTCCAAACGGGTATTATCTTCCCGAGCAGAGTGATATATATATATACAAGTAGTTTTTTTTTTAATCCTCCGGCGGATCGGTAAAAATAAAGGTTGATCCGCTTTGGCGACAAACTACTCAAATTCGAAGGTGTTTGTTTAGGGACACACTGCTCAAACTCGGAGTACTACGGGGGACCATAGTAAATAGGACCAAATATTGGTAGTAAAAATAGCGACATTTATGGGTTTTTGTGTGTACCGTAGGTCCTATTTAATATGGTCCCCCGTAATAGTGTGTCCCCAAAACGGGACTGCGGTCCCAAAAGAGTTAAGCTCACCTCGCTTTCACGTGGAACTATTACGGGTGACCATAGTAAATAGGACCTCCGGTTCACACAGAAACCTATATATTGTGCTATTTTTACTACCAATACTTGGTCCTATTTACTGTGGTCCCCCGTAATACGTGCAGTGTATCAAATAGTAGTATGATACGGAATCTTGGTATTTTTTATCTTGATTTTTGGTATTAAAATCTGTCTTGACTTCGGAGACGATACCTGGTTTATTTTTATAAAATTTCGGCTTCTCAAGAAAAAGATAACCAGGTACCTCTTTTTTTTTTTTTTGCCTCCTCTGATCCTCGCGCTCCCATGCGGCCTCGTCCCACGTTCTTGGAATCGCCTTTTGTCTCCCACCCCTCGCAAAACGTGAAAAAATACGAATCTGCAGGCCATGTTGCTTGGTTGGCTCATCGCGTACTTCGAAGATGAAAACCCGGCGAAAGGCGAGGGCTGGATCTACTCCGCGGCCGTCGTGTTGAGCGGAATCATGTTCAGGTAAATAGATCCCGATCCCTTAAGCTAGTAGGGCTGTGGAATTGGCTGGACCTCATTCGACCGACTAGTTGTTGGTTGGGAGGGAAAGCAAGCGAACTAAATCGACTTCGTCTTGAGCCAACTGTATGCCGTGAGTCTTGGCTTCCGTGGTGCGCACCTCTGAGCCTTTCCATCGGCTGTGACGATCGCGGCGGAGTTTTTGCGGTACAGCAGTACGTAAGAGTCTTGCGCGCTGTATTCCGCTTGGTAGATTCAGAACCTTCTGGGAATATTCCCAACAAGAAACGCGGGGGGGAAACGAAAAAGAGCCCCTCTTGGCACCCTGCTCCCGCTTGGTGACTCGACCTCGCGGTGGGCCCTTCCCTCTTGGGCACCCTGCTCCCGTCCACATTGGGCAGAAATATCAGGGCTGTGGACTTGGCTGGACCTCTTTCACACGGCTAGTTGCTGGTTGGGAGGCGAAGCAAGCCAAGTAATTCGACTTAGTCTTGAGCAAACTAACCGGTTTATTACATAATAATGTTTTATCATATGAAAACACACTTTAGCCACAAGCCACAAACGCGCCAGTCAGGCACCAAAGACGCGATAGGAAAACACAGCTTACCGCAAGCAACCAACTTCTTTACTATGTAAGCCGACCAGGGGTATACAAACCAAGAAAATGGACCCCCCACTTCTTTATTTTTTGAGTCCCATAGACAAGGGGGGGGGGGGGGGGGGGGGGGGGGGGGGGGGGGGGGGGGGGGGGGGTTGTACTCGATAGCACGCATGGCCGTAGTCGTATGACCATAGACGCTCGCATCCCTACAATTCCGGGACAGAGCACGTCGGGTTTTCACCGACAAGGCAGGCATTAAGAGGGGGGCGGGGCTCACTAAAACCAAGTTATCTACTGTTAGGTCTTTCACGGCAGACGTATTTCCTGGTGTGTGTGATCTACAGTCGCTTGTGCTGCCGGGTGGACGCCGTGCAATCTGATCTGCAATATCAATCGAGCACGTGCTTCCTGGGTTGGATCTGTTCTACGCAGGTCATGCGCAACCTATCATGACGGTAGGTTTGGAACTAGATGATCTAGATTATCTATCTGCAGATAATCTAGATGACCTACAGTAGTATGTGTGCACCGTTTCATGTTATTAATAGTATGCGCTGACCCCACAATCGCCGGACGTGGCGTGGCTTTTCGCAGGGTGCACGATACCGCCTGCCCCGACATCTGTCGCTTAGCTCCCCGGGTTCCCCTCTCCGCTCACTCCCTCCCCCCCTCTGCCAAACATGATGGGAATCTGCCTCCGCATCGTGGAAAACCCACTCAGCTCATCTGCTCACCCCCTTCCCTCCTGCCAAACGTAATGTGATCTTACCTCCGCCTCTGGGAAACCCCTCCCTTTCCGCCTGTCCATCTGTCTCTTTCGCCGCCACTTGTTCTTCATCGGGTGGGCTGTAGTGACATGCAGCATGCCTTTCATAGTGTAGAGAAAAACGCCTGCGCCCTCCCAACTACTTGTATAGCTCCCCTCATAATCCCTCCACTCATCCCTCATCCCCCTTCTCCCCTGAAAAACTCCACCGTTTTGGGAAACCCCTCTCTTTTTGCGCTTGTTTTGGTTCAGTTTTTTCCACCACCATTTCTTCTTCGTCGGGTGGACTCTGGGCATGCAGCTCAAGATTAGCACAACCGCCATCATATACGACAAAATCCTCCGTCTACGCCTCAGCTCGCTTGGACAGGTGTGGGTTAAGCTTACAGTCTACGCCCCTTCTGCTCTTGTTTGTTTTCAAGTCTACATCCTTTCTAAACTGTTTCTTTTTCTTCTTACATCCTTTCTGCCCTGTTTTTTTTTTTCTTACATCCATTCTGCTTTTTTTACTCTATTCTCCGCCTCAGCTCGCTCGGGCAAATATGGTTTATGCTTACAACCTACGTCCATTCTGCTCTTGTTTATTTAGTTTATAATCCATTCTGTTCTGCTTGTTCTCGATCTTACATCCATTCTGCTTTTTTTTTTTCTTAGTCTCCGCCTCAGCTCGCTCGGACAGGTGTGAGTAGTAGAGCTGCGAGACGGCAGGATTTCACGACTAACAACTAATCGGTAGGTGTCGTGAGCCAACTAACTGACTTCAGGCGGCAAGTCAGCTGGCCAAGCCACAGCTGGTGGCACTTAAGAGTCTACTCAGCCCTTCCCCGCCGCGAGGGACCCGCCCCAGAAACAAGATGTGTCCCGCATTCTAGAATCCTTCCCACAAGTATGGAAACCCAGTAAGTCAGATGGTCGGCACCTCCGGTAAACGACTAATTATGAGTCCACCAGTACCTAGTCGTGGTGACTCACGACTCTAGTGATTATTGTTGGGCTCATAGTCTACACCATTTCTGCTCTTTTTTTCTCAGTCTACATCTTTTCTGTCATTTTGTTCTTTGTTTTGTGCGTTTTAGTTGATGAGAAGCGTAAAGCAAGTAAGCTATCACACCATCCTTCCCCCCAATGATACAGCCTAAATTATGCTCGAAACTTCCCCCCCCCCAAAAAACAGCAAGAGTGCTGGTTTTATGCTCTTGAAAAAACGCCAAATTACGCAGGGAGTATTGCGAACACCAATGGTGCTTGATCGAAACGCACGTCATGCGCAGAAGAGCAGAGCGTGTGGGTGTTACTTTTTTTTTGTCCTTTTGGTAGGACTTAGTTGACCGACTTTGAGTCGCCGACTAGCTGTTAGTTGGCTAGGTACTACAGTCAGTCGCGTGCTGTCATGTGCGGAATCGAAATAGACACTGACCGGCTCACCGTACACGTGGTAGCACTTAAGACAGCGCACCCCCTCTCGGACCATTTTTCCAAGTTAGCGTTCTCTTTACAATGGGGGTAGAGTGTGGACGCCAAGAGATGCGCCCACCGTTTTCGTTGTGTGTATGTATGTATCCGTCCTGTTTTGGAGAGAAAATCGACTCTGCACTTCATCCTGGGGAGTGTTATATCTGCGTGTTATACGGGTACAATCCTTTGCCTTCTTTCGTTGTTGCACGGAACAGAATGTCTGTCGCACTTCTTCCCGCTTCCCCCTTCCCCCCTCCCGCCTACGAAAACGAAACGAAGTCAAACCAGATAACGACCGGCTTGATCGGAAATCCTTTCTCTGTTTTGGGGGTTGCAATGACTGTCGCACTTCTTGCGCTTTCCCCCTCCCCCCTCACCCCTACCGCCTCCGAAACATCGCCATCGACTTTTTCCTCTGTTGTTGTTGCACTACTGCTACTGTCTCACTTCTCCACCTCCCACTATTATACCTGCATATATATATGTATATATATATATATAATTTAACACCACATTGCAATGAGCTTAACCCTTTCAGGACGGCACTATGATACTACTATACAAGTACATGTACCTAAATTTGACTAGAATTCGAAATATGTTGTCCCCGCAACCGGAGTGAAGTCATATTTTCCGAGGGGTTAGAGAACAAGCGCGTCCGGTGTATCTCTTAGCTTTGAAATTTTAGTATCAACCACTCTATCGGCCGAACTCACAGCGGGCGTAATTAGTATTTTGATATGTTTTGTTGAAATAACAATAATAGGTGTCGACTGGCCACCTGGTGAACCTGGCGACATCCGACGTGGAACGCTTCCAGTACGGCGGGACCTTCGTGAACTACCTATGGGAGGCGCCTCTGGAGACGCTGGTCATCTTGTACTTGGGCCTCGGCCAAGTTGGAGTGTCGTTTCTCTCCGGCTTCGCCGCCCTCGCCTTGCTCGTCCCCTTGCAGGTGCGAACTGCGGCGGTGGTGTTGGATATCGTATCGAAAGTTTCGATATATCGAAAGATCGAATTTCGTGTCGAACGTGTTTTGCCCTCCCTCCCTCCCTCCCTCCCTCCCTCCCTCCCTCCCTCCCTCCCTCCCCTGGCATCATCCCCGTATTTTTTATTGCAGATACCGAGTGAACGAAATCTTGGATGTTATCAAATATCGAAATCGTATCGATTACGATAGTTTTAATGTTTATCGGTATGGGTCGAACTCGATTCGAGTTCGACTATTAACAGTATTAATATTTGTTGTGCGAACAGTCACATTTTGTAACGTTGCGGTTGGGATGTAACGTTGTTGCGGTTCGGGTGTAACGTTATTTCGGTCCCGTTCGGTGCGGTCTAGTCGGTTCTGGTTGGACCGGGAGATCCCGTACGTGTATCATATTTAGATGCATTGGCAATTGGCTTGCTGTGACGTCGTTACCATATTTAGATGCATTGGCAATTGGCTTGCTGTGACCTCATTACCAGCAATAACTGGGTCGGGCTCTGAGGTTTGGGTTTATCGGGATTTACTAAGGATGTGAGTAAAACATGCCTTCCTAGATAAATTTTCGGCTAGATAGTAGTTGGGTGGCGAAATAAGGCATGCCTTGGCTGGAAGTAACAGCTAGTTGTCAGTAGGGGGAAGAAGTAAGGCATGCCGTGCTAATGATTTCACCACTACCAGGTAGTTTATTGGTTGGGTGGCGAAATTTAGGCATTCCTTGGCTGGACTCAGCGGCTGCCAGGTACTTATTGATTGGGTGACGAAATAAGGCATATGCCTTGGCTAGACTTGACTACTTTTTAGGTGAATGGAGAAGTAAGGCATGCCTTGGCTGGTACTCTAAAACGACTACTTGTATGTAGTTGGATGGCGGAGTGAGACCGCCGGGGCTGGACTAGATGGCTACATGTTAGTTGAGTGAATAGATAAGGCATGCCCTGGCTGGGCTAGATGGCTAGTTATTACGTGAGTGAATAGATAAGGCATGCCTTGGCTGGGCTAGATGGCTAGTTGGTACTGTAGTTGGGTGAATAAGCAAGGCATGCTTGGCTGGACTTCACGGCTAGTTGTTACCGGTAGTCGGATTGCGAAAACAAGCCAACTGACTTACGAACAGTTAGCATTTTTCGGTGAAGCACAACCCTTTCGGGCCACAACAAACGCACCAGGCAGATACCAAAATGCAGAACTGCGCCAAAAACCACAAGCAACTAAGCCGTATTGCCTACGTAGTCAACCAGAAACTATTAATAGTCGGCGACTTATTGTCTGCCAACTCCCAGCCACAGGATTTGCAGTACAACTGTCTGTACTAGTGACCCCACGATTCTGACACACCGAATAACACGCAACATAACAGAAACTCCTCGGGTGTTTTGCTGCTCGCGAGTTTTTTTTTTTTTTTGTTTTTTTTTTTCTCCAACACTTACTGAGGTGGCACGCACGAACGAAAATAGTGGCTTTGGAAAATATGTCGTGAAGATATTTCCATAGACGCATCGCTCGGCGTATCCAGTACGCCCTCCCTGTTGTCGAGAAAACCAGCTTCGAAATGTTTTGGGTCGAGGGGGGGGGGTTGTCTGATCACCCGTGTGATACAGTTATCACCCGTGTGATACGGTACTCTTCTAATTCTTGCTCTCGCCTTTTTCATCCTAATTTTTTGGTGCACGAACGTCATGGTGCTGATAATGCAGCGCCTCGGTTTGGTTGGAAGTTCGTCTATAGCGCTTATCACGTACTACATGTATTTTTTATTATGCGAATCGTAACGTGCTAGTTGTTCTGCGCCTCGGTTCGGTTGGGAGTCCGTAGCGCCCATCTCATGGACGGTGGGTGGTGCTTTGTTGTACGTGCGCATCTTGTTTTTTTTCAAACGTGGTAAGTCACTCGGAACCTAGGGCGTTTCCATGTCGTGATTGTGGAAGTGCAGGGTGTTGATAATTTGGCTTTGATTTCTCGTGTGATGGGCTTTCTTTCGGTTGATGTGGCCGTTTTTGGTAGACATTGTGTATGTGCACAGCGACGGTGTTGGTGCTTCCCGCACCGTAAGCGGTCAACGCTTGATCCACAGCTACGGGCTCTACTGGCGTTGCTGCTGTGATCGTTGAATTGCTGTAGATCCTGTTTGTTGCTGTTGTGATCGTTTGCTGCTGCTGCTGCTGCTGCTGCTGCTCCTGCTCGTGATCGCTGTTTCTGCTGTGACACTTGCTGTTGCCGCTGGTGTTGATCCTGGTTGCTGTCGTTGTTATTGTGGCTGTTGTTGTTGTTGTTGTTGTTGTTGTTGTTGCTGTTGCTGTTGCTGTTGTTGTCGTTATTGTTGTGGATGTTGTTGTTGCTGTTGTTGTTGCTGTTGCTGTTGCTGTTGCTGTTTTTGTTGCTGCTGGTTGTTGTTGTGCTCGTTGCTGTTGCTGCTGGTCTTCACGTTGCTGTCGCTGCTGCTGGTTGTTGTTGTGATCGTTCCTGTTGCTGCTGGCATTGCTCCTGGTTGTTGTCGGTGTCTTTGCAGCTGGCATTGCCGTTGATGTTGGTGGTGCCGTCGTTGCCATTTCGTCAGCGTTGCCATTTTCGTTGACCGACGGTCGCGTTCATGACCTGTGTATCAGCCCCTTTCGTATGGTGTTGAGGGCTACCTAAAGTCGAAGAATTTAAGGGTTTCTTAGCTGTTTTTTTGTGTTTTTTGCCTTTTTCCGACTGGTCGATGTTTTGCTTTGATTCTGGAGGCAGTTCATAGCCGTCGTGGTTTCTGCCAAACGTTGACGTTCCGAAGTTGTGTTCACGCAGAAGTCGTGCTGGCACTGCTGCTGGCACTGCTGTGTATACAGGCATACATACACAAACCTCAAAACCGGCTAGCGCCCCCGCCCTGCGTTTCGACAATTCAGACCAGCTACTGTTCTGCCGTTCTATAACCGTAGTGGCGAACGGGGAGGAGCGCCCGCTATACGTGACACCGGATCTGAGATACGCAAGGGAGGGAGCTGGAGAAGTACGGCGAAAACAATAGATGCGATGAAAACTAGACCGATATATACGCAATGCAACAACAATACATGCAATCAAAAGAAGAAACGAGACCGGTGCGGGGAGCAACCCCTCAAAGTATTCACCGTGCCTCATGAGCCACCCCCCCACCTCCACCCCTTTTCGCCCGTAAATACTGCTACACTGGAAACCCCAGGCGTGGTTTTCCCGTGAGTTTGCCGCCGCGCGTCGGCGCGTGACGACCCTTACCGACGAACGAGTGAAGTTGACCAACCAGGCTGTCACGGGGGCCCGGCTGATGAAGATCAACGCGTGGGAGCCGGCTCTCGAAAAGGAGATACGAAGGTGAAACATCGTACTTTTTATTTCTTCCCTTTTTTTTTGTTCATCCCATTTACTAGCTTCGCCCGTCTCGCTCCTGCTCCCTCCTACGATTAGTAGTCGTAACTCAGATTCGGGGTCACATAGTAGGCTCTTCTCTCTTCTCTCCGCTCCCCACTGAGGTCCGCGCCTTGCGTTTTTATCACGAGGAGACACAAAGGTGAGACATCATGCGTGCTGCTGTATTTCTGCCCGTCCTCGCCTAGAAATGCACCTCGACGGACGATGCGCTTTCATTCTCATCACGGATGGTCGGCACCCCTCCGCCCCTGCACAATGTGGGGGTAAAAAAAAAATTCTGGAGACGTTGAACAATGTGGCAGCTACCAGATATATCGTAGCTGTATGGGCCCGCCGTAGAGGCTACTCAGCAGGTGGCCGGGAGCCCCCCCCCCCCTGCATATTGTGGGCGTAAACAATCCTTGTGGAGATGTTGAACAACGTAGCGAAAACCCCACAAAGTGTCGACAACCTCTCAATTCGATACGCTTAATGGTGTGCTACATTGCTGAATGCCTCCACAGGGAGTTTTTTTCGCCCACTTTGTGCAGGGGGGGGAGGGGGGGGGGGGGTCCCGGTGACCAGTGCTCTCACGCGGACACCGTGTTCCGGTGCGTGGAGGTGGGGCTCCGCACGCGTTTGACCCCCCAAGCATACGTTGTGCTGTCCCGGTAAAAATAGGAACCGTTTTGGTGGTGATACGAGTAGACAAGAAGTGGTCTTACCATTTCCGAACAAAGTGGTGATAAGGTATGCTAGCAGAGCTGTGTTTTCGATTTCTGCTGGTCTGCTATCGCTTTGGGTGTTACCGGTTTCGGCTCTTTTTAGTTACCCTCTGCATGTGTTTGTCTCTTCAGTGGCGACCCTGGTGCCCCCCCCGCCCCAACCCCCCCCCCCCCCCCCCCCCCCCCCCCCCCCCCCCCCCCCCCCCCCCCCCCCCCCCCCCCCCCCCCCCCCCCCCCCCCCCCTCCTATCAATTATTTCTTCATTCGAAACTGTCACCCATGGCAAGTCCGCCTCACAAGCGGTTCTTAGCAGAATGCAGCCTCACCCTTGATGCGACTCGCCCAAGACCCCACGGCGCTTCGCGCTTGGTGCGAGCAGTATTTGACCGGTCCGCGAAAACCCGACGTGCTCTGTCCCGGCATTGTAGGGATCCGAGGGTCTATGGTCATACGGCTACGGCCATGCATTACATGAGGACCCCCCCCCCCCCCCCCCCCCCCCATAACCTCTGGCATGGGTGTATTTTTTTAATTCATTTTCCCAGGGTTCGCTCTGAAGAAGTCCGAGTGCTGCTGACGGCCACCGTCCTGAGAGCGGTGAACGAGGCCATGTTTTTCGCGCAGCCCGCCGTGCTGGCGTGTCTCGTCTTCACCACGTACCACCTGCTTGGCAACGTTCTCACACCTCCGAAGGTGTCCACGCACGTTTTTGTTTCGACACGCTGTTTTTTGTTTTGTTACTTGTCGCTTCCTTTCATTGTGCTTGAAATTATTACTGCTTGCTAGCGTTGTTTCCATATGATGCACTATATACTCGTACACATACACCGTGTACATACGCGACGCGTTCTACGATAAAGGTATTAATAGCACATTTCCGCTAAATTGTTTTCTGAATGACGGGGGGGCTCCTTAACCTAAAATTGTCGGAATGCCAGTCTTGTCTAAAAAAATGACGTAATTGTATTCTTGGGACATGAGATTACTCAGCGGGGGGTGTAATTTGATTTTTGCTGATGTCAGTTTTCCGGTGAGGTGTGGAGCTCCTCGAGTGAAGAGCCTCAGAAAATTTAGGGCGAACCTCTATCGTAGAACGCCTCACACCGTATACTTTTGTCTCCTGTTACGGCAGATTTTTGTTGTGGCTATTGTCGTGCGCGTTTGCTGGTATGTATGTACGCCGTGCCGCAGCATACGTCAAAAGTTGGTTCGTAGCTTCGGAAGCTTCTGCCAGTTGAATCTTTGATCGGCAGCCTGCCTTTTTATGATGGCCAGCTGGCGGTGGCAGCCGATTACTGAGTACCTGGTACCGGGTAGTCCATGTGTTCGCTCGAGGGTTACATGTTTGTTCGACGACTGATTCGCTCCGGTCGGGCGATTCTTTTGCGCAGCAGCAGTGAAGCGATTGATGTATCGACCCTTTTTCACATCTCAACGAACACATTTACTTGACACCGACAGTAGATATATCGTCGCTCCAGATCCCCCCCCCCCCGCGCGCGCGCTTTGTCCCTGTACGCTCCTTCTCTGCGTGATTTGTCTTGCAAGCCCGTACTGGTATGTGTTACCATCACTCGGTAATGTCTTCTCGGCGTGGATATCTTGCAAGCCCGTATGCTGTTACGCATCATTGGGTGTTTTTTTTTTGTCGGGAAACGGGGTGCTGTTGCCGAAGGCAGGGGCAGTTTTACCTGATTTCTCGGAGGCTCCTTCCTCACGTGAAAGGCACTTCCCCCCCCCCCCGCCCCCACCCCACCCAACGACCGACGTGCAGGAGAATTGTATGCTGTAAAATAAGCCCGCTACACATAGCAAGTGTTTTTTTTTTTGCTAATGACTCGTGCTACGATGGCGGGGGCATTTTTTTTTTGGCAGAAGCGTTTTTATGTGAATGACGGGGATCCTTAACCCAAAATCGTTGGAATTTCATTTTTTGTGTTGCGAATATTTTTGGGTTGTCTGCTTTGTATTAGGCCATGGTATAGTTCATCGGGTAAGCACTTACACTTTTCTCCAAAATCATATTTTTGTTTGGAGGTACATAACTCCCTTAAGGTCATGTGAGAAGACTCAGAAACAAAGAAATGGTGCGCCTCTACAGTAGCGTGCGTCAAATAATAATATGAAATACACAGTGGATGCAAAAATATTCGGTTTTTACTTCACGTCAGTGGGAAATATTTGAGCTCACAAAAGTGCTTTTCGGCCTGACAAGTGTTTGGCCTTTGAAATTGCTTGGCCTTGAAAATGTTTGGCCTCAAAAGTGCTCGGCCTTAACATTGTTTGGCCTGAAAAGTGTTTGATCTTGAAAGTGTTTGGTCTTGAAAAGTGTTTGGCCTTAAAAGTGCTTGGCCTTGAAAGTATTTGACCTTGAAAGTGTTTGGTCTTGAAAAGCGTTTGGTCTTAAAAGTGTTTGGCCCTAAAAGTGTTTGACTTTATCAATAAAGGTGTTTGGCATTCAAAAGTGCTGTCTGGCCGTACAAGTGCTGTTTTGGATTTGAAAGTGTTTGACCCTAAACTTGCTCGGCCTCAAGAGTGTTTGACGTTAAAAGCGTAGTCCCTACCGTGTAGGCCTTCAAGCCCGATTTCCACCTTTTTTTCTTTCTCGCGCGTGCAGGTTTTCACCACCTTGGCTCTGCTTACCATCACCCAGTTCACCATGGGCAAGTTCTTATACATTGCGGTGCAGAGCTGCAGCGAGAGCTGGGTTTCCATTCAGCGAATCGAGAGCATTCTCCTCATGGAGGTTAGTGGGATTGTATCTAAACACGGTCGTGCGAGGTTACGGTGTAAGCGGCAGGTCGTGGGGGGAGAACACGTTGGTTCGGCGGTGCAGCCATGGATGGGCATGCAGAGCCGTCGTGAAAAGAAAGCAGTACGTACGAGAGGTCACCACTTAATGTACACCTGGAACAGATAATCGATCCCTACTTTAACGATCCACGGTGTATCTTTCAAGGCAGATCTATTCTCGATGTTCTATGCTTTACGGGCCGACAGTGAATACTTCAAGGAAGATCTATTCCCGATCTTGTTATCTTTAGTTCATGTGGCCGGGTGAGATCCGTATATGTCTACAAGGCGCTTCGCTCCGCGGGCGGCATACGCCGCCCGCTACGCTCGCTCAGGAAGGAAACATCAAATTGTGCGAAGCGGACAGAGGTCCATGATTGAATATTGTTTTTTTTATGGCCCCTGTAGTTAGCTGCAAACTGGCGACTTGATAATACCAAGAGTCCCGCCGCCATGCTTCATTCAGGAGAAAACAGCTCGGACGCCACATACGCTTCGCGTCGCGGGCGGTTTTCCGCTACGCTCGCTCACACGTCGTACATACGTACATACCCCAGGTAGGGTACTTATTTTCTTCTTTCGATATGCTCTGTGTCTGTGTACTCGTCGTATGTACGAAAGATAAAGCACAGAACGGCACAGCAACACAGCAAAAAAAACGAAAATGAAACCGAAAATTTCTAAAAGAAAAAAAATCCCCGTCCCCTTTCGTGTAATAATTTACTACCTGAGTGGAACACCTTACACCAGTCAAAAAAAAAAAATGAAGGAAAGAAAAAATTTACAGCAGAGCTTCTCTCTCAGCCTCGTACGCCGCCCGCCCCTCTCGCGACCATCTCGCCACCGATTCAGTCCGGGTAAAGCTTTCCTCCCTCTCTTCCACAGTGAGCCCTGTCGCCCGCCTCGCGTGAAGCCCGGTGCTCACCGTGGACCTCGACTAAAGCTCGACAATGTTGGTGCTCATTCGGGGTACCTCCCTCTTGTGACTTTCAGCCCGGTCGCAACAATAAGCAACGCTTGAATATATCTTACCATCCCGAACGACCCTTAAATACTCGTACGTACTCTATCCGAAATCACAAATGGAGGCCAGACAGAGCCTGTTGATGCATCCCTCGTGTCTCGAGGCACACGCGACGCCTAGGCACGAAAGCGGCGACCGCGCTCCTTGCAATCCCCCCTCTATCCGCCAGCATTCGCTGACACCCGCGACGGTGCCGGGTTCGCCCGCGCAATCGTGCTCGGAGTACACGCACGCACACGAAACGAAGGAAGAAAAAAGGAAAGAAGGACCGAAAGTGCGACGAGCGATGGAGAAAACAAAGACTCGCTGGAACGGTCCGGCAAGTAATAAACGGAGGCGATTCCCATGTGGGAGCTCTGAGAGGCCAGGGATGTACCAACCGAGCACGCTCAGAGATCGAGATCTAAGTAAGTATATCTACAAGGCGCTTCGCTCCGCGGGCGGCCTACGCCGCCCGCTACGCTCGCTCAGGAAGGAAACATCAAATTATGCGAAGCGGACAGGTCCATGATTGAATATCATTGTTTTTTTATGGCCCCTGTAGTTAGCTGCAAACTGGCGACTTGATAATGCCAAGAGTCCCGCCGCCATGCTTCAGGAGAAAACAGCTCGGACGCCACATATGCTTCGCGTCGCGGGCGGTTTTCCGCTACGCTCGCTCACACGTCGTACATACGTACATACCCCAGGTAGGGTACTTATTTTCTTCTTTCGATATGCTCTGTTTCTGTGTACTCGTCGTATGTACGAAAGATAAAGCACAGAACGGCACAGCGAACTAACAGCAACACAGCAAAAACAACGAAAATGAAACCGAAAATTTCTAAAAGAAAAAAAATCCCCGTCCCCTTTCGTGTAATATTTTACTACATGAGTGGAACACCTTGCACCAGTCAAAAAAAGAAAAAAATGAAAAAAAAAAGAAAAAATCTTACAGCAGAGCTTCTCTCTCAGCCTCGTACGCCGCCCGCCCCTCTCGCGACCATCTCGCCACCGATTCAGTCCGGGTAAAGCTTCCCTCCTCTCGTCTACAGTGAGCCCCGTCACCCGCCGCGCGTGAAGCCCGGTGCTCACCGTGGACCTCGACGCAAGCTCGACAATGTTGGTGCTCATTCGGGGTACCTCCCTCTTGTGACTCTCAGCCCGGTCGCGAAAATAAGCACCGCTTGAGTATTATCTTACAATCCCGAACGAACCTTAAATACTCGTACGTACTCTATCCAAAATCACAAATGGAGGCCAGACAGAGCCTATTGATGCATCCCTCGTGTCTCGAGGCACACGCAACGCCTAGGCACGAAAGCGGCGACCGCGCTCCTTGCAACTCCCCCTCTACTCGCTAGCATCCGCTGACACCCGCGACGATGCCGGGTTCGCCCGTGCAACCGTGCTCGGAGTACACGCACGCACACGAAACGAAGGAAGAAAAAAGGAAAGAAGGACTGAAAGTACGACGAGAAATAAATGGAGAAAACAAAGACTCGCTGGAACGGTCCGGCAAGTAATAAACGGAGGCGATTCCCAAGTGGGAGCTCTGAGAGGCCAGGGATGTACCAACCGAGCACACTCCGAGGTTGAGATATCTATAAGTAGTTCTATATCTGCATGACCTTGCGCGTGTTTCTTGGGTTGTACTGTACAGATCCCGCACAACCTTCTCATGACGGCAGGTGAGCGACAACCGAGTGGCTTATCTGAATCATGGTCTGTCCGACACTATAATTGTGAGACTGTTCGACACTAGGGTATGGTTGTCGCACCCTGCTGTGCAGGAGACAAAAGGGACCTTTGCTAGAACAATACGTAGTAGGTTATCAGGCAGTGACTGTCAAACATTTTCTGGAGAAAGTGGTAAGCTACGCTAAAAGAAGAAGCAACGACAAGACAAGGCAAGAGCAGGCGGAGCGAGCATCATCGCAATGGACACATGATGCGTGCCAGCGTCGAGCACATACGCATACATATGATGACGATACGTGCATGCAATATCGAGCAGTATACCGTTGGCTGTGAGGCACGCACGCAAAGCGTTTGACACCGAACATACATGGATGAATATTTGAGCAACAACGGGAAGAGCGTTTGTCTGCCGTGAATCGTGAATTGCGATGATCGTGGGGATGTCGGGGCTTTTTGAGAGGAATCGCACGCTCACATAGCTCGATGAGTAGTTACCCCATGACCTTATCGAAAAATCTAGTAAAACCCAAATGGTACTTCAATGATAATAAGGCATGCCTCAGAAAGCATACCAGGTATGTCGTATTGGGTAGTTCCTCAGTGCCCTTAAGGAGCCCCGTCCGTCAGAAATATTTGCCTTGCAAGGCTGAAAGTGCTTCCAGTACATAGCCCTATCGTAGCACGTATCCGACGTCTACTTTCCACACACCGCCGTGTCCCCCCTGTCTTTGTCACTCTCTGTCGTGGTTCAGGAGAACGACATCCTGGGCGCCCCGCTGCGCGAGGCCGACATCGCGATCGCTGGCGCCTCAGGAAAACAACGGCACCCGAGAGATAAAAAACCTACCGCCGCCGTTGCTGGTGCCGCCCCCGACGCGGCGGCGACCGCAGAAGCACCAAGGTCAACCTTGTCGGGGAGCGGAACTCTCCCTTGTTCTTCTTCGACTGCGGCGTTGGCCGCCTCCGCGGTTAACAACAACGGTGGCGGCAGCGCTCGATTATCGCCACCGCAACCACCACCAGCAGCGGTGGCAGCGACGACGACGAGGGTGGCCGCAGTCGGGGGGGGGGGAAAACGAGTTCGGCACGGCAAACAAACGGAGTGGTGGTGAACGGAGGGGCGGAGCTGGCGCTGACGGCGGCGGCGGCGGCGGCGGCGGCAAACAAGCCACTCGCGCCTACCAATGGAGCAACAGCTGCGGACGTCGCGGCAGCGGCAGCGGAAGACCCAGCCGCCGCGTTGGAGAAACGCGAACCGCAGACCGCTATTTTGGCAGACGCAGAGGTCGGGGCGGGGGATGCGGCAAAGGGAGCGGGGGTGTTCGTCAGCGACGGCAAGCTCTCGCGAGGTGGCTAATGGGGATCGCATCGATGATGATGGTCGTCGCGAACAGCGGGGGGTTATCACGATGAAAGGGGCCAGCTTCCGCTGGAAAGACGGGAAAGCGGAGGATAAGCACGCGAAAATATTCCGGAGTTTGGTGGAGGCTCGCGCGGAGAAGAGAAAGGTTTGTTTTCTGCGGACCGGGCGGCGGGGGGGGGGGGAAGGGATTTACGGGCTCGTAGTAGGGAGAGGGGGGGGAGGAAGTTAGCCTGCTCTCGAAGGGGAAGCAGGGGAAGGTAATCTCACCTTGGGACATATAATCGATTCAAACTTTCGGACATATAAGTTTCCTGATCTGTGTTATGTGGCTCATGTTGCGGGGCGAGAGCCGTATGTATAACCTGCATGAGCTACGGGTAGCACATGTTTCCTGGGCTGGATCTGCCCCATAAGGCAGATCCTGCACAACCCCTCACAACGGCAGATGAGGAACTAGATGATCTATCTGCACACAGATCAGATAGTTCATGGTCTGTCCTACTGTAGGTGTGAAATTTATGGAGCGGCGGAGATGTCCCCCGTCAAACGCTGACGGAAGGTCCTAGGTTTCTCATGTTTTTGTTTGTCGCGAAGAGGTACCTCGATGATCTCGAGCCCGACGCTGAAAAGCGAGCCGCACCTTGCTAGTGAGTGCCCCGGTTGCCCTCCCGCTCTTCATCGAGCGAACTTGCTTGTGACACCTCGCAACGGATGACGGATGACTACTGCTGCAGCACCACTACCACTATCACCGGCGGGCATCGACAAGTGCGCGGTGACCTCTCGCACATATACTTATCTTGTTTCCATCCGTTTTTTTTTTTTTCTCTTTCTTTCCCGTTTGCGCATGCAGCATCACCAGTGTCACCGACAGCTGCAAGTTCGGGTGATCTCTCATATTTTTGTGTCTATTTATTCATTTTTTTTTTTGTCCTCCTTTCTCGTTTGCGCTCTGACCGACCCAGGGGTCGAACCGGCGGGGTGACCGTGGCGGCGGCGGTGGCCCCGATCCCAGCAAGCGTGTCGAGCAGGAAGAAGTCGAAGCAGGTGACTCTCGACCATCCGTGGCGTGCTGCGCCTCTCAATGGTATCGTTTGTTCTCGCGATGTTTCTCGATACAGACCTGGGGTTACAATTACCAACGCATTTTTCCCCGTAGTATATAGCATTTTTGTATTTTCTCGCATACGCCACTAGCAATTAATGCCACGCGTCTTTTTTCGTCAAACAGGAGGGCGGGCTCCCCCTGCCATGTGTTTTGGTATGTGCGGCTCTACTGTAGCAGATAGAGTACGCCAACTATAGTATTAATCCGCCGGGTTCGGGTCTCGAGTTGGTAGGTACTGCACCCTCCCGTGCCGACATCGATGGCAAACGGCGCCCCGCCATACTGTTATCACGCGGCTTCCCTTGTGTCGTGCTCCCCTCCCTTACACAAACGAAACCGTACTACAGTAGACGCTTCTCGCGTTTTTTTTGTTGGCTTCCCTGGGCCTGCTTTCGACATAGAAGCACCTGCAACATACACGAAACCGAAAACGTTTCTCGCGTTTTTTTTTTTATTTTGCTTCCGTGGGCCCGTTCTCGTCATAAAAACGCCTGGTACACAAACGAAACCGTAAACGTTTCTCGCGTTTTTTTTTTTTTGCATCCGTAGGATTGTTTTCGACATAATCTCTGGTATATATGTACAATAGTAGGCACCCCCTCTCAAGGGACCTCGCGCTAACGGCAAACTGTTTAAATGGGACCTCAAATTTCTGCCCACCATTTTTTTCCCACTACTGACTGTATTAAGGGGCCGGTACCAAATCCTCTGACAAGGGACATTGGTACTTACATGAAGGATCCCCAGTACCGAACGCGCTGCGTAGGGGTCCCTTAAAAAAAGGGGCTAGTGTACCTTAAGAGTGGCTGCATGCTGTAAGGGGCCCGTGCCTCTAGAGTTGTTTTAGTTTTCCCAGCTCTTCGAGCGCAGCTTGCGAGCACCAACGCATCCCTATCTCTAGAAACACGAAATGAAAAACAGCCGGGCAATCGAGTAGCAACCGCGCGACAAATAAAACGACACACACCGCACGCCCCCGGTACGTGACGTGCCCTGTGGGAGCGGGGGCGAGGGGCGCGGCGGAAGGGGGGGCAAAGCCATGCAAAATTGGGGATCTACCGTTTTGTTCTGCACCCCCCCCCCCTCCACCTCCTCCCCCCCGCTTCCCCTCCTCTCGCACGATTGCGTCACGGTACTCAACACGCTCGGCTGTGAAATGACTCTTATGATTTTCAAGCAATGGCGGCCGAGGGGAGAGCCCGTGTGAGTACCTTCCACCTCTTGGACAGATCATGATCTAGATCATCTCACAGATCATGATCTACAGGTAGATCTGTAGATCATCTACTGTAGTTCCTCACCTGCCGCTGTGAGAGGTTGTGCAGGCAGGATCTGCCTTATAGGGCAGATCCAATCCGGGAAACGTGTGCTGCAGTGGATTCATGCAGATTGTACGGCTCCCACGCGGCAACATGAGCTAGACCATACGGATCATGCTAAACATGAGGAATAGACGTACCTTGAAATATGTACGGTAGATCATGAAGTGCGAATCGAGGGTCCATCCGAGGTGTGGCATTTTCCCGCTCAGCGAATGTCCGCGTCTGCTGTTTCGCTAGTTCTCGCTCTTGTTGGTTTTTCATACAATTTATACGATTTATAAAATTCAAAGACAAAGACATCGTCAGCTGTGACATAAACAAGGGTTGCGTCTACACTCATTCGTACCACCTGCGTGTGATGTCTTCGATCTCTTCGTGCGAGTTTTGGGGGGGGGAGGGGGCGGAGTTCGTGCGATCCTGTCTCCGCTGAACCTATTATTCCACTGTACGTTCTGTTTAGTCGTTACTTCTCGCGCTCGTTTTGTTTTGCGCTCGTTTTCTGTCGCAATGGTTGTAGGCTTCGTCTTGGACGCCATAGACTTGAGGATCGAGCCCGGGAAGTTGGTGGGGATTGTGGGACCCGTGGGCTCCTCGAAGAGCTCGCTGCTCATGGCCGTGCTCCGAGAAATTTCTCCGGAAAATGCGGGCGAGGTCGGTGCATGCCATTGGTGGGGTGTACACACCAAGAACAAATGTTGGCACGGGGATGGTTGCCGAACGAAATCAAGTAGGCTCTGGCTGCTGTAGATCAGTTTTACTTTTCGAGCCCTTTTTTTTTTTTTTTCGGCATGGCGAACCATGGATGTGTTTTATTTGTGATCTTCAGTTGGCTCGATGTGTGTGGGATTGCATTCCCGCCCCGACAACAATCGCCTTTTTCATATGGAAATCTTTTCTCCGTTGACCTGATCGAACGGCGCACAGTGTGAAACTTTAACTGGCACAGTGTGTGGTTTCATTCCTTCCCCAACGACGGCCTCTTCTCATGATGGAAACCCTCCTCCATTGCCGCTTGATCGATCGACGCACAGGGTGAAACGTATGTGTCTGTGGGAGGGACTCTGGCCTACGCGTCTCAAGAGCCGTGGATTCAATCCGGGACCCTGCGAGATAATATTTTATTCGGGAGAAGAATGAACCGAACGAGGTGCGAACGTTATAGCTGAACCCTCATTCGGCAGACTATTGTTACGTGTGTGGACAATACGTTGTGCAGATAGATGCGTGTACGATACGTTGTGCAGACGTGTATACAAGTATACAATACCTTGTGCAACTGCGTGTACAATAGGTTGTGCAGATAGGTGTGTGTGTTCAATACGCGGTGCAGATGCATGTGTGTACAATACGTTGTGCAATGGGAAAATTTCGAAGCGCCTGTTTCTTCGCACGCCGACAGTGGGGTTGTTGCGGGTCACGCTCGTGGTCACGCGTTGTACTGGCAGCGCTTATATATATATTTGACCCGATTGAACGCTAGCCCCGCCTGCCCCCGACAGTAGTGAGAAAATAACTTGTCGCTACGGAGGTTTCGGGTGTTGCTGTTGCTGTTGTTGTTGTTGTTGTTGTTGTTGTTGTTGTTGTTGTTGTTGTTGTGGTTGTTGCTGTTGTTGCTGTTGCTGTTGTTGTTGTTGCTGTTGCTGTTGCTGTTGCTGTTGCTGTTGCTGTTGCTGTTTGCTGTTGTTGTTGCTGTTGCTGTTGTTGTTGTGTTATTGTTGTTGCTGTCGTTTGCTGTCAACGACTGTGTTTACCTGTCTAGCTTTCGTCCTCCGGATTCGTACGTTTTAGGGCCATTCGCGTGGACCCCTCCCCCCCCGTACTTCCAGGCAGTCAATAGACTACGGCCATGCAGGACAATGAGATCACCCCCCACCCTATCCTGGGCGATAGATGGTGCCACAAAAGGCAGGACACGAAGGGGATAAGGTAGGCAAACGTTTTTGGTGTATTATATGTACAACACGTGTTGAGCGGCCCAAATGTTGGAGTTGTCTCTGCTAGGAGTAGAAGTGATGCTCCGTCTCGAAAGGGATGCGTGGTCAATCCAGATGACTGAGGCAAGCAACAAATGAGTACCCACCCCATCCCCTTGCCCCTGCTGCCGCCTTTGTTATGTTGCATCTGATGTACCGGTGATAGGTACGAAACGGTTCTGCGAGACTGTGCTCTCGAGCGCGATCTCTCCATCCTCCCTTCTGGCGACATGACCGGCATCGGCGATAGAGGCGTTAATCTTTCGGGAGGGCAGAAGGCGAGGGTGGGAATGGCTCGCATGGCCTACGCGCATGTGAGTTGGGTGTGGGGGCCAGGGAGGAGCGGGATAAAAATAACCGCTCTGCGACTGAGAACATGATGAATAGAGGGGCACGACCACGAGGCCGCCCCTTGGATCTCCGTGCTGCCCTCCGCAAAAAACGACGTGCTCCGTCTCGGCGTTGCAGGCACGGGAAGGTCGATGGTCATACGACTTCGGCCATGCATGACATGAGTACACTCCCCCCACCCCCGACCACACCACCCTGACCCCTCCCCCCCCCCCCCCCCCCCCCCCCCCCCCTAACCTCTCCCTCCTCCCGGCTATGGTCCGGCCTGTGATCATGCCCGGGGTTATTCATAGGCCGATACGTATCTGATGGACGATCCGTTGTCGGCAGTAGATCCGGCGGTGGGCAGGGAGCTGTTTTCAAGGGTCGTGTGCGGGAGGTTGTCGGGAAGCACGAGGATTCTCGTCACGCATCAGGTGGGTGCACCGGCCGCCACGGACAGCGCTTTTGGGGGGGTGCGCGCAGTGGCCGTGTGGCGATCCAGGTCACTCCACCTGCTTCAGAAAGAACCTATTTAATTTCTAATGCTACTGTAGTACGTAGGGCTACTATTTTCAAGGGGAACATACAGCAGTGATCAGTGGCGTGTGAACAATGGGGGATGCCTTGTTTTTTCGGTCCGTGGTGAGTCCTAAATTACCATGACCACACCCGTCATAGATGCAAGCGGTCGTTTCTTCACGATCTTTTTTTTTTTGGTCTTGTCGTTTCTTGACGATGGGGACATGTGACTGATTCCCGCTCCGTGACCTACATGTTTCAGGGCAGATGTATTCCCTATCTGTGTGATCTATATGTACGTAGCTCATGTTGAGTGGGAGGGAGTCAGTCGTACGCTCAGAATGATCTACTTGCAGGAACATGTTTCCTGGGTTTTGGGGGTCTGTACTCGTTCAGGTCCTGCACCACACCTCGTGACGACAAGTTGAACCCTTGTATGTAGGACTGCAGTCCTGTTTTGGGCACATCTACTTAGAACTAGAGTGATTTGTCCCCTAGACGGGACTGCAGTCCTTAAAGGGTTGTAATGATCTGTCCGATGTGTGTGCGTGTGTTTTTTTTCCATGTTGGCTTTGTCCTGCCTGTGTCTGCGCCCTGTCGGGGGCATAACCACTCAGGAGGTAGCCTCGCTCTATCTGTTGGCCTCCATCGACCGTGAGCCCACGCGAGCGAGCATCGTAGGAGACGGGGTGTGTTTCGGAGGGGTGTGTGTGCCTGTCTCGCAGTTGGCAGAAAACGCATCAGGTACATGGTTATCAATTTTTTGGTTACGCTCTTCGGCGCGTGCCTGTGCCTTGGAGACGGGACTATGGTTAAAGAGTTGCTTACTCCACCAGGGTGTGGTTGTGTTTTTATGGCGGACGATCAAGAACCATAGCCTTTTGTTGCTTGGTTTTCGCGTCGATGGGTGATGTTTACGTTTCTTTGTATGAGTTTATTTCCTGCAAAGGTTGAGACAAAATTGGCCCAAAATGTGTCAACAGGTAGGTGAAGTCGACGTTTTTTCTTCATCTCCAGGATGGCCACTCGATTGACAGTCGTATGCTACGCGCAGGTGCACTACCTGAGTGACCCGGCTGTCGACGAGATCATCGTTATGGACCACGGCAAGATCGCTGCGCGGGGCAGGCAAGTCATGACGACTGTTTTCTTTTTATGTTGATATTCCGGGGGGTTGATAAAAATAGAAGCTCAATCCTGTCAGGGACTGCGGTCCCGTTTTTGGGGACAAACTACTTGAATTTTGAGTGGTTTGACCCTTCAACAGGACTGCAGTCCAAGCAGTCCTGGAAGGGTTAAGCTCTCGCCACACTTGTACGTTTAAGGTAGGTGTCGTGTGCCAATTTAACCCGTTGCTCCCGCCGCAACATCACAACAAGCTTCTGCCACGTACCTCGGGCGCACTGGGTGTCTTGACCCGATCTGATTCCGAGGGGATCAGGTGCGGTGGAGACATGTAGCCGAGACATGGCGACTTGCTTCCCTACCTGTTGAACGATGTCAGGAGACAACACTTTCGTCCCTGGGCAGACGCTGTCGAGGCAAACGCCATGGCAGGAAAAACCCGGGGACACTGAATATAACCCCCCCCGTAAAAAAGCAAAACGCTGGACCATAGTGTTGGAAACAACGTGTGTTCCTGTCTGTTTTTTTCAATTGTTTTGTTTTAATACAACAATACTCCGCGTCTACAGCAAAATACCGGACTCGTTCCCCCACGTGTCTGCTTTCCTGTGCAAGCTCCGATGATCTAGCTTGGCATTGTTGGGAGAAGAGGTCGTGGGGCTATTAGGTGGGTTCGCCTTTGCGTGAGACGCACTCAATGCCGTACTGACTTTCACGAAGTGTTTGGTTGGTTGACGGTGGAAAAACTTCACGACCTTGGTTCTAACCTATTACCCCATTTTTTGTCCACCACGAATGCCGACCGCAATATGTACTCGAATTTCACGTACATGGTATCATGCTGACCGCCTTGAACGCCGGAAGAGAAAAAAAAAAAGAAAAGCCATGGGGAACGGGTTGGCAGGGGTTTGTAAACACGTGTGCCAATTTTCAGGATCTATCTCCAAAACACGGCGTGGACACTAGAGGTCAAATGACTGAGCCAGGCAACAGATGAGTACGCCCGCCCCCCCCGCTGACGTGTCCAGAGAGTCTATTGCCGTACAAATACGACTACGGGGATGCATGACATGAGTGCACCCCGCCCCCCTGACTCTTTCCCTCGCTTCGTCGTATTCCCCCAGCTACGACAACCTCGAGGCGAACGGTAGCCTTGCCGGCCTGGAGCGCCCGGTGTCGCTGTCCGATGACCTCGCGGTGATGGGAGCAGCAGAAGACATCATGCCGAGACAAGGCAGGCACTTCTCGTCGACGTCGATAGCATCGTCGTCGTCCGCGGCGAATCCCATTGGCACCACCGTCTTGTCGCCATCACCGCCCGCGGGTGTCTCTTTCTCAACGAGCGGGGCCGACGGTCACAGCTCCGCCACCACGGGCACTAATGGCGTCGGCGAAGCCCCCCCCTCTCTTTCACACGCGCACGGCGATGACGATGGCGATGGCGGCGGCGGTGGTGGTGGTGGTGGTGGTGGTGGTGGTGGTGGCACGCAGCTCTCATCCTCTCGCGACGGTGGTGGTGCGGTTGGGTTCGAGGAGGAGCAGGAAGCGCTGGGCGGCGCTGGAGAGGTTGACCTGGCGCTGGAGGCGCAGAAGTTGAACGGCGGGGTTGTCCGGGCCAGGATGCGAAGCAGGAGTTCCATGTACCGCTCGGAGGCGTCGCTATCGATGGCGCGGCAGGAGAGCGAGGATATGGAGAGGACTGATTTTCCCCCGGAACTCGTCGTGGCGGAAGACAAGGAGGTGGGGACCGGGGGGGGAGTGTACTTGATATCATGCATGGCCGTAGTCGTATGACCATAGACCCTCGCATCCCTACAATGCCGGGACTAAGCACGTCGGGTTTTCACCGACCAGGCAGATCGCGCGGGGGGGGGGGGGGGCGTACTCATTATCATGCATGGCCATAGTCGTTTGACCATAGACCCTCGCATCCCTACAAATGCCGGGACGGAGCACGTCGGGTTTTCACCGATCAGGCAGACATTGCTTGCACCTAGCGCGAAGCGCGTGAAGTGTTGGGCGAGTCGCATGAAGGGTGAGCTGCATCCTCCTATGAATTGCTTGTGAGGCGGCCTCGCACATGGATGACAGTGTCAATGAATTGATGTATTGTCTGGTATGGCAACTTCCAGGGACAGCAATGAGTTTACAGTGTAACTGCCTTGCCTTACCATATACACACTATGTGATGCGATCATCCCCCTTGTGCGAACTAAAGGTTCTTCCCGCACAAAAATGATCTAACTCGACCGCCAGCCGTGGTGACCGCCAAAAAAACAAAACAAAAAAACGATACCCTGGTTGCCTAGCTCACGCAGTGAGAGGCGTGTTTTACAACGTCGTCGCCAACCGACGCCAACCCAACCTATATACATACCAGGTAGATTATATAGTGGCGGGGTGTACCCGGTATCATGCATGGCCGTAGTTGTATGACCATAGACCCTCGTATCCCTACAATGCCGGGACGGAGAGAGGAGGGGTTGGATGCTTATGGTTTAGAAGGGGGGAGGGGAGGTCATGGTTGCCACCGCCTCTTCTTTGACTGGCGTTTGACCGAAGAGGCGGGGGGATTGAGGTTGGGGGGGTGGGGGCACACTCATTTGTTGCCTGTCTCAGTCATTTGACCAAGGCGTGGGGGGGGGGGGGGGGGGGGGGAGGAGGAAGGGGTCACCTTTTTTTCCGCCACCTCGTTTATCGGCGTTCGACCGGTTGGTGCGAGGTACCGTGGTGGTGAGGGAAGGACATTATAGTTGTTGTTGTGCATGTGTTGGTCTCCGAAGAAGAGACTTGTCGGCAGGTATGATTTGATACGAGCGAGAGGTGTAGTAGTGTTCGGCGCTGGACCGTCGCTTTGTAAGGAGAATGTCGGTAGTGTGTTCGAGCGACGAGGTTCGTGGTGCTTGGTCGGCATTGTGGTGACGCAAGCACTTTTTTTCAAGGGGTGGAGCGGGGGAGGGGGGAAGGGGAGGAGGCATGAGGAAGGTCGCGTACTTTTCGTAGGGAGGGGGGGGGGGGGGGGGGGGGGGGGGGGGGGGGGGGGGGGGGTCAGGGGGGGGGGTAGGTTGGAGCTGCTATCGTATGGTGGTGCGGTGGAAGAGTCAGGGGGCAATACCTGATGGCGAGTTCTTCAAAGGTGCGTCTGTTTTTTTAATTGGGGCAATGATACAACGAAAGGCGTTGTCGTGTCTCCCTAGTGAGCCTGTTCTTCGCGCCAACACGTATAGTCCGGTTCTTTTCGCTCTTGACGTCCTCCAAATACATCCGCACTGCTATCGGGCTCCGTTCTGTTGTTTCGTTTCGGCTATTTCTTTCCATCTTTTTTTCCACTACGGCTGTTGCCAGATACCTGTTATACGTTATTTATGGTCTAGGTTTCTTCGCCTTTTGCTTGTCCGTGACAGGAAGACGATGTCTTTCTTGCTAATGAGCTCCGTTCTTTTTTTGCTCTCGTTTGCGGCCCCGTCCACGTGTTTCTGGTTGTTACCAGATGCGAGGCCTGAAAAACTGTAGGGCAGTCTTTTTTAGTCTCTCCACTTTGATTCGCGTTGCACTATTGCACATCTCGGGATAGAGATCAGCTAGATCATGTACAGATCAACTACAGATGATCTAGTTCGTCACCTGCTGCTGTGAGAGGTTGTGTAGGATCTGCCTTGTAGGGCAGACCCAATCCAGAAAACATATCTTAGATCATGCAGATTCTACGGGTCTCACCCGGCAACATGAGCTAGATCATAGACGTTCGGGAAGAGATATATCTGCCTTGAAATATGTAGATATGAAGTGGGAATGATCTGCAGATGGTCTGTCTGAGATGTGCACTCTTGTCAGCAGCTGTTTCCAGATACCAGGTACTGTAGAGTACCCGGTAGTCTTTTTTCTTGCTTTCTTTTAATTCGCGTTGCCTCATACGCATTCCGTGGCTGCCTGGCATCGCCGCTGTTTCCGCCTGCGTGCAGTCTGGGGTGCTGAGGCGCGGCACGTACTGGGAGTACACGAGGGAGGCTGCGGGCGTGTTTCAAGTGGTGTTCATATTTTTATCCATGGCGGGGGGGCAGGTGAGGTATTTTTTTTATGTTGGCATGAAGGTCGTTGTCGAGCCATGCCTCTACAGTGCGGTGGGGGCGAGGCGGGCGGGCGGGGGCGTACTCATTTGTTGCTTGCCTTAGTAATTTGACCATTAACCACGCATCTACTTCGAGACGGACCACCAGTCCTACTCATAATAGAAACCCCTCCAACCTTTGGGCGCCCATTACGATTTTTTCATCCGTACAATACTCGAACACCTTTTGCTTTATCTGATCCCCGTCCTGTTTCGCCTTTTGTGGCCACCATCTATCTCCTAGGATAGCGACCGTTTCCTCGCTATCATCTAGTGTGCTAAACTTGTCCGTGCTACATGCCACGATATGAGGTGTACTCGATGGGGGGTGGAGGGGGGAGGTGTACTCATTGTTTTGCGTGGCCGTAGTCGTATGACCATAAACCCTCGCATCCATACAATGCCGGGACCGAGCACGTTGGGTTTTCCACCGACCAGGCAGACATTTGCTTGCACCAAGCGCGAAGCGCCGTGAGATGTTAAGCGAGTCGCATGAAGGGTGAGCTGCATCCTACCAAGAAGCGCTTATGAGGCGGACTTGCATATGGATGACAGCTTTAATGAGTTAATTTAACCTCCGGTGTGGCCACTTCCAGAGACAGCAAGTGGGTTTACTGTGTAACTGCCTCTTTTAGTGCCTTACCATAAACACTACGTGATACGATCATTCCCCTTGTGCGGAGTAAAGTTTCTTCGCCCGCACAAAGGATCTAGCTCGACCACCAGCTGTGATTGACCGCCAAGAAAAAAACACGGTACACTGGTTGTCTAGCTCAAGTAGTGAGCGGCATGTTTCACAGTGTCGTTGGCAACCGACGCCAACCCAAACTAAATATATATAATATGGGGGGATGGGGGGGTATTTTGGTATTTTCAGTCCCACACGTTTTTGGCTGGCCCTTGTACCGCCTCCGTTGTCTGGAAACCCACCAGGCGCTCATAATGTCGGTGACAGTGTGGCTAGCAAAATGGTCCCGCCAGAGCGAGGAGGAGCAGCAGCGGGGTCGCTACTTGCTCGTCTTGGTCCTGCTCACGGTGGCCGCGGTCGTGGTTTCCCTCGTGAGAGCTTTGGTCACATTCATCAACCTTGTTCGGGTGCGTGGGGTGTACCTGCCTGCTGTGTATGGACGGGACATGACCTTCGTCTTTTGTTTTGAGTTTGGTTCTGCACGTACTGCTATCGTAGTGGAGAAAAAAGCTTTTGGTATTAATTTTCGTTCGCTCGGGTTTTTTTTTTTTACACCTGATTTCGGGGCACAAAAAATTGTGGCAAAAAAAATGTGATGCATGTTCCTGTTGTTGGTGTATATGGTGCGTTGGTGCCAAACAAAGTTGGATCGATTGCCTGCTTAGTATTTATCTGTGTACCCTTCGCTTGAACGCTGGATAGAGACAAGAAAAAAGAAGAATATACAGGCGACAGCAGACCACATCGTATGCCGACGGCATCATAATCAGACGACATCGTAAGCAGACGGTATCTAAGCAGACGACGTGGTAAGCATGGTAAAAACCACGAACAACCTCGGGTATATGATCGTGCTGAAAACCCACACCTGGTGCTCACGACTGCAGGAGGCCGGCTGAGGCAAGGCTAGCTTCCGCAGAACAGAGGACAGTTTAGTGGCGTGGGTGTCTTCGTGGTATATGTTTTTTTTTTCGTGCTCTGGAAGGCGTGGGCGGCACGACACGCCAAATGCTCTACCAGGTATATGTTGTTTTCGGGGGTCAAACTGAACAACAGCCCAAAGACGCGTTTTTACTTCAGGAGTACGGTGGGGTACCCATTTAAGACCACTCCGTGACTGGCCAATAAACGTGGTCGTCTCTCTAATAGTATGGTCTTAGCATTTGCTACTGACAATACTAATTCTACTGGCCATACTACTGGTTCCAATAGTTTTTTCTCGTGACAAAAGCCGATTCATCCTTTTGGTACCATCTTCCGAAAAATCTTTAACACGGGTGATTCAAAATGTGGTTACCCCACTGCTGTACCACGGTTTTGTCCAAATAAGTTTTAATCGACGGAGTTTCTAACCTGCGCAACTGTAGATAATATCGTTTTATTTCGTTGGAACAAGGTGCTTCGTTATATATATACTTGTGGGCCATAGGATGATGGTTCATCCGGTCGCCCTCTCAAAAGCTCCTCATGTGAGCAAGGAACCTCTGAATTTTGGATGCAAGCCTCTACCGTGCTACTGGAGGCCAACAAATACGTACTACTGCCGCTCACATGGGAGTTCCTTCTCCCGCCCCCCACCCCACCCTGTCGTCGAGGCAGGCCTCTCACCGTCTGCACGATCGCATGCTGAAGAGGATCATCCGCGCTCCAATCCTGTTCTTCGACTCCAACCCCGTCGGCAGGTGAGCGAGTGCACAAAGGAAAGTATGCCACTAGTTCATACGTTGGACATATAGATAACCCGCTGTAGAAAATATGAATCGATTTCGGACCTGTGTGTGATCTACAGCAGTAGCTGATGTTGCCACGTGCAGCCTTGTGTATGCTTGTTCTGCGCGGTGTAGAGGGCGGGTTGGGATCTGTACTGCACAGATCCCGCACAGCTTGTCGTAGCGGCAGGGTACGAGCTAGATCATCTATTTGTAGGTCGTGATTTAGTCCGACGTGTGCATGATTTTGAGATAAACCAAAAATATAGTTCCTTGTCGAGGCTCTGTAATGTTGTGTGTCGAGGCTCTGCTTCTCTTTTTACAGAGACAGATAGCTTCGACATGCGTCTTTCCGACGTGGTACAAACACAGCTGGGCAATATTTGCTGTGCACAGCAAAACTTCACGTATCCTCTTCTTCGCCTGCACCACCACGTGTAGATAACAGCTCAAGCTTCCACCTCTCTGGCTGCCGGTACTTTTTGTCCTCTCTGGTTAACCTTTACAGTACGTACTGAAACAAAGTGTCCCACACTAATTCGTGGTAAAATTCCCTGGAAAAGTGGTTGCAGATTTTTTGTAGGGGTTAACTGCATGTTTTCCTGCTTGAGAAAGACGGTAATGAAAAAAGAGTGGATCCCCACGGCCTGCAGGCTTTTCTTCTCCAGTTGAGCTTACCTCATACCAGGTCTATACCTGGTGCTGTCGACAACGTGCGTGTCCTTTGAGCAAGAGACGCAATGAGAAACGACTGGAGTCTCATGGCCTGAAACTGTGGTTTGGTGCGAAAACGGCCGTCTTTACCTTTCTTTATACGTACCTTAACATTGTGTTTGGTGCACTGCTGCTCTTGTGCAGAATCCTTAACCGCTTCACCAAGGACATGCACTTCATGGACGACCTGCTGCCGTTGACGGTGTATGATTTTATCATCTGCGCCTTCATGGTCTTCGGAGGCGTTCTGATCGTCTTCATCGTCAACCCTTGGGTGGTACTCAGGTGCGCGGCAGGAATGACAGCAAGTCACTATTATTACAGAGGACCATAGTAAATAGGACCTACGGTACACACAAAAAACTATATGTGTTCTTATTTTTACTAACATTATTTGGTCCTATTTACTATGGTCCCCCGTAATAGTGGAATAAAATATATTTTCTCCATGGTGCTCCCGCTATTGCAAAAGGCGTGAATATCTAGCGCGTGCTATTCTGATTGTTTCCATTGTCAACCCTTGGTTGGTGCTCAGGTGCGGCAAGAATTGACAGCGAATCACTAGATTCTATTTTGCTTCGTGTGCTGCTGCCGCTGTTTTTGCCAAAGGCGTGGAACCGCGCTCGTGCTTTTCTGATTGTGTTCATTGCCAACCCTTAGGGCTGTGCCCGGGTGCGACAATAGTTTCAGCAAGTCACGAGATTGTGTTTTTTCTCCGCGCTGCTGCCGCTGTTGCAAGCCCCGTGATTGGCTTGTACCACTCTGTCCCGCAGTAGGAGGGGCGTTTGTTTATTGGCGTTTCATCCAGACAGTCCTCGTATTTCGGGACATCGTGGCACTTGTTTTTGCTGGTAATCGCGGCGCGACCCTCTGATTGACGGCGCCTCACCAGCCCTGTTTTTCCTTCGAATCGCTTACTTGTGAGGGAGGCCGCTGACCTAACGCCAGAACACAGCATGTTTTTTGTTCATGTTGTTGTCCGTAGCACGCGGGCGACTATCAGACCCCTTATCTCCTGGACCCCGCAAAAGTTCGTCCTCGAAGCTGACTCCCTTGTTGCCTGCTCACGGATCACTTCGCTCGGCTATCATCTGCGTTGGGTGGATATTTTTAGCACGCAGGCATTTTTTATAACCCTGTTGGCGCCGAAGAGCCCGCTCGATAACTATGAAAGCGAGGCATGTCTACAACCGCCGGCGTGTTTTTTTTTCAGCAGATCGCCCGCTGTGAAAACATCACCAGATCCAGATTTTTGTGGGGATAACGAAGACAAAACAAAGCTTTATCGGCAATTTTCGACGCCAGTTTATTCACGGAGCAACTACGCACAGAGTAACTTCTTTTTGACCGGCGATCCTGGCTTTGCCCTTGTTCCCTGACTCCTCTTTTTGCAGCATGCTTCCGGCGACGGCGTACTTCAAGTATCTCCAGGGTTTCTACATGAAGACGAGCCGCGAAGTTAAGGTACTATTTTGGGAGAACATACCTTAGTAATCAAAACCGAAATATGGCGTGCAAACATCCGGGGATGGGTATGTGTTTTCTGAGTCCATCGTGAGTCTTTATTAGCATGGCGCCCCGTACTGGCACGAGAAAGAAATCGTGGCTGGCAGTAATCGGAACCTGTTACAGGGGAACTATTGCGGGGGGACCATGGTAAATAAGACCAAACATTTTCAGTAAAAATAGGTAAATAAATAGGTTTTTATGTATACCATAGGTCCTATTAACTATGGACCCCGTGATATGAGTATTGAGGACCAAGTATGCTTTGTAAAAATACTGGAACACCAGGTATAGGTGTTTTGTGTGTATATGATGGGTCGTGATTACTTTGAATATGGCAATAGTATATGTTTTGTAAATATAGGGGATATACTGTAAACGATGTTTGTGGGGTCAATCATGGGTTCTGATTTAGCCGATAGACCCCACGCGATAGTGTATTTTGGGTGCACAGCACTTTGGTTTGTCTCGGCGCCTGTTACACAAAAAGGCTTTTTCGATCTACTACGATAGACTCTTGCGTTGGGCCGATTATTTGGCGGCAAAACTCTTTGTCAAGTGGGGGGCAGTGGGCGTGAAAGAGCTAGTGCTGTTGTAGAGCTATTTTAGCGTATTTGGAGCTCGATTTATTCTGTGCGCAGCAGTAAGTATGTGCGAGTTGCCAGAATCAGGAGCAACCCTACCTATCAAACCTTTTGCTTTTTCAGTCAGCGTTGACGTCCCCCAGAGTGCCCCCAAAAGAAGTATTCGTAGTAGCTCTTTATACTCTTACAGTAGTAGCACAAAATGTCTGTTGTGAAACCTCTCGCTGTGCGTTTTTTTTTTGTTTTTCTTGTGAAAGCACGCTCCATCCTCCCTAACCTCACGTCCCTCCGTTTCTCTCTCTTTGTGTTTGGATGTCTACCCTAGCGGCTGGACGGGGTTACTCGCAGCCCCGTTTACTCCCAGCTGTCCGAAACGCTAGACGGCTTGGTGACCATCAGAGCGTTCGGCACACAGCGTAAGTGGCTTGGTTTCTGTTGTCGGACTTCTTGTGTTTGTTGACTTTTTTTTTGTTATCCTTCGGCGGATGGGTACAAACAAAAAGGTTAAGCTCACCTAACTTCCCCACACAGAAAAATGTGTCTGATTTGATGTGCTTCGTTTTTCGTTTGTCGAAACTTCTATCCCTATAATCTACTACTTTATTGCCTTGAGTCTACAACTCGGACATGCTATCCGCCTGCTGGTTTGTTTTTTATTTTACGGCTTTTATTAGCAGTCGAGTGCAGCTCTTGGTATCAAACAAAACGAACTCTTTCGTGTCTGGTTGTTGCAGCTGCTGCCGAAAGTACGGTATATACACGAGTGGAAGTCTGCCGGAAGAGTCACCAGCAGAAACATTGTTATTTCTATCGCAGCCGCGGTCCTCCTCCCATGTCTCCACAGTAGTGTCGCAAAAAATCAAGACTCTTTGCGGTTGGGTCAGCGATTTTTTGGAATCTCACGGGTCGGATGGGGTCGGGTCGGGTCAGGAGGGTTTCAAACTCTCGCGGGTTGGGTCGGGACCGGTCACCCTTACCCGACCTGGCCCGCGAGGTTTGACCCTGCCCGTGAAGTGCCCTGCAATAAGTAGACTCGGGAAGCTGACAATAGAGGGCATTTTTGCGGGCGGGCCTTATGGTGTGCCTGAAAAGCATGCAGGGTGATGGTTGGTCAGTGGTTGTAAGCAGAGATAGGTATACACGTTTCATGGTACCGCAGACCGTGGACCGCCAGGAGCGCAAAAACGAACGCGCCAAATAGAACCACAAGAGCAACGGTCACGCCCATGTCACCTACGCAGTATAGGCACACGTGAACGCGTTAATTTCCCTTAAGGCAGCCTTCCCAAGCTCGAGCGTCGGGAAGTACCTCCCCTCTCGACCTGTCACTCACTCACTGCCGCCGCCGCCGTCGTCGTGATCTCCGAACATTACACACGCCGGACAGATCAGATAGATCATTTACAGATAGATCATCGACGAATAGACCATCTACAAATAGATCATCTATATCCTAACCTGCCGTTATGATATGTTGCGCAGGATCTGTATGGTACAGATCCATCCCAGTATCCTAACCTGCCGTTATGACATGTTGCACAGGATCTGCACGTCGGACAGATCAGATAGATCATCTACAGATAGATGGTCTACAAATAGATCGTCTATATCCTAACCTGCCGATATGAGATGTTGCGCAGGATCTGTTTGACACAGATCCAACCCAGTCTCCTAACCTGCCGTTATGAGATGTTGCACAGGATCTGCACGTCGGACAGATCAGATAGATAATCCACAGATAGATGGTCTACAGATAGATCGTCTATATCCTAACCTGCCGATATGAGATGTTGCGCAGGATCTGTTTGACACAGATCCAACCCAGTATCCTAACCTGCCGTTATTTCATGTTGTACAGGATCTGTCTAGTACATATCCAGTCCAGAATACAATGTATATGTCCTAGATCATGCAGGTTGTGCTCCTCCCAACCCGCCAACAAAGCTGTAGATCGAGCAGATCAGGAACATGTCTGCTCTGGAGGATCTGCAGTAGATGGTCAAGTGGGAAATCGATGGTCTGGCAGAGTTGTGGAACCTTAACCTTCTTAATCCTCTTGTTGGTGCAGATCGGTTCATGAGGCAGTTTACCGAGCGTGTGGACACCAACACGAGAGCGTACTTCGCGTGGGTGTACACCGCGCGATGGTTGGGCTTCCGCATGGATATCGTGGTGACCATGGTCGTTACGGCGAGCTGTTTCTTCTCCGTCGCCGTGAACGAGTACAGCGAGTCCGTGGGTGAGTGTCGGGGGGGGGGGGTACATACTGTCGTGGGCGCGCGCTACGGTGGTAAGGGTAGAGCACCTACATGTTATGAGCCCCGTCATTTTGGGCGGGCGTATCGCTCTCTCACCCGAACGCCGAATTTTATGAGAAACAAGTTAACTTAAGCCCGATGAAGAAAAATCATGGAAATTACAAAATACACCTCGGGTCCAAAATAGAATGCTTCTCGGTTCCCCATCAGTGACGAATGTTTGCAACCCTGAGCTATAACCCCTGATTGCCACCCCTTTATTGAACCGTAGCGCGGTTGACTGGTGCTGGTTAAGAAATATACCGATGTAAATGATACATCCCCCATTCAGCACGTGGTGGTCTCTTTCAGTGTATTTGGGTTGCTGGCGTCTTGTGCATTGTGCATGTCGTATCCAGTACCGGGTATGATGTATTGGCATTGCATTGCCTACTTTCTTGCGTCATGTGCAAATGTATTATTACTACTTGTACTGCCTCGCGGTTTTGTGGCCGCAGAGCTTGTTTCTCTCAAAGATGACGAATCAGCACGGACGCTGGGTGTGATGGATGCTAACGGGTAGAAATAACCAATTACCTATGGAGAACACACACGCCTGTTGTTGTCCTGGGTCTCGGCAACTACCATGCCCAGGAAAAATCTTTCCTCGCCATTTCGGCCTTTTGCGAGAGGTGTGCAGTACATCATCACGGCTTACCCCTACACGTTTGTTCGCACCACCTTTTGAGTTTGGCTTCGTAGATTTTGGCGCATATGTAGAACGCTGTTAGGTTGTTTCGCGATCGTTGCTATCCCCGTCGCCGCCCGGGAAGACGCGCGAATACCTGAATGGGTACTCGTAACATGCCTATTTCCCCCGTATTTTTAACGTTGTCCTGTTTATTAATCGCAACATTAGCACCCATTTTCTATGCTTTTATCCTATTTGACAGGTACCAGTATGTGTTTAAAAATCTAGATTGTCGCATCAGAGCCACGACGGAAATCGGTAGTGTCCACGATGTGTGAGCGCGGCGTTATTTTGTGAGGATTGTTATTGTCACTGGCGTAGGGGAGAGGAGGCTTTACGGTATTGGTTGTTTCACCAATGCAGGCCTTTGTCGCCAGAACGCGGGTGCACAGCCACGTTCCGTTGGCATATCATGCCAGGGGTAGTTCCCGGTTACTGGCTGAGGTCACCCCCATTCATTCGGCCGGAGTGATATCGCTTTAGTTGTGTTGCCGCGTCCACAGTCCGTACGGAGCCCGGCGTGTGATACATGCAACAAAACCTTGTGGACATACGAAACTCTTGCCATCAGCGAGGTGCTGCCCGAAAATGACGTTGCTGTTTCTGTCAATTTCTAGCCCGAGGGTCTGTTTTTTCTCTGGCGTTACGTTTTAGTGCTGTCGAGCGTTTAGAGTATAGTGCAGTCGGCCGTGTGTTGTGTTCTTGCTTGCGCTGGTGGCGCAGTTTTTTCTCCTGGCGTTCTTGACAAGATTCATCAACGCGACCCCGGAGATGTAGACTTGGCGCCTACCGAGTGTGTACTACGCATCGTAAGTTTACCTGAATAAAACGTCAAGACAAAACTACTCCAGGTGGTGATTAGGAGCACGGCTCCGACGTACCCACAGCACCGAACCGTGCGAGCGCTACGGCCGCATGTACCCACACCTTCTGCCTGAGCACTGCTGATAGGTGTTTTGTTCCCCTGTGGCGCGGATGTTGGTTGTTTCAGATGCCGGGCTCCTGGGAGCGGCGCTCGTGTACGTAGTCCAGCTGGGTGGGCTGTTTCAGTGGGCTGTCAGGCAGTCCTCAGAGGTGGGTTTAAAATGTTCCTAGGTCGTCGAACTCGCCGCGAGCGGTAGCCGTTCAGGCCCCCCGCGGCTTCTCGAACCAAACCTTAGCTGCGAAACTGAAGTAAAAGGTGCTCCGTCGTCCCCTCATGTCTTATTGTAGGCCTGTGCTTTTCGAATATGGCCGGTGTGATGCGGAAAAAAAAAAACTAACAGTCATTGGATCTATATCTTGATTTTGGGGCAGTAACCTCGACTCGCCAGCGAAACCGATGATCGCGACCGGGTGGCAAATCGTCGATCTCACGAGGTTCCTCATGCGTCCCGGGGACACTTTGCACCCTCCACTCAAGCAAGCCCTCTAGGAACAAGAGAGTAGTGTGGTCTGCCAAAGTCTGTAACAGGTACCACGTACCAGGTATTTGTTTTTCGCTGCATGGGGCTCCCGATGTTTGGACTATTCCCCGTCTTAACCCCAATGTAAAGACTTGTCTCTTTATAAAATGAATATAGTTATGATGTCTCCTCGAAAAATACCCCGTGCTTATATAGGTGGAGAATCAAATGGTGTCGGCAGAGCGCGTGCTGAGTTACTGCAGGGTATCGCAGGAGGCCAACTTGGAGTCGGACCCGGAGAACAAGCCGCCGGAAGATTGGCCAGCGAAGGGGAATATCGAGGTGCGTCGTTGTCGATCAAGCCGGTATGCAGCGCGTGGTGTGGGACCCCCTTGACTCATTCGCTGGGCTTCTTGTGTTTTTTCTTGAAGTTCTGCCATATCCGGCGCGGACAGAAACGTACGTGTGATACCCATTGCTGTCTCTGGAAGTGGCCACACCAGAGATCAAATAGATTCATTCGAATCTGTCACCTATATGCAAGTCCTCCTCATAGGCGATAGTTCCTAGGATTCAGCCCAACCTTCATGCGACTCGCCGAGCACCTCACGGCGCTTCGCGCTCGGTTCAAGCAATGCCTGCCTGGTCGATGAAAACCCGACGTGCTCCGTCCCGACATTATAAGGATGCGAAGGTCTTAGGTCATACGACTACGGCCATGCATTACATCGAATACCCCCCCCCCCCCTATTACAATAGGTTGGATTGGCGTCGGTTGGCAACGACACTGTAACCGGTTCCACAGTCGGGCCAGATCACGATCTATTTATAGTCGTAGATCGTCTAGTAACCTGTCGCTATGTGACGTTTGTGCAGGATTTTTATAGTTGAGACCCACCCCAGGAACCATGTGCTAGATAGCTCGTGCAGTTTCTGCGGGTCCCACACGGCAACAAGAGCTGTAGATCATACTTGGTACAGATCAGGAATATTATTTCGCCTGAAAATATCTAGATTATCGAAGTAGGGGTCTGATCTGTCTGAATGGTCTGTCCGGTGCGTGCAAGGTTCATCGAGGATGCCCCTTCCTCCCCCCTCTTTCCCTTTACTATGCCTGAAGGCTTTGCCGACGCCGTAGTGAGCCAACCATGACGTTTTACGCGTTAGTGAGAGAGAGAGAGAGAGAGAAAGAGAGAGAGAGAGAGAGAGAGAGAGAGAGAGAGAGAGAGAGAGAGACGTGTGGCACGCGCTTTCGTCGTCGACAGGCGGACGGCGAATCGATCGCCGAATGACAGCATTGTGTGTACAGTACGAGGTGTCTCTTTTCTTAGGTTTTTGACTCGCAAATCTACGGAACCCCAACCGCTCGCTTTCCCCTCGACCCGACCTGTTGGCTTGACCCTAAACCGTGGGCAGGTATCTCGTGGAACGAGAGAGAGAAGCAGATACTCGGGCATAAATTTGGTATTCATTGTGCTCCCTTCAACACGACAGAATAAAAGTACATGAAGTGGAAGCTAGAGGCAGCGTGCCAGACGATGTCAATATCAGATGCGGTGAACTCCCCAATCTTGACAAACCGCCAGCGCAATCGTATCTTGTACGCGCACAATCACCTCGTCTTGACAATATCATCCGACCCGACCCGACCTGGCCGGACTCGACCCACTCGTCACTGTTGGGCAACCGGTACACCCTCAGATTCGCGACATGGTCCTGCGCTACCGAGAGGATTTACCCCCAGTGCTCAAGGGCCTGAACGTTTCGATCCCTGGGGGGTCGAGGGTGGGGGTGGTTGGGCGCACGGGTGCGGGCAAGTCCAGCCTCATCTCGGCTCTGTTCAGGCTGGTTGAGTACGACGGAGACAGGTGAGGCGGGATACTTCTTCCAAAAAATATTTTTTACCACTCTCATGTCAGACATCAGAGTCCAAACAGGTATTTTCATTTCCGACCAGAGCGATCTGCTGCTTTTTCGCGAATCACGAGTAGCCTTACGTAGCCTTCCATACTCAATAGAAAACAGATACATAGTAATCGGAGCCCTATATGATGTGTAATCTCAAGGGGATACTGTACAAAATGTTTGGGTCCATCGTGGGCCCTGGTTACCATGGACCCCCGTATCACTTTCTTTGACGAAAATGAGTTGGTTGAATCAGATGTAACCAGCTCTTCCTTCGTCTTGCGCCCCATTTGTTTCTCTGTTTTGTTTTCCTCAATCGCTCGGCGGCTGGTAGGGGGGGGGTGGAGATCGACGGTGTGGACATTTCGAAAATCGGTTTGCATGACCTCCGGCCTAGGATGTCCGTGGTGCCGCAGACGCCTTTCCTGTTCTCTGGTTCCATGAGGCTGAACCTCGACCCTTTCGGAAAGTGAGTACGCTGGCGTTGTGTCAGCGCCACCTGCTGGCGGTCAGTAGGCGTCTGCTGACGGCCAGTAGACGCCACCTGCTGACGGTCGGGAGGGGTCTGCTGGCGGCCAGTGGGCGTCTGCTGACGTTCAGAGCGTGACTTATGACGGTCAGTAGACATTCAGGGTGTATAGGCACAACAACCGGAGAGGACGTGGACAACGTATACAATATGCCTGGTAGCTGTTTTATTTTTCTACCCGCGTCCTCGGGCGTGCTGGAGTATACGCTTCTCTTTCAAGACGTGCAGATGGCTTCGTCTGCGTTTGCTATCGCCCCCAAGTGCTTGACGCAGACGAGGCGCACTCCCAAGACTCCCACAACAGCAATCGAAACCATCATAGTGAATTCACCTATGGCGTCTTTTTTTGTAAGAATACCACGCCTTCTAAACGGAATTTAGAACACGCGTGCCCAATGTATCTCTTAGCCTTCAAAGCTGAGCAGCTCGCGAAGCTGAGTACCATCCTCTCAATCGGCGGAGCTCACAGCTGACGTATTTGTAATAACTGCGTAAAACCATTTAATCACTACCACTCTATACCGAAATATGATGACCGTTTTGATTACATATTAGTATGAAGACGTTCCTTCTATTTTTAGACATAGTGCTAAATCGTTAACTCGCCGAGGTTTGTGCCGGTACTTTGCATTGGCCGCTTACGCACGCCGTTCGCTACGTTCTTGTCTTTTTGGCATGTGGGCTGTCCGTTTCCTGCTACCCTTCGTTATGCTCCAGGCAGTCGGACGTGGACATGTGGGCTGCGCTCGAAGCGGTCCAGATGAAGGAATACATTACAGCGCTGCCGGAAGGGTTGGATGCTCCTGTGTCTGAAGGAGGTGGCAATTTGTCGGTGAGACTTACTGCTACTCATTTGTTTGTTGCCTGTTTTTTTTTTTTCCCCCCTCTTGAGATGGAGCTTGTCGCCCCTGCTGCCGCTATACGCACCTATTCACTGACGATTTACACATGTATCGTCGGTTGAAGCAGACCTATGTCGTAGACGGATCGACTACCGGTAGCTTGGACTCATCGTGGCGGCAACTGATTGACTAGATCAGATACGCCGTGGTGTCTTCTTCGGCCGAGCGTACCCCCCCCCCCCTTCTCTCCCGTCCAATGTGTGACTGGCGATCGTAGGGCTCTCGCACGGCGTAGGGCAACCCCAGCGGCAACTATTCGCAATCGCACTCGAAACCGCCCTCGGTCTTATTCCGTGCGTTTGGGCTTTTGAACATTTTTTTTTTTCTGGAAGATCTCCCCCCCCCCCCCCCCCCCCCCCCCCCCCCTGTCGTACTTGTCAAGTTCACCAGGCTCTGGTTTGACCCTCCTGTGTTTGCTGTTGTCCCGTTCTCCAGGTGGGCCAGAGGCAGCTTTTGTGCCTTGCGAGGGCAGTCCTTCAGCGATCTCAGATCCTCGTTATGGACGAGGCGACGGCCAACATCGACCAGAACACCGACTTCCTTATTCAGGTTGGTGAATCATATACCATTCACAGCGCTACTGCTGTAGTGAGTCTCCGGTTTGGTTTACAGGACAGGATCACTGCCGGTTTTGCTTGTTTTTTTCTAGTTTTACACTCGATTTTGATGAACTTGCGCGTTGCTCTATCCTATTAATAGACTACTCAGTCCGTACATGCAAGGACCGTCTGGGTATGAATGTTTATATTAAACGGTTCTTGTATTGCCGGAAATATATGCTTGTCGAACAGTGTTCAGGTTGGTGCACGCCCTCCCCCCGCTCCTTCCAGCTCTCGCCTACAGCCCGCTCATGTGCTGCCCGAAAAGTGGTTTGTTTTTTTCAAGTACAAAATAAACCTCATCGATGACATCGACAAGGTCGTCGAAATTTATTGATACTTCTCTTTTTAAATAGTTAGTACAAATGCGCCAGCTGTGACTTCGACCGACTGAGTGGTTGATGATCAAATTTGTACGGAAGGCGTACGATTGGCCAAAAACCGACTAGCTGGGGCAATGTACGTAGTCATGGACCCTGCACTCTCCAGAACAGGGCGGAAGCGAGCGTGGAAGGATTATTTTCACACATCAAACATATCATCTACAGATAGATCATCTACAGATCGATCATTTACAGATATATCATCTACAGATAGACCACCTATAGATCCTAGACTGCCGTTATGAGATGTTGTGCGGGATCTGTATGGCACATATCCAATCCGGGAAATGCAGATTATACAGGTCCCACCCAGCTACACTGTCTAGATCGTACAGATCAATATTCTTATCTACCCTGAACTGTCTAGATCGTGAACTGGGGATCTGACGAGGATCTGTTGATGATCTGTCCGATGTGTAGGTTATATGACCCTCCGCACGACGCTTCACACCTCGGATGAGAGTGGCTCTGCTAAGATAGACAAACCAAAACACGTCAACCTTGTCTACAGGTATGTCCAGTACAACCTTGCTGCCCGTCCCCGATTCACCAATGGACACATACGAACGATTTTGTTCAGGGTCGAATAGGGCCGGGGCAAGCGCGGATATCGTCTTCACGGCGACTACACCGTTTTTTGGAGTTGTTATTATTCTCACATTAACTCATGATCACGATACTGTCCGTGGTCACGGCACAGGCTCCAATAACTCTGGAGTGACATGTTACTTCAGTAGGGAAAATATGAACGGAAAATAATACACTAAGGAACAAACAAATCGTATTCCTCAGACAAAAATAGAAAGTGAGATAGCATACGTACGTATCATATATACAAATATGAACGGAAAATAGTACACACCAAATAATTGAAACAAATCACATTCCTCAGACAAAAGTAAAAAGTGAGATCAGCATACGTACGTATCTTGTATTTATCATGAGCCTGTGTGACGGCCGTTGGCGGGGATGGGAGTCGGTTGTACTGCACGCGGAATGGATTGTTTTGGGGCTATGCCTTGGGAGCTACGTGCGAGTGAGGCTGTGACATGCCTGGCATGCCTCGTACAATAGGTAACATGTGCCCCGCTCTCTACCCTTATACATCGATTGGCGCGCTTTCTCGTGCGGCACAGGATGTGGTACGGACGTCATTCAAGGGAAGGACGGTCATCATGGTCGCTCATCGTCTCAACACGGTCATCGATTGCGATCAGGTGTGAATGATGCGAAAGGCTTTTGCGTCGCATATTAACCGGAGGATTACCCAGGTGCCGACGCGTTCGATTTTTATTGCAATTTGCACTTTTGTGCCGAGGCCGGTATTGGGCAATAAGTAGAAGCGTGAGCAGTGTTGTGAACCGACAATGAAAATGGGCTCGGTCGCGGTTTTTCACTGAGAAGGTCAGTCGATTTTTCGTTTTTCTTTTCGGTTCTGAACCGAAAAAAAACACGAAGCGGAAGCGAAGCTTTCTCGATCGGTTTCTTGGTCGGTTTTCGGCGAAACCAGCCTAATAACCAACCTTTCGAAGGTTTCGGTGTCCATGTGTTAGCACATTGTGACATGATCGTACGGTGTCAAGTGACCTTCCGGTAGTACCTGCGTCTGCTGCGCCAGACGGTACGGGCCGACACACGTATTTGCAATCTAAACAACTACGGGCAGCAGTTGCTACAAGGGAACTTGGCTGGGTTGTCCTGACGTGCATGTTGTGTAGTCTAGACACTACTGTATGTATAACAGATACCGCTTGCAGCGTAGAGTATACTGATGGACTGTTTTCAAGTCATGAAGCCTGCTGCCGCCTGTGACGGTGCAACTCGACCGCCGAGGGGCTTACACACAACCTTGATCGCATCGTCACCGGAGCTCTCTACTTCCACCCCCCCCTTCCCTGCACCCGCCTCTGCCTCCGACTCGTGGTCAGAACTGCCGTCTGAACTGGACATGATTACCCCTCGCCCCTCGCAGTAACGATCCTGCTGCTGCGGGCCGTGCTGCTCTGCTATTTCGGGCTGTGTGCTGTGTGCTGTGTGCTTGTGGCGTGTCCATGTGTCCGCACACAACGGGATTTTCATACAGATGTGTAGGCGTTATTGCCATAGTAACAGGGAAAAAAACGACTAAATAAAGTCGGTTTTCGGTTTTCAGAATCCGACCGAAAAAAAACGACTTTCGGTTGCCGGTTCACAGCACTGGGCATGAGGAATAATACGCGCATGGATTCACGTTGCGGCCTCCAGTGCGCCATTTTTGCTGTTGAGATTGCTGACCGCTACTGATGCTGATTATCTACTTGTGGTGCTTGTGGCGCATTCGTATAGTGTTGAAAAAAATGCGGTCGTGTGACTTAACTTTATATATCTCAAGCCACTGCCGGTGTTGAACTAGGAACGACACATTTATAGTATTTGCACAAGGGGCGGGGAAAGACCCCTCAACAACATGATGCCTGGATAAACATTTCACGCTGCTACAAGCCCCGCTGCGGTTGCGGTCACAAACACGAATAATGTCCCAGACGTCGGTGTTTCAGTGTATTCCGGATGAATTGGGTACTTCTGCGTAGCGCCTCGTTTCCTACTCTCATGCCTCTTGCGAAGAACTCGATTTCCCAGTGACAGACATGTTCAGTTAGAACCGACATGCCTGTAGAGCTGGATCAGCCACGTGACTATACAGTACTGACCGATATTCAAGGCCTCCGAATCTAACGTAAGTTATTTTTTTCACACAAAGTGAAGGAGCGAAAACGCGTTTGTTTGCTGACGAGACTCGAACCAGCGCGTGCACATCAATCAGTGAGCGCTGGTTGAGCAGGATAGTAGTCTTATCCCTTCTATCCTGCAAGACGGGCCGCTGCTTCGACACATTACGCAACCACTGACCGCGAACGATTTGTGCAAGAGTCAACCTCCCAGAACACAGTAGACAAAAACGCGGCCTTTACAAATATACACTGATTTCGATGATGAACCAACGAATTGATGCAGGTGGTGGTCCTCTCCGAAGGACTTGTCGTAGAAGCTGGACATCCTCACCTCCTTCTGCAGGCCTCTGCTGCTGCTGCTGTTGCTGCTGCCAAAACCGCTGCTGTCGAGCACCAAGAGAGTGGTATGTCTACCGGGGGGGAAGGTGCCATCCGAGGCTGCCGCCATACCACGCCCCGAGGCCACCCTATCTTCCATGGTGGACGAGACCGGCCCAGCTAGCTCAGAGCATCTCAGGCGCCTGGCGCGAAAGGCGTGGGAGGCGTCGAAGATGGGGGCTGACCAAAACCCAGGGATAGCTACCGCTTGAAAGCGCGAGCCGCGTTAGTGTTGCCTATGCATACTTGGTTGGGTGGCGGTTGGGGTTTCAGAGGGGGGAAAATGAGCGAAAATATTTGACGATTACGGCATTATCGGCCACAGTTAGCAGGCCGACTTGCAGGGGTATATTTTGTTGGGTTGTGTGTCTGAACCGCAATATAAAGGAGTTGTAAAGCACCACACTTGCGCAGGTGGCATGGGGATACGAGGCGTCGAGGCGACGAAGATGGAAGTGAACCAAAACTCAAAACAGCTATCGCGTGAAAACGCAAGCCGCGTGAGGGTTACTTATGGTTAGTTGGTGTGGGTGGCGGTGTGTCAGCTGTAACCCTTTTCGGGCTTTAGGCGGGGAAAAAACTCAGGCGAAAATGCTTGATGATGACGGCATCATCGGCCATACTCAGCAGCGCGGTTCGCCGGGGTGTATAATAGTGGCGTGTGTCCGTACGGCAATGTAATGGAGTTGTATAGCACCACACACGCGCAGGGCAGCACGGTGATACTTGCACTGTTGCACGCTCTTTGTTTTTCACGGTCGCTCGATAAGATCACACTCGCCGATTTTTTGCCTCTATGTGATGGCCCCCCTGAAGGGTTGAAAGGCCCAGCAGTCCCTGATTACTTGAAAAGTATTTTTTTATTAAGAACATCTCGGCTGTGAGATCGAAAGTTTCCTCAAAACTCATCTTCGCAAGCTTGGTGTGATTCTTCGATCGCGCGGTATGTAGCATAGCAGACGCTCATGATATTGTGTCTATGGTTGGATCCTGGAATGGGGCGGTGAAGGACCAGGCGTTCGAGAGGGAAAGGGGCGTTCCATGCACTTGATTTTAAAGAAAAGTTGGACTAATGTACGGTTCTCAGGAGCTCGCATCTACTCGTAGGCGTGTCTGCTTTTCAGGTGACCAGCGCGCCGGCGGGCGTCTGTTGTATTGAGAATTTCTGTTTTTCGTGTGTCTCTGTTTTCCTTGTGTGAGTCGGAGGACGTTCGAAAGAGAGAGGTAGGGTTGAAGACGGTGGAAACGGGAGTGCATGATCGCCTTTTGGCGTTGACGTTGCACCCGCGGGTCGTATATCGAGCTTTGGTCGTTCTTGACACGTACGGTACTTGTTTTTGTTTTCGCTGCGAAGCGTTTTCAGCCGAGGACTGAAGGCGCTATGCTTTTCCTATGTTGCATGCGCGGAATAGTGCACTACTTACTGTAGTGCTACGTGAAAATTTGATTAAATGGTAGAAACCAATATTTGTTGGACCATAGTCAACACTAGTGTAATTGTACGTGGTGCAGTGAAGAATAAACCGATCGATTTCGTGCCACCGAGTTCGGACAATACGCTAAGTAACTCTACTATTTTGAAACGAAATTCATCGCAAATAGCAAATACATGTCCAGTTATGTATCATATGTCAAGTAGCTTTGTTCGGCCGCAAAGACCGTTGGTCGTTGGGCTTCAGCCATGATGGATGCCGTTCTCCTAAGATGTGACACACACGCAAAAGGACCCGTACTTGGGCAACCATTCAGTAGCCCGGCTTGTCCCTGGTCTTGAGTCGTTTCTTTTGAAATATGGTACGTACGTATACCCGAAAAGCAGACCCCTGAAGCAGACGGGCAGTGGGTTACTGGTTGTTGGTCCCCCCTACCAATATTTGTTGCTTGTACTATGCCATATGCATGTATGCATACGCCCTCTTGGCGGCGCTTCTCGAAATGTGTAACTGTGCCTACGACAAGAATCGCTCTCTTTTGTTGCCTCGCCTCTGGCGGGACTCGGTTGTTTTTTGCCTTTTGAAGGGCTTTGCGCCTGAGTACAATCCATTTACAGACAGACGTGGCGGGAGAGCTCGCCATATCATGGTGTGGTACAAATTCCAGCATGGGAATGGGGTGGAAGAAGCGTCTCTAACCCTATAAGAGTGGGGGGCGTAGTTTGGAACTTGTTTTCAAGGCTGGCCATGTACCTGTGGTAAATTTGGAAAATGTGTTTTGACCACTCTATTACTGGAGTAGCTCTAGTAGCGCATGAAAAGCAGTCCCGACGATCCCAGGGGAAGTGAGGGTCAACATTGAGTGTGAAGTGTTGGCGCCGATACTGCTGTATCCTACTTTTATTTGTGCGTTTTCTCCGCGAGTGCACCAGCAATAGCGGAGACAGTTATTTTTTGTGCGTGATTGTTTGCCACCGATTGTGTACGGAGAGGAGGGTATTTAAGTTAACCGGGCCACACATCAACGATGGCAAAATCTCCAAATCTGAGTGTACGATAAAGTCCAGCTTCTTCCACGGAGTGTTGTCTCGCCCCACTCGGTGCGTAGACCGTTTGCCACCGATTGTGTACGGAGAAGAGGGTATTTAAGTTAACCGGGCCACACATCACCGATGGCAAAATCTCCAAATCTGAGTGTACGATAAAGTCCAGCTTCTTCCACGGAGTGTTGTCTCGCCCCACTCGGTGCGTAGACCGGCGGATACTTGCGTCAGACAGCTCTTGCTCTCTCCCGGTAGGATGTTCTCTAGGTTTTTAGGAGCAAATTTAAGAACTTGACCTAGCGGAAAAATGACGAAAAAAAAAAAACGGTACACCAGTATTTTTTTTGCTAGTTTACGGTATAAAAAAATCAAACCAGGAAGTCAGGGCACACGAAACCCAAGTTAGATGACGTTTTCTGTCAAGGTATACCGTTTTCTGGAAAAACATCCATGTCCGTTCGTCCAAGTCGCGAAAATGACGAACAAAACGGTACACCAGTGTATTTTTCGCCAGTTTACGGTACAAAAAAATAAAACGAGGTAATCAGGGTACACCAAACCCAAGTTAGATGACGTTTTCTGTCATGGTATACATTTTTCTGGTGAAAAAAATGTCGGGTGTAGCTTATATTTACGAACAAAAACCGCGTTCATGAATGCATGCGCCTTCTCGTACTCGTATTCATATGAATAGTCAAGCGTAGCTTATATTTCTCAAGAAACCTTTCGTTTCGTGTGCGTGCGTGTACTCAGAGCACGGCACCGCGTGTTGATAAATCCCAGGCGAAGAACGAAGATGATTCAGGTTTTTATAGTGTTATTCTCCCGGCAGGGTAGAGACAGAAAGGGTGACCATGTGGGTATCACCTACACCCACAGAAGCAACCAAGTAATCCATAATAAGCCAATATCCCGAATGGTCATGAAACCGTCAAAATACTGAACAAGCACATTCGAACACCGCGGGCGAGCCCGGCGCCGTCGCGGGTGTCAGCGGGTGCTGGCGGGTGCAGGAGGATTGCAAGGAGAGCGGTTGACGTTTTCGTGGCTAGGCGTCGCGTATGCCTCGAGACACGCACGAGGGAATCACGAATGGGTTCTGTCTGTCCTCCTGGCGTGGCTCCGCTTATACCATGTACGAGTCTATAAGGGTCGTTTTGATACGCAAAATAAAATTCGAGCGGTGCTTAATTTTGCGATCAAGCTAATTTTCACAGAGAGAGCTACGCAGTCTGAGCACCAACTTTGTCGAGTTGGCGAACGAGGGCCGCGGTGAGCATCGGGCTTCACGCGAGGCGGGCGACGAGGCTCACTGTGGCAGACAGGGAGGAAAGCTTTACCCGGACCTGATCGGTAGTGAGGTGGTCGCGAGACGGGCGGGCGGCGTACGAGGCTGAGAGAGCTCTGCTGTTCGATTTTATTATTTTCGACCGGTGCAAGGTGTTCCAATCAGGCAGAAAATTATTGCATGAGAGGGGACTTGGATTTTTTTTTCTTGCTCTTTCGTATTCATACGAATAGTCAAGCGTAGCTTATATTTCTGAACAAATACCTCACGAATGAGAAAAATACCACGAAAGGACGAAACCGAGGAAATACGTTAAGAATCGGCAACGAAAGAGAAAACGACAAAAAGCCCAAAAAAGTCGAAACAATTGATCGACCCAAACTCCAAAAAATAATGGAAAATAATCAAACATGAGCGAGATATGCGCGAAGAAAAAAAACGATGAAAAAATCGCAAAATTGGGGGAAACATCTTAAATTCTGAAAACGAACATGCATGCGGTGCTTTACGTACGCCCCCTTCTACAACTCACACGAATAGTCAAGCGTAGCTCACATTTCTGAACAAATACCTCACGAATGACATAAACACCAAGAACTGACGAAACCGAGAAAAAACGTTAGGAATCGGCAAAAAAACGAAAACAAAATAAAAAACCCCCCGAAAAAATTGATCGACCAAAATTCCAAAAAAAATGGAAAATAAAAACTGAGCGAGATAATCGCGAAAGACAGATAAAAACGATTAAAAAAATCGCGAAAATGAGGTAACGTTGTAAACTCTTCGAAAACGAACATGCAAGCGGTGCTTACGTGCGTCCCCTTCTATAACTCCAGACCATACGTGCGTACTGCGAGCTTGCATACGAACAGTCACAAAAGCAGGACGAGACTCTACGGAATAACGTTAAGAATCGGCGAAAATGCGGAAAACATACGAAAAAGAAAAAATCAAACGGAAAAATAGAAAAAATCAATCGACCAAAACTCCAAAAAAAACGGAAAATAATTCAGACAGAGCGAGATAATCGCAAAAAAAAAAAAAACGAATCAAAACGATGAAAAAATCGCAAAATTGGGGGTAAACATCGTGACTACTAATACTACTGACCAAGGAAGACCAACGCACTTACTGCTGTTGTACTAGACTACTGCATTAGACTACGGTACGAGTACGTACGTTCTACGTCCTTTCTCGACATACACAGCAGTTGTTAAGATCATGCGGGCGGGATACTTTGTATCCCTGGACAGGTTTGCCTATTAAGTCGGTACCCGTTGGTACTCAAGTGTGAGGGTGTGTCTTAACCCCCCCTAGAGAGCATGGGAGCGAGCGGAACGGAACGAGGCTGTTCGTGGTCGTTCGTTCCGTGCCTGTGTAAAAAAACGTGTTTGGGTCCATGCAGAATCCTGGGCCTCGTCAGCCGAATCAGTACGAACGGTATCTTTTGCACACGCCAGAGCACATTGGTGTCCACATCCATCCTCTGTGGTGTCCATCTACATCAAATAAGATCCTGTATGTTCCCGTTCGGTCGGGCCGTTCGGTCCTCCAAAACAAGAAAAAGGGGTGCAACACTTCTTCTTCCTCTTCCTAGATATACAGTTTTTCTCGGGCTGCACTGGATCCATTCGTTTCCCACGACCAATCAGCATCAATTCATGCAGCAAATAATATTCCATCCGGTTCGTTTCAATGCTCTCTGGGGGGGGTTAAGACACACCCTGATGCTTGCTTAGAAATAGACGAAGAAGAGCAGTTTTATTCCTTTTGTGCACGCGGAGACTGAGACCAAGCTCGTGTCCCTCTGGAAAACCCCTGGTTTTCCACCTAAGATACGATACGCCTTCCAAGTATTACAAATATAATCCCAATCCCTGAGTCCAGGTAATTACCGGGCTTTCAACCTCATTCAAAGCAGTATCATAACACTAGCCCACTCTGATGAGTCGTATATGCAGAATTATGGGAATTCATGGAAACCCCGATTCCACGAACTAGAACATGAGTCGAAGATGCGGCTCCTCAAAACCCACTCTCACACCTCTGAACGGAAAGGCAACGAAGCCGACAACGTTCGTACAAAAAATGAAAGGAAGACCTAGTCTTAAGGGGCAGGAAGAAATCGTCAATGAAAGCCATCGCCATGCCACCCGCACTGGGGGGAGGCGAGCAAGATGCACGGAAAAGCGAAAAATGAATACCAAAACGAAAAGAAAAATAACGCGGAAGACGGCCAGAACCACCTAAACCCAGTCCATAACTCTGTAAACGCGTCCTGGGTCACAAATGAATGGCCCGTTTTCGTAGACCAGCGATCCCGACGCAGCAGCGGCACACAAGAATGCGCCCCGTTCTTCAGGGGCTCATGAGAGCAAGCAAGACAGCCTGGAACCCTCCAACGCGTCCGACCCCGACGACTCAATAGCTACCATCAGGATTCGACTCGCACGCATCGTCAACCATGAGCTCGAGAGGATGGAGAATGGCGAGATCGAGGTGCTCAGTGAGCAGCATGACGGCATGCTCCAACAATTGGCAAGTCTATATCTTGCTAGTAGTCCTGCTGTGTCCCTGTCCGAGTCTAACAACTCAACCACTGCTGTCCAATCTGCTCGCGTACATACATACGCAGGAGTGCTGTCCGCACCGAAAAATGTCAGCTTTACGCCCAACGACGTACGCAGTCTTCCCCGATTGAATGGTAGTGATGACGTAGATGTTGCGGAAGTACTGTCCCAGTTTCGCCTGATTGTCGGTTTTCGAGCCAAATCTGTCGCACCAGATGACGACAAGTTTGCTGATAATCTTGCTTTCGAGCACTTGTTGCTCATTTGTGATGGGCCCTGCCTGACGCTGTATCAACCACTCATGTCTGGTAGGACAGACTACGGTGCGAACGTTGTCAATGCCGAGGATGTGAACAACCCCGGCTCGTTTTCTCCACCGTCCACTTGGGGAAGAACTAAAACTCGCAATTGTAGATATCCTTATGCCCGCGAAAAGTGTCGAAGAGTGTGCTAGTAAACTAGCCACTTTAAAGTGGGACAAAGGCCAGACTGTATCCGCCTCTGCCCTTCGTTTCCGCGCCCTTGTGTCCCGATTTGAAACGGTTGTCGAACGCCACGCCAAAGGTCGTACACTTTAGTCTGTGATCACTGTCACTTTGTGGCAGCACAGTCTGCCCCCCGCTCTGCAACTGTTGCAGGGTGGTGCCCCCCGCTCTGCAATTGTTGCAGAGTGGTGAAAAACCTGTCACCTCTTTCAAAGAGGCTGTCGAGCGCGCCCGCCGCCGTGAGGCACAGGGTGCATGTACGTAACGATCATCGACAAAAGTTCTCCTTGTATGCCTTTGGTCATCTCGGACTTTACTGCGGCGTCTTATTTTATTTGGGTGTGTACACGGCACGTCGAAGCCATCTCAATCTGCGCGATTCGACTGTAATATTATGTTTTGGTTATATATTTCGAATCTAAAGTACCCATGAGACTCGCGAGGACATGTCAGCTCCTCGTACTCGTGAGACTCACGAGGACTCTGTCGTTTCGGTACTTCGACGTGCTTTTGGACTCTGTACTTCAAAATGACTGGAATTCGCGAGTCAACGACTGAGTCCCGATGACTGGGATATGGTACTTTGCCGACCTTTTTTTGCAGTATGTAGTTTCGTGCCGCTGCTGCGTTTCACTTCGCCCCAAAATGCACATACATGTTGCTTCTGGCCGACGTCTTTGCGAACGTATCGTTCCTGCTTTTTGGTCGCTTTTCTAAGCCCGACCAATGCCTGAAATTTCCATACCCCCGTCCAACCTTGTATTGAATGGTAACACCTAGCCAATAGCAGGGCAACCCCTGCCCTGCTCTACAGTAGAATATTGTAGGAGTAAGATGATCAGTGCGCAGCTTTGAGGTTATTGCGGTTTCATTGTCTCTCTGCGACTCACCGACCAACCGAAGGAAGGGCTGACTTCTGAAGACAGCCAAAACAGGGAGCAAAGGCGGGGCGGTGTCATTCGTTCGTCCTCAGCTTCAGCTTCACGCGCACAACAGCCGTGCGAGTATGGCAGAAGGGGCACACGAGCAGACGGCACGACACTGCCTGCTGTTGTTGTTGACAGGCATGCAGTAGACGCTGAAAATAGAAGTACTTGTAGTGAAGTGTCGCAGTTGTCTCTACCGACCCAGCCGGAAGGGCTGATTTCTGAATACATCAAGGAGCAAAGACAGAGGAATACCATTCATATGGCTGTTGTAGATGGGCCTAAGGGGATAGGATTGTTGGGGTTTTCTCCCGCCCACACGCCCTTTCTTATCTCGAAGGCGGATGGAGCCCAGCGGCTACACATCGTGTGTACCATACCGTTTTCTATTTATACGGTAGTTATTGTCTGCAATTGACTGGTAGCGATTCGTGGCTTAAAATGAATTGTCAATGGTTTGCTGCCATTGGGGGTCCCGGTCGTCCGGAACTACGTTTGTTAGAGCCCCAATCAATTGACTGGGCGAGGAAGTCTCGGGTATTGGCCTCACAATAGGAAGCGACAAGCAGCGGCCGGTGCTTTGGTCCTCGAGCCATGCAGTGGAACCCCTCCCCTACGTCGCAGAAAATAATAGCAACATGACGATTTCGAAGGATGCTTACTAAATGTTCCCTCTGCACCCCAATAAAGAAATCGCGCACTGATGTAGAGCTCTTCGAAGCTCAACAGCTTTGCAATTTCTCAGGGTCTTTGTGACGGGAATTCGTGTTCCCTCCGTCCGTCTGCCTGGACGTAATCACTCCCAAAGCTCGACTCTCGCAATGTTTTTCATTGATGCAATCCCAAGCAAATGACGCCCGTAATCGCGAGGCGATCGATACGGGCAACACCCTTACCATCGACAAGCACCAACTCGAAGCTCCTCTGGCATCCATATTGCCCGATCCCGATTATCAAGTCAATAATTCCGCGCACTTCTCTTTTCCCACAGCATGCCTGAGGCCCGTACCATTGTTTTCTGGAGGCGAATTCAAACGACTCACGCCCATACCTAGTATCTACAGAAGTAGCGAGTCCACTCTATATATTTGTTCGTCCACGCTGGGTTTGTCGCAAACCCTCTCGAGTCGCTCCAGCACGTGGGTATCACGGGAGGCACGCGCAAAGTCGCTTGCGAAGATGCAGCGGCCACCTAGCTCTGGCGATTATGCCCATGTATTCTCACAAATGATACCGGAAGGTAAATCATTTCCGTCAAGCGAGAAGAATCCTAAGGGACGTGACGGCTCTGGCTCCCGAGGTGCGCCGCAAGCCCATGGGATTACGGCCTACTCGAAATACTACTGCTGCAAGTCGCTCCGACGACTGGTTATCCCGCTCATACAGTAAAGCAATATACCACCACACTGGGGGCCAATACGCGAATTATTTTCATTGGCGTGCAACACGTTTCGCGCTTCATTTCAGTATAGTTTCATCATAGTGCCAGGTGCAGTTTGTTTTCGGTGAAAGCGTGCTCATGCTACAACTTTGGAGGGCGCATGATAGTTCGGGAGGCAGGTAATATCATTATGTTGCAATGATCGTGCCGCCTCTTTACGGGTTTCTTTGCCGCACTTGGCGCGTGCTGTCAGCCACAACTTTGTGAGTGTGGGATACCGCAACTAACCGCATGCGCTTACTGTACCCGATGCGAGCTTCAGCCACCCTTTTCGCGGGCTTGGGATACGCCAACATCACGGTATGTTTGCTGCACGTGCTTGCTGCACTTGGTGCGAGCTTTAGCCACAGCTAGCTTAGTTGTCTTTCCAAACATTTCTCCTAGAGATATAGCAGTATTGCAACCCTCGATCCGTGGAAATTCGAACGCAAAAACTTGCGCCTGGAACCAGTAATTGGACGACGCGTTGGTGCAAATGCTGTCTCGTGTGCGGTACACGTACTAGTTCTACTCGCACAGTCGTCTTAGCAGCATGTCGATATCGGAGGTGATCGGTCTGGCTAAGCCGCGACTGACTCCGTTATTTCTCTCTTTGTTCTCTCCAATCTCCTGACAGTATCTCCTGTCCATGTGGCACCCCCCTCCTCAGGAATCTACAATTACCTGTGGGAGTTCGGAAATGTCTCCCTGATGGTGTGCGCACCAGGGCATTAGTAAGGACTCTGGCGTCTGTTCCCCGGAGGGATGCGCGCCCGCCTCAAACGTAGCAGTCGCCGAAGGTCCAAAATGCGATACATTCACCAATACATGCCCGATAAATCACTCGACAAAGTGCACTTCGACGCCTAAAAACGTTGTTTTTGTCTACAGGCGAACGTTTTAAAGTTGCCTCAGTTGCTTGTATCGCCTCCGGCGAAAACCACACGCGCAAAGTTTGTTTCGTCTGCGGCCAAACGAGTTGCATGGTCCGAAACCCATCTGCGCAACGAATTCAGGCGCCTGTTGCGCAAAAACCGCGATTCCGACTCTAGTGTGGCGCCAGCGCAACAGCTAATTAATGCCCTGGTGTGCATGGTGCTTAAAGAGGCTCATATCCTATCCAGATATAGGTTTGGTACACCCTTAGTAGGTATTAGCACAGGCTTGCGCTGGAAGTATATAACAGACATAGTACCTGGGAGGTGTTGAAAAATGCAGAGAATTTTCATGTTAAAAGTGCCGATTTCGAGTCGGAAAGACAAAAGTTGACAATGGGAGAGCGCGTTGGCATGAACCAGAGAGAGTGATCGAACTTGGCCCGTAACCATCCTCGACCAATTCGGCAAGATAACCTGCTCTACGACTAGGTGCACCCTACGGGTCATTGCATTGACCGATCGACAGTACACAGTAATGTTGCAGGAAGGCGTTGAAGACAAAGCCAGTAGATTTTAGAAAAATAGTTTAGTTTAAGCTTTTGGAATTTGAATGGGTTTGGTGTTTTCGCAGCAGGGACGCAGCTAGCTGCTTTGTGCTATAAATTGGGTATGTAATTTATTTTTTTGGAATGATATCTAGCGCTACTACTTGTAGTATCACATCATGAGGATTTTTGAGTGATTGTGGATGTACCTAAGTAAGGATATACACTAGTATAACAATGTCGCAAGTAGGGAGGCTGTATGATTTTATGAATTCCTTGCGGTAAGATCGACTACTGTAGGTGTAACTGGCAACGATCCACGGAGACTGATCGAGGGACCGTAATGTTTCTGTTTCTGGGTTTATTCTATGATGGGATCTCAGTTGGTTTTTACTTGACGGAAGACGGAAAAAAACCCCTTTCTGTCAGTTTTGGTTCTTCTGCTCGGACTTCGACTTCTACTCCGATAAAATATACTGGTAATTCAACGTGTCTCGCTCCACCGCCTCATGGCGTTCTGGGCCTCCATTCCCACCTCCCCATGATCGAGACAACCCGGCAAACACTCGTGCACCTTAGTGATAAAAATCCTTGATGTTTTTGGTCGTGGAGGTCGACACTTGCTTGTGGCAAGTCAGCAATACTCCGTCTATTTACTATTATTTAATTTTCCGGCTGACAATGCGTAGCGTGAGTTTCCACAACAAAAACATGATGAACGAACAGGAATCCAGACCACCAAAAGCAAAAGCGTGAAGCGATGTGCCAACAACCAAAAACAACGAAAACTAGACGTACCTCGGTGTTTTCTTGGCCCTGCCCCCTCCATTTGCAAGGAATATTGTCAATGTCCCGACCATCGAGCAAGACAATTCTTCTGGTAAAGTTCCTGTATGTGCTTGTGGCATTTTGTTCCGACGATACTGTAGTAGTAGCACTGTTTTTACGCAGGACGGCAGTCTCAAATAATAGTTTTTTAGCATGACTTCCGTGGGTAGGCGCGGACACGCGACGGTCGGCGGTTGTACCCGTTTCACGGTCTCTTTCGGCATCAATCGTGGGTAAAAATCTAGACTGGGCGAAAACAAAGAAGGTTTTTGTACGCTAAGGAGGTGGTACTACAGTATACAGGGTACGTGGGACAAGTATCCACACTACCCCTTGCTTATGCAGACGTTAATCATACACCGAGGGACGCGTTCTACGATAGAGGTAGCATGACATATATTTTGCACCTGGTACGCACATCATTGCTGTATCATACATACGGAAAGTTCTCGGGATTCCCGAGCATCGTGCAACAGCTACTCCAAGAGATACTGCTGTATATATGGTACAGCTGGTGCAGTATCATACAAAACCGCCTGGCCAAGCACTTAGTAATCTACTCATCATCATGCGCGACTCGGCTTTCAACAACACCGGCCATTCTACTGCACTCTAGGGAAGATGGACGGGATACGTTACTAATGAACGCAAGAACTAAACGCCTGATATCAGTTCGTTGACCAAGGGAGTGGATTTCTATCTGCCCCGTACAAATTGAACATGCGACATCCTGCAGCTTCGGTAAGGGAGATGATGCAGTTCACGCTTTCAGGGGCTCGACCTTATTGGTGTAGACACCGGTGGTCGTCCGATGCGCTTGGTCTGCTATCCTTTGCTTAGGATTTGAGGCTCAACGTATGTTGAAGTTGGAGAGGTTGGTATGTTCCTTTTCCCTCAAAACTGATTGTCGTCTCAGCTCCGCCTCCACTGTTAATTAAGCAGTCAGTGTCCGGTTCTTGGTACCGATGTTGATGGGCTCTCCGTCCAGCAAGAAGAGGAAGCCTCAAATTGGCTTGCAGGTGTGCACGAAGGCCGTAGTCCCCAGTAGCTCTTGGTCGTCCTGCGTCGATGCCGCAGATCCTGTCCGGGATTTGCCCGTGGTTGTCGTTCCACTATCGTGAGCGTGTGGACCTCCTCTATCTGATGGTGGTTTCTGTGTCCTCTATCTTGGGCTCGGCTCGTGTGGAGGCACGAGTTAGACACAGCTCTCGAACGGCTGACACGATTCCTGGTGAACCAGGTGGTGACGTCTCAGGTGATGTTCCGGTGGTGCCAGATGATGATGATCCAGCTGATGATCCAGTGATGCCAGACGATGGTGTTTCAGCTGATAATCCAGTGATGCCAGATGGTGATGACCTAGCCGATGATTCGGTGATCCCAGATGATGTTGATCCAGTGATCCCAGACGTTGATGCTCCGGTGATCCCAGACGCTGATGATCCAGCTGATGATCCGGTGATCCCAAATGATGTTGATCCAGTGATCCCAGATGTTGATGATCTGATGATCCTGGGTGATGCTGCTCAGTATTATGGTGGGGATTTTGATCACCCAGATTTCCCTACCTAATATAATGGCTCTTTGCTTTGCCGTGCCACGGCCCCCGCGAAAAAAATCCGCCGTTTTCGGATGGTCGTTTCGATACTCTCGCAACGTGCCATCTTGAGGGCGTTCGCGTACGAGAGGGTGGCGGCGTGGTCAGCGCAAAGTCGTACCCGATTTCGGCCACAAAGGCATCGCGTATACCCGATTTTGCCCACTTGTCATTTCGTATTTATACTCGTACACATGAATTGCAACGGAGGGACCGCAGACGCATACATACACAGAGAAAAAACAGTGTAGGCGTGGCCTCTCTGATTGGTTCAAAATTCGCCGAAATCAGTCAAAAGCTATATTATCTCTATAGTTATAGAATGTGTATGTCGTGTCTGTCGTATTCAGTACTATGACATGGCATTGCGTTGTTTACTCTGCATACTGCACAACAATGTAGTGTCTCTGTGACGTAGATTTGTGACCACAGAACTTGCATCTCTCCAGGATTGAAGAATCGGCACGGACACTCGTTGTGCTGGATGTCGACGGGTAGAGAGAACGGTTTAATGTGAAGAATACACACACTCAACAACGGGATAGAGTTCCCCCAGTTCTCAAAACTATAACCATCTCAAAACTATAACCAACTCGTGGCAACTTGTACTAACTCATCGTCGTGACTCACGCGCGATGAACGCGTCTCCAGCCAACCGGAGGTGGTCAGACCCTTTCTTTGGTCGTGAATATTTATGGAGGAGGTTGCAAACTTGGCGCCTAAAGCCGACCCTCTCCGACCCGAACCTAACCCGGACCCAAATCCGAACCCTATATCGCCAGTGGTCAGTGCTTGGACGCTTGGAAAGACTCCACTAATATGTTGCTTCGGCCGGCTCGGTATGCTGTGGCCTCGGGATGCTGTGGCTGGGAAATATTACATACAGCAATCTGCTGCAGAAATAGTATTGGTTGGTTGAACCGCATATAATACAAGGTTCTGCGGCTGACGGCGCCGCATCATCGAAGCGAATCCAAGACCTTGACAGCAGCAGTGAAGACGCAAAACGCACCAACCCACAGGAAGCGTTTCGTATCAAGATAGTATTAACGCTACTGCAGAGTAACGCACCAACCCACACAGAGAGAGTTCAAGAGCGTTTTGTATTGAGGCGATAGTGCACGAACGCGGTTGAAGATCGCGGTTGCACCACAAACCACGGCTAGCCGACGGCCAACTCATTATAGAACTCCTTGAAGCACCTAAAAATACTCCTCCTGTAGTGCTCAAGCCAACGAACAGACCATAGTAGACACGACGCCAACGCCACCCGGCCGACTACATCAAGAATGCACGGACGGGACATGATACACGGCGGGGCATGCATTTCACACGCGTCGCACTTATCGCCCACAAAAAATACTCCTGCAAACGAAGCCAAGGCCATCCATTCGAAGAGATCAGCATTGATCGACGGGTTGCTATACAGCACTCGTTCAATGTCCATCACACCGACGCCCAACCCACATTAGAACTTCTTCAAGCATTAAAAATTCTCTAATACTCCTTCTGTAAGAATGCTCAAGGCAACGAAGAGGCCGTGGTAGCCAAGAAACCAGCGCCACCCGGTTGATCACATAAAAAACATTGGTTGTAACACTCCAACCAGTCTCATAACACAGGGGAATTGATCATGAACGGGCATGCATGTCGCAACACAAACAACAACGGCAAATAGCAACAGCAGTGGGCTATATTTTCAAGAACAACGCGAGCCGCCGTACCTACGTAAACATTTCTCTGTGGAGGGCCTCGAAATATGTCCAATACATCTATTTAATATATTTTATGCGGCTATGTCATCGTCGAGTTGAAGGATGTATTGCCGTAATAAGTCGAGAGACGTTACGGTGCAGGGTACTGGTTATGCTGAATGCTGGATGTCGACGGGTAGAAAGAACGGGATAATGTAGAGAACGCACACAGGTATATTGTCAGTTATCGTGCAACGATTCTGGGAGATATTTAGTATGAGAGAGGAAAAATATAACGATGATACGTGACGAAAGAGTCGAATCGTACTGCGCGCAGGGCAGCTGGTGATATGCACGGTCTGCGAAGCTATCCACAGATAGATGCTCTGAACGAATCGGCACACGGCCACGTATCGAGGAATTCGTTATCCAGAAAAGAGTTATACCGTGTCAAAATAGATCACTTTCTTTTTTTACTTATTGCTTCCACTTTCCATCTTCTGGACAAGCCGTGGTCACAGGTGTCGTCCCTTCTCCTCCCCGGCACATATGATGCGTGCACGTGCCTTCATTGTTTTATTTTTATCGCGCATAGGGCTCAGCATTCCCACTGCTCGTCGATTTTCATCGACGACTGTTTCTTTAATAAAAGGTAAATGGTCAAAGGGGGGGGTATACCCCCTAGTTTTCCGGCCATTTGGGGGCATAAGAAAAACAAGCCCACGGCAGGCTCTCCCACGTGCCTAAACCTGCCCCAAATGTAATTCCGACTCGCTGACAAGACGCCCGCAGCCCATGCCGAGCACGCACACCCCTTTTTTTTTCGGTCACGTTTTTTGGGCTTAAGGGACCGCGGCGCTAGAAGGGCCAAACGAATTCCCCTTTTGACTATAATTTTGGGGGGTATACCCCCGAAAATCTACCAATTTCATCGATCACCCCTAAATGACCACCATTTCCCCCCACTTTACAGAACACAGTCCCCTTTTTGACCACTTCTGACAGCCTTTAAAGCAACTACAACTATGTATTACGGGGGAACCATAGTAAGTAAGATCTACGGTACACACAATAACCTATATATTTCTCTATTTTTTTTCTAACAGTACTTGGTCCTATTTACTATGTTCCCCTGTAATAGTACTACGTAGCGACGTCGCCACCCAACAGCCCCAATAGGCCAGGGCGGAACATCCAAAAGTTGCGAATAGTCGCGATCATCGGTCTCCGAAAAATCACGGCACACGGCACAACAAATGGACAAAATCTAAAATTTACGATAGACGAAACAAAGATTTCGGCACAGCAACAAAATCAAATCTTTGTGCTTGTAGTAGACGAAATACATGCACATCGTCTCATCTTCTTAGAAATCATTATCCTGGGGGTATCAGAAGAAGAGGTTAAATATTGCGTATAGTCCCGGACTCACAGGATTACGGACAAGAAGTACCGTATACTACTCTCAATAATAATAGACGACGCCGGTGCTAAGTTTAAGGCAGCATGGACCTAGGGACCGATTATACTGCTAGCAGGTTTTGATGCCTTTGGCTCTGCTCTGGTCACTCATACAAGGTGCCTGACGATGTTAGAAGTTATAAACTCCTGTGTTATTAATAGATGGTTGCTTCGCCAGATGTTTTCTGAGCGAAGGGGCGAGGCGCTCATCAAAAAGGCAGGCCGTAACGCCTGCCAGGTATGATGAGGGGACAATTGCTATAAACTATAAAGCCGCAACAGGGAAGAGGGGATACCATAACATCAAGTATACTGGGAGCATCATATCTAAAGTTAGTTCGTTCTCTTTGCGTTACCGTTATCCGCAATTTTCTAGCTACCTCTGTGTTGCCGTTGCCCGTAATTACCGTAGTTCAGTTTGGTACCACCGTAACCCGTGACGCACATTTTTCTCCAGGCTGGTTGCGACCGAAGCCCCCCTAGCGAGGGGGCTCGCAGAGTAGTAGTGTAAATTAGTCTTCTCCCGAGTGCTTTTCATTCGAAACAATGGAATGCAGACATACCACCGTCGAAATAAAAAGGAAAACTGCGCCCGTTGCCCCCGAACCCATGTGGCAAGGAAGAGCAGGATAGTGTGAAGGTATTACCTACTGAGCTATAGGGGTAAAAGATCGATAGATTACCCAGCCGAGAGTAATCCTTACAGCACTTTCCCCCCCTCTGAACGGCAGGATATTCAGGGCGTCGGTACCGTGTACGACCGTATGCTGACCTACCCGCTCCGTTTCAATACCTGGGGATACCAGGTAGATATATGTGCTAAGGGACGCACGCGCAAGCGCTTCTATAAAAGAAACGTTTGAAGTGAGACTCGGACCCGTGTCCTCGATGACGTCAAGCATGAACGTATTACCTACTGAGCTATAGGGGTAAAAGATCGGTCGATTACCCAGCCCAGGGTAATCCTTACAACAACAGAGGCCAACACAAACGAGGGGGAAAGGGGAAGAGAGGGGAAAGGGGAAATGAACAGAGGCCGCAATCCTCGCGAATAAAGGCAACCCTCTGCTCCCGAACAGCTCAAGGCGGCGAACAGGATCAGTACGCGTAAATATCTGTAGTAGTACGTTCTATGCGTCGTACGAGCGGTCTCGGGGATGGATACACAAGAGGGAAAAATGAAAGGCGCCCCAGAACGTAACGACCGTGCGTTGTCCCATATGCCGGTGTCTCAATCATCTTTCCCGTCCTACAACCGAGCACCCAGCATCCTCCCGCCCGTCAACCAAGCACCGAGCACCCACCAACCTTGCACCAAGCGCCCAGCAACACACGACCTAAGATCGTTTTCTGATTCCCCCATGCATCATGCTTTCTATCTCTATTTCGTCTACAAATCTTTTGACTTGCAGTTGCGCCAGAATCTTTAGTTCGTCTACTATTGCCGGGGACCATAGAAAATAGGACCTATGGTACACACAGAAACTTATGTATTTACCTATTTTTACTAGTAATATTTGGTCCTATTTACTTTGGTCCCCGTAATTATATATGTTTGAGTAGGATATATTTGTTGTGCCGTGATTCTTCGGGGACCATGATCTCGTCTATTCGCAACTTCTGGATGTCCGCCCGTGGTCTATTCGAGCTGTTGGGCGCTCACGTCACAACGTACGCACTTGCAGTTGATTTTGAGGCTGTCAGAAGTCGTCAAAAAGGGGACTGTGTTCGATCAAGTGAGTCCGATCAAGGCGGGGGAAATGGTGGTCAATTGTGGGTAGAAGATAAATTAGTAGATTTTCGGGGGTACATCCCCCGACTTGTAGTCAAAGGGGGGATCCTTCTGATCCCTCTTACGCCGATGTTCCGTCAGGCCTTTGGAGAACGTGGCCGAAAAAGAAAGAGGGGTGTGCGTGCTCGGCATGGACTACCGGTGTCTTGTGAGCGCGTCAGAATTACATTTGGGGCAGATTTGGCCACGTGGGAGCGCCTGCCGTGAGCGTGTTTTGCCTATACCCCCAAGTGGCCGGAAAACTAGGGGGTATATCCCCCTTTGACCATTTTCCTTTTTTTTATTGCAACATTTATACCGGTAGGCAACAGCAGAGGGCCCACTGTCATTTTACGTGTTCAGCGCTGTACGACTGGAATACAACGGCCGTTGTCTAGTCAATGCTCAGTAGTATGGAGTACTGCTGGATAGTAGAAGCACTCACTCCGCGTTATGCGATCAGTTCACCTAACTACCAGGTACTTGGAAGCTTGTGGAAATGGTATGGTCCGGGCAGCTTTATTTTTCCAGATTTTCCTCAGCAATAAGGTACGTTTTTCTCCCTGGTAGTGATATCCGATCAGAATATTTACAAAAACATCATACTATTGAAGCTGTACCTCTAAAACGTTCGTTCTTCCGCGGATTGACATACCCTCGTATCCTTTTGGGCGATTCGTTTAGCTTCTGTACTTCAATATGCTCTAAAATAATGAAATAATTACCCAAAGGGGTGGGAGGTGTAATACGGCCATAGTAAATAAAACCAAATATTGTTAGTAAAAACAGGTAAATATATTGGTTTTTGTGTGTACCGCAGGTCCAATTTACTATGTCCCCCGTAATAGTGTTCGCCACGCTAGTTAGAGCGCAGATTTCAAATCAATGGCCTCGAAATTCCCCAGACCTACGTAATAACATTCTTCCGATTTTAAAGAAAACCGAAAATGACGAAGAAAGAGGAACAGGAAACCGTCCCTAGAACCAGGGCACTGGCGCTCTTTTTTCGCGAGAATTCTGCACAGGGCATTATTTAACAACACGTGAACAACTTGCCAAATTGGCAAGTGTTTAACCTGCCAACTTGGCAAGCGTTGGGCAAGACTCGAAATGGCAAGTCCAAACAGCGAACGGCAAATAAAAAGTGCCATAAACCTGCCAACGAAGGACTACGGAAGTATCCAAGATGAAGCTTGGCAAAAAAGTTGATATTACGGCAAGTTCAAACTTCCATTACCTTGCCGGGCAAAAAAAACTTGCCAAACACGTGTCGTTAAAAACGGTCCTTAGCGCACTATGTGCTGGAGTCAATGTGCGGCTAGCCGCACCTCCGTGTTTTGGTTCCGCACTTTTGTTCGCCTGTGCGGCCCCCTTTTCGCCAAAGGCAAGAAAAAAAAAAGTTTTACTCTCCGCGGGCTGATTTTTTTTTCGGTGAGTTCGCCGTTTACGAAAAAATGGGTCCGTTTCGCCGTAGGTTGGGATTTTTCTTTCGGTCAAGAGCCCACTACCTACGCCTTTTGATCCATTTATAGGTACACGGCATATTGCTCTCCGGAAAAAGCTCCCTGGCCCCTTCTGTGATTAGTCAATGGTCCATCGTACCTACAAACGGTTCAAAAGTCCAAGGTACACCATGTCGCCGGCTATTCGACTTGGTTTTCACCTATGTCCGTCTTCTTAAGTGCACCTATAAATGGCTCGCCCGATCCTGTCCTGCCAGCTGTATTTTGGGCAGTCGACGACACCAGATGCCGAGACTATCAACCAGATGACGTCACCTGTCAACACAGAAACGTTCGAAAAGACTACGAAATATTACGGCCGCAGATTTGCCGGAGACAGCACTATTAATAGTCACCAAACTGCAACGGAAGGAAGGCGGCTATCGCACTCAAGAGCGCAGTCACCGGAGAAGGCATCGAAATGATCTGCAGCGAACCTAAACGAAACTAGGCCTACGGTATGTACGTAGAAGAAGAGCGAGTAGGCACACTGTTCGTCGAAAAAAAAATGACTTCAAGCAGAGACGAGAAAGCGTCCTGCCGACGACGCCAGTATTAAAATTAAAAGTAGTATGGACCTAGGAACCGACTGCTGCTATGCAGACACAAGCAGTGCTTCTGGCTCTGCTCTGGTCACTCACACAAGGTGCTAAAATTTGTATTATTCTTGTATCAGTTCTTGCTTGCTCGCCGGAGGTCTTCTGAGCGAAGGGGCGAGACGTTCATCAGCCAGGCAGGCGATAACGCCTGCCAGCTATGATTACTATGGAACACTTACTACGAATCATGACGCCGCAACAGGGGAGAGGGGATACCATGACAACGGTCAGCCCATTCTGCATTTTCTTGCCAGTCCACACGTCCGAGTTTTTCGTATTTCTTTTAGAATCTCAGCCTGTCTGCCGTTCCTACGGTGCCAAGTTTTTAACCGTCGTGGCGGGTCTTCTATAGACGCTATTTATAGAGGTTATGTCGATTGCCCCAATACCGATCGACGCTTTTTCTTGCCGCCGCCACGCCTCATTCATTGGCTAATTTGGACCGGATTGTTTTACCAAGCCCAGGGGAAAGGGGCCTTCATCGTTTGCCTCACCCATACGTTTCGACCCCCACGAGGCTCGCAGTGGTGGTGTGGCCGCCGCAAAGCTACACATCAACTTTTTCTGGTGATGGTGCCCGTTGTGTTTTGGACGAGCAGGTGACATCACGTTTTAGTACGGCCTCCGGTACGGCGGTATCGACACGGCGCGAATAGCTTCACCATTACAAAGCTGGGGGGGACTTTCATCGTCCGGCCCTCCTGGTGCTTTTACTGCTCTTGGTCTCCGTTGCACAGCAAGCTATATAGCTTTCAAACCCGTGCACTAGAAAGACGAAGCTTTTTCAACACAAGTTGCCACAAGAAAGCCGCAATGAACCCGGCCGAAATCAGCTGCCGCAATGTTCACGTCGAGCTCGAGCTGACAGCTATATGCCGCAATATAACAAACGACGGCGTGCTTGGCCGTCTCTGTGCTAGTTCGTGACAGCACCCAGCAACTACGCCACTGGGAATTGATTGTTCGACACTCCATCCGCGTCTAAAATATGTACAAGTTGTTGTTACAAAAACCATACCGTAGAATTTGTCGCCAATGACCTTCACCAACATGCGTCCACAAGAGAAACCCCGTGAAAGGGGCCAACAAAAAAGCAAGCAACCCTCCGGGAAAATAATCTAACCCTTCCACGTCAAATTGATTGTTCGACATGCCATCCGCGATTAAAATGTGCATGTTGTTGTTACAAACACCATACCCGTGAACAGGTCGCCAAGGAGCTTCACCAAACATGCGTCCGCAAGAGAAACCCCGTGAAAGGGGCCAACAAGAAAGCAAGCAACCGTCCGGGAAATAAATCTAACCCTTCTACTATCGCCAGTATTTAATACTGCCTTCTAACATTGCCAGTATTTAATACTGCGCTATTCTTTTATCCTCTTCCCGTTTTTTTCTTTCTTCGCCTTTCCTTTCTCTCGCCCCCCTAGTCGTAACGCAGATCCGGGGTCACACAGTAGGAGCAGGCTCTACCCCCCCGTCCCCACCACGGTCCTTGCCTTCATGTTTATCGTGAAAACACTTCAGCCATTCCTCCCCTAGTCGACTCGCGTCAGATTGCGCCTATACCCACGCTATACGTGCTCTCGGCAATTGAATCCTGTTGTACCTATGCAAAATAAAGAAACTAATCACCCTCGATGGGATTTGAACACAAGGAATCAACTCCAGCGGCAGCATATCGACGGTACCCCTGAACCACCGTGGCGACCGGTCACTGCTGTACACAAACAAAACCTTCCTCTAAATTCAAGCTGTTTTGGTACCGAAACGAGAGCGCGATCCTGAAGTGGCAATGACCAACAAAGGTCAAGCCCATTCACACGTTGCGCCGGAAAACCTACCCATATCACAATCCGTACACCTGTAAATAACTGTAGAACAGCAGCGCCAACGATACGGGCTGCTCTGCCGCGGGCTGATCTACCGCTCCCTAGGTGTCACTTTAAATAACTAACTGCGTTAACCCAATCACACACCCGCAAATAAACGTCACACAGCGCTGTGAGGCATGATGCATGCACTCCGGGTCACCCGCAGAGGCTGCTTCAAGTTTTACACTACTGTACCCCAAGTCGATTTTGAACGGCTTTTTTCGCAGCCCACAGCAGATGACGCCATACCCTCTCTGTTGCTAAACACACGCACACTACTCTCAGCGTACGCCCAACCGCGTATCATACTTGTTCCGCGCCTGCTCGGCCGGGCTCTCCCCCACCGGCATCCTTGTCCGGTGTCCCGGCGTCACTACCTATCGCAGTACCGTTGCTGCCTTGTAGGGAAATGCTAGCCTTCGGTTCTTCTTGTACGGTGGCTGATCGCCCGGCTCGCTCGCTATTGTTTAATTCTAAGTCGGAGGTGTCTGCTGTTGTTGGCGTTTCCGCCCTCGGTGCGATGATCTCGAAGTAGATCTTCAGCCACGTGAGGTAAAAAATGCAGGACAGCTCGAACGCCATGGGGTAAAACACCGGCCAGAGCATGAAGTACCCGAAGTAGGCCATGAGCGTCAGCAGCCCTGTGATGTAGATGCCCTGCGAAATTCACCGAGTGTGGTGGGATGCGAATAAGCGTGGGGGACGTGGGTGTTATATTGAGGAACCAGGTGGTCAAGGGTAATACATGAGGCCTGTGTACACGAAAATAACCGCAGGTTTGTTCACACCTGCCAGTAGCATAGCCACACAGGTAATCCCAATGCAACAGAGACGTCAACAACACAAGCTTGGAGGGTATGGCTTCATCATTGGATCTTTTCTCGCGTCAAACTCGAACAGAGCTCAAGGTGACGAGACCGGCGATGGCGAACGCCGAGAAAAAAAGCGTTTGAGCTCGCACCCTACCGACCTACCGATGTTTTTTTAGACGTGTATATACGGCAGAGCTATTATGCGTATTCGTACTGATCGTCTGTGTTCGCAAATATTTCTCCCTTTACGCAGGCGACCAATAATAGACATTTGTTTTTCTCGGTGATCACCGCCATCTCGTAGCTCGTGGTCGCACACCAAAATGGTAGGGTATTGTGTAGGCCGAGTCATGGCCGGCTCGCACGGGCCATCCTATCATGCGACAATGGTTCCGCAGGGAAAATGTAGAGTCGTCCGCTGCTGTTGATCATGGACCAGGATCCTCGAAATCACAGGGACTTCCTCACTATAAGAGACGCAAAGTTCTCGCCCGAGAGTCGAAAACACGCAAGCACCAAGCTGCCTTGAACATACTTTTTTCAACTACAGCAACAGCAGTAGCAGGTGAGTGCGCCGTGCGTCATGAACCTGACACCCAAGCACCCTAATGTCTAATTCTGCAACCACCACAAAACGAACGACGGCAGTTGCGACGGTTGCCAGTGGTGCTGTGTCATTGCTCCATCTCCACCGTTGTTACCGAATGGTAGGTAGTCGGGAGAAGGCGCGCAAGAGTTCGGTAGGCTCCAGGTTTGCTGTAAAGTACCACGATGTACGAACGGTAAAAAGCAAACAGAACATATATATATATTGAGGCTGTGGGGTGATATGTGAGCGAGAATGAGTGATATACCTACAGTATAGATGTATCTGGCATGACGTGAAAATAGTATTTTGCCTAGGCATTCGATTTTCAACAGTTCCGTTGGGAAAATTACCGGCATAAAATTACCACCTTTGATCTTCAGGAGTGGGAAAGTACGGGCGAACCGGGCAAAGTTGATTTACCGCTCCCGAGCAAATGTCCATTCACCGTTACCACGGACCTTACGTTTACCAAGAAAACACCTGGCACGGATTGACCACTACCGAGCAAAGGTTACCGCGAAACTACAGTACTGTATGTTACCGTCGACACTTTTACCGTGAGGTACAGCATCACCCAAACATTTTCGTCTCGGATAATAGTTGACTGTAGTTGAGTCCTGTAAAGAGTAAAACAAAGATACAAACAAACTCAACACTCGGACGAAACAATGTGAACAAAAGAAAAGCGGGCAGGCTAAGGCCGTACGGCAAGTAGCGGCGATATTGGTTTGTTACTGCTGTTGGTAAGTACCAATACCAGCTACATTGTCACTGAAAAATGCGTTTTAAAGTTCGCCGTTTTTATGCAAAAAGAGCCGAAAATGCAGCCGTCTTGGGGAGATTCAAGGCATCTATGATAGTCAATGACGTTCGAAGACAGGATTGCAGGCATCTAAACAACAATCGCGTACGGCCTTCCACCATAATAATATAGCAAACCCCCTGACCGGCTGCATCAGGTCTACATGAAAGTATCGCACCGTCCAGGCTCTTGCCTTCGTGACACCCACGGTACAACAGCAGGCGCACTTCAAGGTCTTTCCTTGGAGACAGTCACGAACGGTGCTTCTGGGTATGTACGTGTTTGTCGTACTTTTGTGGCTCGCCGGCCATGGATACTTATCTATCTATCTATCTATCTATCTATCTACTGTATATATATCAAGTAATGTTCGAGGGCTGGCAGGGAAGCAGAAATATCAAAATTTCCACCAATCGTCTCGTCCCGAGACCGGGACCCGTTCGCCTCGAAGGTCGGGCTTCGCCCTCGCTTTCTCGCCCGCCCTTCTCGAGGATCGCGCTCCTCGGCCTCAGCCCCGCCTATTCCCTCGGCCACACTCTAGGGGTTGTTCGTTTATAAAGGTTATACCGCTGAGCTACCACTCAGTCAGCGCTGACTGAGTAGCTATTTCGGGGTACCATAGTAAATAGGACCTACGGTGCACACAAAAACCTATATATTTACCTATTTTTACCAACATATATTTGGTCCTATTTAGTATGGTCCCCCGTAATAGTGAATCTGGAATATTTTGTAACAAGAAGATTTACTATTTCGAACAAAAGAAGTACTACAGTACCTTTCTTTGTGCCCGACATGCAACATACCCGTAACGTGAAAAAAACCCAACACCAGCAACCTGTGGCGCGATTGGAGCTTTGTTGGTTCCCTTGCATGTTGAGATTGACGGTGACCGGTGACCGGTGACTCATTTTCCCATAACGAACAGGTAGCGTACGAGCCATGATCCGTCCGATTGATTGTTGTTCGGTTTGGTTTGCGTTACGTGTTGCGTGGTGGTTCGTTTCTATGCGCTTCCTCGCCCGCTGAACCGTCGCCCTCTGCCTGCATTTTTTATTCGTGCTCACACCCCTCTCTTGAGCAACCTAGAGTTATTGACGGTGTTAGCTGTACGCTGTAAGTTGTGTCTGTCATACATAGTAAGTGCCTACGTAGAGTACAGAACATATACGTTAGGACAGCCCAGCCAAGTTCTCTTGTTGTAGCAACTGTAAATATACCTGGTACCTGGTTCGTTGTTTTTCATCGTTTTTCGTGTAAAATTTGTACTTCGCGCAGCAGCTGTACTATTTCTAGCACAATAAATAGTGGCCTGTAAAACACGCCTACGGAAAACTGCCTACCTTCGGAACTAAACTCGTGAAGCCCTTGGGGCATACTTTGTACGTTTGAAGAAAGCTTATGTACACTCCAACATTATTTCAACTATCAGAAAAACACAAAACAAAATGTACGTCTTGTTGTGTTCGCTTGGCACCTCGTAATAAAGTAACTAGTTATTATTACGATTACGAGAGACCATAGTGACTAGGACCTACAGTACACACAAAAAACAATGTATTTACCTATTTTTACTGTCAATATTTGGTCCTATTTACTATGGTCCCTCGCAATACTGTATTTTGGTCGTTTTGCAGCCGCTAACTCGTACAACAGGTATCATCGTATACGTTGCGGCGTTTGTGCTTTAAGAAATGCGGGGCTCCGTTAGAGGCTGGCACCCGTCGGTATGCGGGTCGTTGGCATCGTTGCCGAGAGTCCAATGTGGAACAACGATACAACATCAGCGGCGCAAGAACTGTGTGCGTTCTGCAAGTTGGCCAGTAAGTTATTATTGAAGGGCCATTATTGATAGCCTTCGGCTCTGAGGCGTTTTGGGGATGAAGAGTGCGTTGGTGTGATCTGGCAGTCCTACCATAAAAAAAACGTTATGCATGTAAGCTTTCTTTAAACATCTGTTCCAGAGGCTTGACCCTTTTTGGACCTCACTCCCGTTTTGGCGACAAACTACTTAGAATTCGGGTGGTGTGTCCCCAAATTGAGTCGTCTGTCTCTAACACGGGCCTGCAGTCCTAACAGGGTTCACGAGTTTGGGTCGGGGGGTATTACGTTTTCAGCTAGGCGTGTTTCGTACCTCTATAATATACATATTACACTCAAAATAGTATACGCAGCTTCTGCCGAAAAAACACTAGAACCTTCTGCCTTATAACACTCGACAAACAAACAAACATCTATTAGGCAGCGAACCTCACATGGGGTTCCTATGCAGAGTACTTGGTAGTACCATAGGAACGTCGATCGATGTTTCCCCTTTTCAGCTTGTGACATCGCCAGGATTCCAAGTCAACTAAGTGCGGAAGGGGGACATTGTAACCGATAATATCAGCACGTGTTAGTATACGCCAGTACATACGATCTCTTAGACATTCTCGAAAGACGAGACCACACGACAAACGTATTTACAGATATACAGACGAGGGAGTGCTCTCGTGTTTTCCCGTTTTCTCCCCATCGACACCCAGCCGATGCGTCGTCAGAGTATCACGATTTTTTTCAGCCCCCCTTGGTCCGTCTGACTCTGTTCTCTTCGTGTCTGTTGTGTTGTCCTTGACCCACCAGCTCGACGTAGATGCGAGGACTACCCGGTTTTTGTTTGCTGTTATGGCTCTTTGTCTCTTCCCCCTTCTTGCCTTCTTGCCTTCCGTCTGGTCTTCTTGTGACGTCCTTATGTTGGTCCATCAGCTAGACAAATGATAGCACTGATCGTACCAGCTAATAGCAATCTTGTCCTCGGGACTCGGTCTGCGCTCTGAGCGCATGTTTGCTTCGTTTTTCCTTCTATTGTGCTTCCTTTTCTTTCTTTCTTTCTGTTTCGTTTTTTACCCCTCTTCGTGTGTGTTTTTTTTTTCGGGTGTATAATACCAGGTACGTTATTGCCATAGATATTCGTGATGGTTCTTCATACTACCTGGAGTACGCAATAGGCTTTAGGGAATCCTACGCCTACATATAACGTAAAAAGTACGTGTCGTACGTTATCACACCTGTTTTTCCAAAAGTGCATCAACTGTGAGTTCGACTGGTAGAATAGTTGATACCCAATTTTGCAAGCTGCGCCATACGTCTGTCTGTTCTATGCGAGATATTCGTTTATAGTACTGTTACGGGGGACCATAGTAAGTAGGACCAAATATTGTTAGTAAAATTAGGGAAATTATAGGTTTTTGTGTATACTGCGGGTCCTATTTACTATACGAAATATCACGTAATAGTCTCCAAGGTGTTCGTGCAGAGATGTTTTTTTTTTTTAATTTATGAAACACCTCAGCTGTGAGTTCGGCTGATCAAGTAGTTGATACTCAACTTTGCAAGCTGCGCAATACGTCTCGTCTACATTCCATTTTTACCGAGTTTTACAAGTGTTGAGTAGTAAACCTAACGCGCGTACTATATACTGTATATGTGATTCCTTGTCAAAGATACAGGCCGGTGGCTCCCCTGGATGCTGCCCAACAGGACATTTTTAAATAATAGTCGTATCTAGATGTTTTTATAAAATTATGAAATACGTCAGCTGTGAGCTCAACTGATTGAATATTAACGAAATATTAATAATGCGCACCCGTAGTTGACACGATTTACGATGTGTCTATACCTGGTACTCGTAGGACGTCGACGTAAGATCTGATACAGCAGTAGTGCCAGTATTTATCACGTTGGCGAAAAAAACTCCAACTTCGACGCAACTAACCTGCCAAATGTAGCTGATGTCTTTCGTGCTTCGGCGCTTGTGCGCAAGATAGATCTGCGGGAGCAACGAGGTCGCCAGGATGACCCCCCCGAGAACGCCGAGGGCGTTGAACGCGTCGTCTGTTGATGCCCCCATGATGTGTAGTAGTGATATACAGCAGTGATGTTCGTAGCGTGGCTCACGCAAGCGCTTCCAGTCAACAACAACCTTGGTAATACAGCCCGGGGTCGGTCGGTCTATCGGTGCACGTACGCAGAACGCTGAAGCTGGCGCGATATCTTCGGCAGTTGTGTATGCGTTACGCCGTGATCTGTGTGATTCTGGTAGTGAGCAGCGAGTGCTGGAACCTGGTGTTCGAGGTAGAGGCCCTGATGCCCCAATAGTATACGCCCCAACAGTACACCCGATACCGGGCCCCATATAATAGCCCGCGGGGGCTTGCGGGACTCTTTGTGCGGGGCGTTTAATATATATATGTAGGCACTGTGTGCGTTGACCAATCACAAGCCACCGCCTAAATAAAATTAATGAAAGACGTCCGCTGTCAGCTGCGAGATACTTGCAAGCTGCGTAATATATCTCGTCTATTATTTATTAGTAGTATTTTTTTTTATTAGAAACTAAGAAAGCACGTCAGCTGTGAGCTCAACCGATCGGCAGATCGATCGATACTCAACTTTACAAGCTGCGTGAACCGCCCGCGTTTTCCATTATTTCCCTCGCGATTGACTACTGGCCAGAGACTCCCCTGGATGCCACCAGGGTCGACGAGACGATAATACTTACAGCTGGTTCGGTTTCCAATTGATTTCGGCCAGTACCATTTCGCGCACTGAAACAGCAGATCGACACGTGAGGGCCGGGGTACACAAGACAGTCGAAAGTTGGTTTACAGCAGTTCACACGTGACATACACACCAAGATTAATACTCCCTGTAAATGTTGCAGCATATTTAATTTTTCCAGTGTCTTGGGTGTGCCTGTCACGTGTGAAGGCTGTAGATCAACTTTCGATTGTCTTGTGTACCCCGGCCCTCACGTGCGATTTGCTGTTTCAGTGCGCGGAATGGTACTGGCCGAAATCAATTGGAAGTCGAGCCTGCTGTAAGTATTATATCGTCTCGTCGACCCTGGTAGCATCCAGGGGAGTCACTGGTCAGTAGTCAATCGCGAGGGAAATAATGGAAAACGCGCGAACGGTTCACGCAAGTTGTAAAGTTGAGTATCGACGGATCGGTTGAACTCACAGCTCACGTGCCTTTTTTAGTGTACGTGTTCGTTGGTGAATCTCACTATCGTAGATAAAGATGTTCTTGGCGTCTTTCACAGTATGCACACACCTACCTGTAAATTGCAGAAAGAAGGTGATCCAACAGCGCAGGAGGTGATGTTCGTGTTCTCTGCAGGCAGGCTAGCGAGTGGCGCTTTTTGATCCTACAGCTCCTTGTTCCATCTCAGACGTTCTACCAGGCAATACGATCACGAGAGCCGTGGATCAAACATTGCAATTCGCAAGTTGCCTGTCACCAGTTAGTTGTCAGCACGCCAGCATGCGTGCTCGCGAGAGGCCTCTGGCACCTGGCACCTGGCACCATCACACGAGTGTGCTGTCTGTGAGTTATTATCTGATGATGATACGTACCCATGGAACAGCAGAGTACCGCTACTAACCGCTACGCCGCCGATAGCAGCCCAGCTAGAAGAGGTATCTGTTCGTTTGGTGCTGGTACCTAAGAGTATCTGGTACCTGCCTATTACGAGGGACCACAGCAGTAAATAGAACCAAATATTGTTAGTAAAAATAGGAAAATATATAGGTTTTTGTGTATACCGTAGGTCCTGTTTACTATGGTCTCCCGTAGTAGTATTTTAGTTGGAAGCTGAGATCGAAAATATCTTCGAAACTCTCATCTTTGCCAGCTAAAGTGCTGCGTGTGACAATTCGATCGTGTGGATGCTACAGGGTCGTAATTTGTGTAGTGGCTCACAAAATCTGACAGTTGCTGTATGCAGCGAACTGCCGCAATGAGCAAAGGCTGAACTGTTGTACTCGGAATACTCTGCTGTAGTTTCGATAGACTCCCTGAAGGGGTGAGAGTAGGTCAGCAGAGATCAAGCCCAGGTCTGATGATCCTCGGGTCCGTGCTGTGATCAAGTCTCGATGCACATATACCAGGGCTTTTCGCGGGTCACGGGGTGTTCAAAATGTCACGAGTGGTGTCGGGTCGGGTCGGGTCAGGAAGTGTTCAAAATCTCACGGGTCGGGTCGGGTCCGGTCAAGAGGTTTTCACATCTGACGGGTCGGGTCGGGTCAAGAGGTGATGAAAAGCTCACGGGTCGGGTCAGGTCATGACCCGCGAGAAACGGGTCACTCGCGGGTCCGGCCAGCGTGACCCGCGAGTTCTTTTCTTCTGACCCGCGGGTCGGGTCAGCGTGACCCGTAAGTTCTTTTCTGCTGACCCGCGGGTCGGACCCGCGCATCCGGCCCGCGGATCCGACACTCAAAGTACTTCCCGCTCTCTTACCCAATAATACCCCTTTGGTATCTTTTTCAAACATTAAAACACTGCCAAATCCATATACGCATGCCCGCATCCACTAATACCCACTACAGCCAGGCCACATATTGCTTGTGGGCACAATAATGGATATAAAATTGATTTTGAAGTGTCGACCCACGGGCCGGATCCGCAGGTCGGACCGGACCTGCGGGTCAAGATAAATAGTCTCACGGGTCAAGGTGACCCGACCCGCATGAAATCCGTGTCTCACGGGTCAATCCGAAGGTGGCGTCACGGGTCGGGTCGGGTCGGGTCAACAAATTTCTGATTCTCGCGGGTCGGGTCGGGTCGGGCCAAGAGGCTTTCAAAATCTCGCGGGTCGGGTCGGGTCAGCTGACCCGACTCGACTGACCCGACCCGACCCGACCAGTGAGATTTGACCTGACCCGCGAAAAGCCCTGTATAATACATGCGGCGGGTGCAGTTCCTTCGTGCCGGCAGTGCCATGGCAGTGCCAGCAGTGTGTCGTGGCATTACCGCACTGCCCTGGCCAGTGTTACATGAGCCGAGAACCGAAAAAAACGTTTTTCGGTTGTTTTTCGGTCTATTGTCGCCGACCGAAAAAACGACCGATTTTGGGTAGGTTTTTCGGTTGCTACAAGCCGACCAAAACCGGAAACCAGCTCGTTTTTTCAGTCGGTTTTTTATTTTCCTGTCTCCTATACACTGGTACAGCCGACCTGGTATACATTCTGAATGGAAACCCCGAAAAAACGACCGAAACAGACCGAGCCATTTTTCGAGTCGGTTCACAACCAACCCTGATACCAATTGTTGGTTTACAAACACACCGAATCCTTCGAACTCTCGACCATTTGGCTGACTTCGGTGATAAACCGACCGATAGATAAGTGTTCGGCTTCGGTTATTATTTTTGTAAAAACGACCTGAACCGACCGACATTTCGACAGAAATACGAAAAAACCGACCGAGTCGTTTTCATTTTCGATTCACACTACTGGCGTGGGACGTCGACCTGCCATGGCGATGACGTGAAACTGCCATGGAGGCAATACAGTATACTACCTGGTATGAAAGGCCGTGACACCCCCCCGTATAATGTGTTGTAGGGATCCTATAAAATTGTACGAGTATCGTACGACGATACGACGATTTAGTTATAATTAATAGTTTCATGGGTGTTGTGGCCGATTAGGTTTGCCTCTACGACATCCAGCACCCGCCTCTGTGCGCCTCAGAGATCGGTCGGTATGTTCTCTTTGGTTCTTCCTGGGGAAAACATAGGGAAGAATTGTTCAGAATTCCCGTAATGACAAAAAGGCGCAGGAGAAGAGTCATTCCAGAAAGAACACGTGGGCGCAACAACACCAGGACGCGGTGTATCAGTCTGCACGACGTTCACCGACCCCGGTTGAACTTCACCACAGGGAAAAATCTCAGAGAAACTACTTTTTTTCGATGCCGATCACCCCCTTGTTGATATCTTGGAATATAGCCACGTGGAATCTGTTTGCGCGTCTGTTCGTGATTTCCCATCATAACAGCGTCGTATTTTACCTCGTCCTCGAGTGCATCCCTTGGGAAGGCGAGGAGCGCCGCGAAAACGGCCTTCGCACCACCATCGCCAACGCCATCGCCGTGCATTTCCGGAACGAAACAATCTGTCCTCCGCGCCTCTTGTCTCAGGGTTCATGTCTAGACTCTACATTAGACTACCCGAACAATTGTGCGTGTGGCATGGATTGGTAGGTCTGAAACTGAACGTTTGGACAGCAGCGTATACTATACTGTACCGGCCCTCGCATAAGAAAGAGCCCCGGAAGAAATCCAACCTGACATTGCCGGGAAAGTAGTAACTTTGGTGATAGTGGTTGAACCAAAGTCAGAGTTGGAACCCGCCTTTCTCCAATAAGAAACCTAGCCCGGGCCGGCACCTCGGTATTCGAAGATTCGCCACTCGTTCGCTCAGCTTTATGTAGGCCAATATTGTGAAAGGGGAAAACGTATCCATTTTGCTTGGAGCCCGAATACCCAGGGCTGTGAGTTGGCCGACTATAATTTGCCGACTAGTTACTGGATTGCTATTACCGTTGTTAATAGTTGCGTGCGGCAATTTGCGGATATTCTGCGTTTTTGTGTCTGACTGGCGCGTTTGTGGCTCGAAATACGTTTTTTTGGTGACCAAGTACGAAAAAAAACCCAGTTTGTTGGCTCACCTCGCCACTCACAATTGGTCAAACAAACAACTAGTGGTGAAGTCCAATCGACCCACCGCCCTGCCGAATACCGTTGGCACAAAAAAATGCACCTCCGGTATTCCGCGCGCGTTAGAGAGCGCGTCCGGTGAAGGTGGAATTGCTACTAGTAGTGAAACATTTCAGAATCATCGTAAATTCGATGCTGTAGGGAAAGCGTGAACCAGGCATAACAGCCGGGCGGGCGGGCGGGAGAGGGGGGACTGCCGTGTCCAGGCTAACCCCATTATAGCTAAATCGAGCCCAGTCGGCCCGCCATGGGCCATCTTCGTGTCGCCTTCAAAACAAAAACAACAACTGCAAGTGGGGCAAACCCAAGCAGTACACCAAGGAAGAGTACTACCTGCCAATACATGACTGCGTCTCGCCCCTCGGTGACCCCAAAACGGGCATGGTGTCGATGACCGCCTTGACTGACTTTCGGGTTGCCATCCTATTAATAGCAAAAGAACACCCCGCACACAATGAACACCACTCAACAGCCCCCCCAGAGAGAATTATTACGGGGGGAGAGCGAAGCACGCTACTCAAAACATAAACTGCAGACTACGGGCCCCGTCGCTGCGGCGATAGCGCTTCCAAGCATGTCCCATTCGCAAAGCCCGTTCCAGGCCTTCCCCCTCCATCTTCCTCCCACCTGCGCCCGCAGCCGCCCCCGCCCGCCCACATGTCCAGTGCCTAAAATCGTCCATCGGATCGCCCCTCCCACGCCCCGCACATGAACCAAATTGGACACACAGCAGATAAAAAATAGAATACTTCTCTTGATCACTTGACGAAAACGTGGACGCTCCTGTTGGCAAATCCCCCAACCCCTTCGTTAGGAACGCCAATTTCCTCCCACGAATGGAAACCAACCTGAAAAAAATCACGAACGGGCGTGTCACGGCGATTTTAAGTCAAAACCGACATGGCACATGGAAATAAACGGTATCAGGCAGTCGATAAGAAATCAAGAACTTCCAAAATCATGGGTATCGATTCTGGAACACGTCGATCTACACCAACGCCGGCAACATATTTCGAACCCTTCTTGCATCTGACGAGTTTTTCATGGTGTGGGAAAAAAAAAAAAAAAACCCGGTTCGCACACCCTAGGTTATTTCCGTCACGCCGTATGCCTTGGCATGTGGTCGGATACGGCGTGGATTGTGGTGTACTTAGCAGTTAGTCGCCGCCAGTGACGTTGGTGCAAGCGAAAAGTAAGCATCACGTGTGGACTTGCCTCTTCCGTGAGAACGACGGGGAACTCGGAAGGGCGCAGCTTTATCTTGTCAGCATTTACTCTCGCTTCCTGTGACCCATGTTGCCGTGCGCTCTTCTTGTATGATTTCCACGGCTGTCGGATGGGGGGGGGGGGGGGGGGGGGGGGGGGGGGGGGGGGGGGGGGGGGGGGGGGGGGGGGGGGGGAGCTGTCATGGGCGTAACTGGGGACCGTCTGATTAGTCGCGCCGTTGTTTCATAAGTCTCGCCAATGGGAGACCACGCTTGCAACGATCAGTAAATACCTGGAATCCATCTTAGTGGCGCACGAAACAAAACAATTTTTCCTGCATTTCTTCAGAACAAAACAGACGTGACAAGGACTTGGGGCTGACTGGCACAATTTGCCGATTTGGCCGGGAAAAAATGGGCTGTATCGACACGGAATCGAGACGCAGCCGCGTAGCCCCACTCAGACTCCGCAAGATAAACGACGTTTTCGGGTTGGGTAAAAACGATTGCTAGTAAGGAAGCAAACTCGGCGGCAAGAGTGAGCCTGGCCGGCATTTCGGACAGAGGCCAGCTTCTAAGCATTTTTTCCGGAGTGTTGTGTGGTACGCACCATACCTGAGGCTCCAACACCAGTCTTCCGCCCGGCCTGAGCAGAGCGTACGCCTTTCTAAACACGTTTCGCACCGCCTCGTCCCCGCCGTTAAGGTGCATCCATTTTACCACGCTGAAGAGACACACAACGTCGTACCCCAGGCCATCATGAGGATCGGCCACAAAATCCTCGCGCCGAAAGGAAACGGCACATCCCGACAGACACCTCGCGTCCGTAGCGTCAGCAGCAGCACCCTCAGTGCTGTCGTACGCACCCGGTGCATGGCTGCCCGAAGGCCTCGGCCTCCGCTGTCCGGGATGAGGTCCAGGGTCTCCTCCAGCAGCGGTAATTTCTCGTGTTTGCGCAGGCACGGGGTTCATACGGGCAAAGCCCCCGATCGCGCCTTGAGACACGCCGTCGGTAGCCGACTGTGGCACCCCGCTCTCGTCGCTCGTCGCACGCCGTTTTTTTTTTCGCCGGCCAGGGTTTGCCTCGCTTTTTGTCGGCGGCGAATCTTCTGGAGCACCAGCACTCTCGCCACCCGCGCATCCTGAAATTGTCCCATCCAGTCCTTCTCCCTGGATTGGTCTTTCGTTCTCACGGGGGGCGGATTTTTCGCCGGAGGCACCGTGAGGTTTGCTGCGAAGTGATCTGGGCATCAATGGTCTGGTCATCGCCGAACCTCTCCCCGTGCTCGCGATGGTGCCACCATTGATGGAGCCGTGGGGCCCTGCGCCTTCCTCGGCTCTTCGCCTGGCAGCATCGGCGACGGCGTCAACCTCCGCCGTGAGTGCCTGTAGTCCAAAGTTTGAATACACACGCCGACGAACGTCGTTGTAGGGGTATGTTTGGGAAATGGGCACACCAAGCCAAGGACACATCCGGGGCCAAGCCACCCATAACAAGAATGCCTATCACAACCAGAGTACTATACTGTAACGACTCGGCAGCACAAGCGTATACGTACACAAACTGTATTAAATAAATCTTTACCAGCCAAGGTTAGATTGCGTATTTGAGAAAATACGTTTTTTTTTGTCCAACTCGCTCCCTCCGGAGTGCTCTAGAAGTTGTGTATCGGCCATCGCTGTTCGATGGCAGACGTTTAAACGTTGAGTGGCACTCATGTCGAAAAATTCACCGCCACATCGACTTCCTGATCCCCCGGTTTCTTGCGAGGGCACCCCTTGGTCATACCCTACCCATATATGCTCGCGCAACTAGCAGACAAGCCGCGTGGCAGCCACATGCACTACCTCGGCAATCGTGCGCTTGCCAACTGTGGCGCGAAACTGTATCGGAACTGTTCCCAACGCTCCAAGCTCCTGCTATGTTCCTCTTCGCCCCTGGGTAAACCCATATTTCGTTTATTTGACACCAATTCATAAAAATTAAGTGTTCTGGGACTTGAAAAAAACGAATTATGAAAACGGAGGTATCGGGATCTCTACTTCTACCTATTTTTAATTAGACCACTAAAAAACTCACGTGCTCTTTAGTTCAGCTAGTATTAATAATATTTGTTTTTTTCGTTTTTTTTTTCTCCTTCGATAGGACCCCCACCCTGAGTATCTTGTGGGTATCTTCTTCCTTACAAGAGGGCCAGCATATAGTGGATGCTATTGATACTTCAGTCACATCGCGCGTCAAATGGTCAAACATGAATATACAGGAAAGCAAAGCCCTCTCAGAAATCAAAACTCACTTGACGAGCCCGCTGCACCAGGTAGCCGTCGATGTCGACGCCAACCATTTGTCGCGGCCGAAACGTTCTCACCAGTGCAAGCGTTAGGTCTCCCTCGTTGCAACCGACGTCCAAGCACCTCTTCCCCTCGAACCAGGACCGTTTCATGAGCTTTATCCGCGGGTCGCGCGCGCCGGGATCCGCGTCTGGAGTAGAACTAGGAGCGAGCCCATAACGGGTGACATAGTAGCCTGCTCGGGTAGCCGTGGAGAGGGCAATTGGACGAATCGCGAAGGTGGGGTGTGATACAACGTTGGCCGCGCGTTTAGTATGAAAAACTACTACGGGGGACCATAGTAAATAGGACCAAATATTGTTAGTAAAAATACGTACATGTATAGGTCTTTGTGTGTACCGTAGGTCCTATTTAATATGGTCCCCCGTAATACCGGTACGTACTTGTAAAAAATACGCCAGCTGAAATGAGTTTCTCTACTGCTGTGTAGATCGGTCGGCACTCAACTTTGGAAGCTGCGTGATATATGTATCAGCCCCACGTTTCCTATTAATACGTACACTGCTGTAATTCCTCGAGGGCGGTGACTCCCCTGGTTATTTTGAGCCAGGTACCGGCAGTGTGCCAGGTCCTGGTATACATGTAATAGTAGGTTGGCCACCAAGGAACGGGAGGTCAACTTTTGAAAATAAGAAAAGGAAAGCAGTACTCGCAGTACGAAGATTCTACTACTGCTGTACTATTAAATAGTAGTGCTATCCAATATCCAATGCCAAGATCCACGGTACCAGAAATAAATTTGGCAGTAGTGCAGTAGAAACGCAAAAACACCGGCAGCAGCATCGCAGAGGGCATGGTGGAGCATCTTGTCTTATCTTGCCTGTGTAGTTCCCGTGCTGAAAACGCTTGCGCTTCCTTGCCCTTCCTTGCGGCGCAACCTGGCGAACAAGGTCTTGGCTAACGTTGACCGCATCAACAGAAGCACCATTGGCTGCCATTATATCCGACTATTCCTATTCAATTGAAATAAGGAAATTTATCTGGGAATAACGCGTGCCTCTGGGTTGCTACTGGCCACAGCTGAGCTTGCTGGCAGCACAGAGGGACAAGACAGGCCAGCGGACAGCGGACACCTGACTGCTGAACACACTGATCCAGCACAAAGGGGTATTTCTAAGTAACCCTTGTGATATACGCCTCCTTTTTTAGTGGAAACCTCCTTTCTGTTCGGCTCTCCGTTACCCTCTGGCAAGCGGAGTACATGCACATGGTAATGACCCAAGCCTAAATGTGGCAAGGGAAGAATACCAGTACATCAAAAAGGAGGTTGGACGCTGCCTGCCACAAGCCACAACATCAGCACTCCATGGCACCGTTGTCGTCACGCACGGCACTGGTTCGCACGGCTTGGTCGACGCTGTTCTTCTGTGTCGTTCCTCTCCTCTGCGTCCTGCAACGTACCACAGCCTGGACCGGGCCTGTCGTCGCGCAACATGTACGACGAAGTTTCCTATTCGAGCTGTCACGCAGATCTGCACCTAGCGACAACGATAACCACCGCTATGACCAAGGAAGAATTCCGATTGGAGCTGATGGGAGCGATGTTTTCACCACTCGGCGAAGAGTGCAACGAATACGGACAGCAAGTCTAGTTGCACATGCTGTAGTTGCCTCGTCATCAGGCGAGAGCAGCAGCAGCGGCTACACCATCGAAGAAGTTGGCAAGTGTCGGCTGGAGGCTCTCCCTCCCTTGAAGAACAGATACTATGCCTTGAGGCACGGGCAGAGTGTCGCGAACATGTAAGTCGAAGTCGCCATCGCGATCACGCGTGGGGAAGGGTTCCAGTTGCATCGTCGTGGTGGGATGAAGGGTTCTGTTTGCGGTCCGCACCGCAACAAATCCCCACACCCACACACCCCACACCCCACACCATAATTACGAGTACAGTTGGAAAGTGCTTTTGGGAGAATACATACTAACTGTAGTATCAATAGTACTGTACCTGGTAGTACGCACGGCGTATGCGAGCTATGCAAGTACGGTAGGATGCGCGTAAGAGATATACTGTAGTACATTGCTGTATATCTACTCATACGGTAGCTCCACGTGAGCTCTGCAGGCAATACCGCCGTACACATCGATATCCCCGATAGCACCTTGCTCGACCCAAGTCGCAGTACTTCAAAGTACTACTGCTGTGCGACGAGCAAACCTTGCTCGCGCAGTTGCAGTACTTCAAAGTCCCGTACGTACTCTTTGTACGTAAAACTTTCAAGTGGGTCCCAATGCGAGAAGTGCATCGGACCGCTGCCCTGCCTCCGCTGTGACACCTCGGCAGCGATAACGAAGTACCGGTACTGTACACAGCAGCCTTCACATGTGCAACCTCTGCCAACGTTCGATTTCCGTTCTTGGTGTTTGGTGCGATGGCAGGGAAGGAATAATCTCGAGCGATCCTCAAATAGGGGCGGTGAGCCACGGGCTCACATCGAACGGCCGAGCGCAGGCGAGGGCGGCCGCCACAGCGTTGATAGAAGTGGTGAGTCGAGGGCGAAAAGACGATCGCGTCACGCATACCCCATCTACCATCTACAGTAGACCGCGACGCGCACTCCCGATCAGATGTAATGAACGTGGTATTTCCTGCCAGTGTTTCGCACCCCAGACTTAGTCTTCAAGTCGAGTTGGCGCAATGGTGTACCGTAACAGTGTGAAAACTGCCACGGTAGTCTAGTCTATACCTCGTACGTATTTATAAATATGAACAGCAGCAGCTCATCTCCGGAAGAATTATTCAAACTTAGAACCAAATCAATAACACTCAATCAATCTATAAATATTTGTGAAATGAAAAGGTTTCAACATGTTGCAACATCATATCAATATCCCTTGTTCGGGTTATATAGTATCAGTGCGCAGAATGATTATTTAAAATTGTCCTGTTGACCCGGGCAGCATCCAGGGGAGCCGCTGGCCTATATCTTTGACAAGGAATCACATATAGAATACGCGCGCTCGGTTTATCACAATACTTCTAAAATTCGGTAAAAATGGAATATAGACGAGGCGTATTACGCAGCTTGCAAAGTTCAGTATCAGCTATTTAATCAGTCGAACTCACAGCTGACGTATTTCAAAGATTATAAAATATGCCTATGATAGACAGCCGAAGCTGATTCGCGGTATAAACTCCCGCCGCCGGACGCCTTTCCGCACGGTTTCTTCGCCGGGGCGAGCATCAGCCTCGTGTGCACAGGCTGGCCCCGTCGATCCGCCCGCTCCGCCCGCACGCATCCCGTGCGCGGCGTCGGACATGCAATCTACACGAATTGCTACCCTCTCAGCGTTTTGGCGCCTCCCGTTATTCGTTCTCTTCGAATGCGAAGGATTCTTTCGGGTAGTTGCTCCCCGACGTCAGGTCTCCAGGGGGCGTCGGCTGCCTGCCGGCGCACCCTCGGGGGGGGGGCGTGCGGGCGTCCGTTCGACGACAGGAAGTGTAGCGCCCGTGAAGACGTGCTACCCACAGGTTTCGTTGCCATGACGCCAGGCTGAAGATTCCAGTACTGCCTGCTATACTCAGTGCGGCGGATATTTATCGGTGTGAAGCTCATCCGAGGAAACAACTATTTTCCAATCAACGCAACCTGATTGATGTTGTCCTTGATGCCATGCGTGAAAAGTGCAGTACGTGCAAATACGATAGAACATCTGATTGAACCGTAGTTCATGTGGTGGTTTTCCGCAGACTGCCGTGCCATTATTTAAGAGTCAGTACTGATGTGTGTGTTCTTTACATGAAGCCGTTCTTTCTACCCGTCGGCATCCAGCGCAACCAGTGTCCGTGCCGATTCTTCAATCCTACAGAGATAGCACATTGTCATGCGGTAAGCAGAGTAGATAATGTCATGCCATGTCATCGTACTGCTCCTAGACTACTGTAGGTCTGTCTACCATTACGCGGGGCCGGCGTCCCCGGTGGCTTGGTAGGTGGTCCGCGAGCCTGTCAAGATCAATTTCGTGAGTTCGAGTCTCACCGAGTGCATGCTCATAGGGACTTTTTCTTGCATAAAAAATTGATAAGCGGAAAGCGCGAAAGCGTGAGTTGGCTACATTCGATGAAAATCGACGAGCAGTGGGAATGCTGAACCCTATGCGCGATAAAAACTAAAGGCACGTACCGGGGGGGAGAAGGGACGACACCTGTGACCACGGCTTGTCCAGAAGATCGTCGAGGGTAAAACCTCGTACGAGTGGGCTGGAAAGTAAAAGTGATGATTAAAAAATAAATAAATAAATAAATAAATAAAAAAATAGTAAATGAAACCAAATATTGTTCGTAAAAATAGCGAAATATGTAGGTTTTTGTGCGTACCGTAGGTCCTACCAGGTATTTAATATGGTCCCCCGTAATGTTGTGGTTTCGTTGCCATGATGACGGACCGAAGGTTGCTCAAGTTTTGCCATGTGCTTCTCACATACAGCAGTACGACACGAGTTTTTTATTCTCCGCACATAAAAGTACTGTTCAAATAGTGGTTTTTTGTTCTATTCCGGGGGACCATAGTAAACAAGACCAAATATTGATAGTAAAAATAGGTGAATATATATATTTTTTGTGTGTACCGTAGGTCCTATTTACTATAGTCCCCCGTAAGTAGTTGGTTGCCACCGCTGTATTTTATTTTCCGCACACAAAAGTATACCAGGTACATGTGTAGTGATTTTCTTTCTAGTTTGTTGTCACCTTTTGTTTGAGGAATGTTCTGGGATCATGCTTATAAGCCCTTGGGGTACCCAGTGGTACCCGGTGCATAACAAATAGTTAAATAGCATGCAACCTATAAACCGACCCAGCCGACCAATGAAACTCCTGATGGGTGCATCAGGGCAACAGCCACTCTCGTGGAGCTACAGCAGCGAGAGCAACAGCCGTGCACACCAGTAGTAAACTATGCCGTGTTTTGTTGATGTTGTTTTTGCTGCTGCTGTTTGTGTGTACGTGGATCTGTATTACCACCACATGCAGCCGTGCAGCGGTACTGTACAGGAGGTCAGATGTGTGACCAAGATGGTACGAACGAGTGTATTGTACGTGCATATAGTACCGCAGTCCACAGGTAGATGCTCCCGGCATACTACGTAGGTACTCCGAGTATCCGCAGTCCAAACATCCGAACACTTCGATAATCGACCGTAAACAATATTAATAGTACTCGGCATGAATAATATTTTTTTTATATCATACGTCAGACGAGCTCGTCGGAGTTCTACAAAACACGTGACTGCCATGGAAGAGAGCTGATATTGGCCCCTCGTGACTCCTGACTCAAGACTGAACAACTGCAACACGCCATCAATTCATTCTTCAATGTGTCGATGAACCTAAAGTATGGAGAACCATTTATTTCCTACAAATATCGGTTTTAGGTTGCTTACTATTTGTCTGCCAGGCATTTGCTATCCACGGGGTACCCCATGGGCCTGTAAGCATTTTCCGAGAACATTCCTCAAACAACAACAGTGACAACAAACTAAAAGACAATCACTCAACGTGTTGCTCATGTGCGGAGAATAAAAAGTTGAGTATGATGCGTTTACGTACATGATTCGAATACGGCGGGCGTCTATATAACTGCGGTATAACTGCGGTACAGCGCTCGTTGTGGCGTCGCTGAAGAGGGAACTCCGCGATAAAGCAATAGCATATTGTATCGGCAGGTACATAAAAAATGCCTGCACAAGTATCTATGGAGATATACGTCTTCTTGTCTTGTGGTTCACCGCATTGGGCTGTGCAGCGTGTATCAGTCTAATATGTTTGAGGGGGTGCAGCAGCATGCAGAAGCTGTGCAGCATTCATATCTGTGTCGGATTTGTGACCGAAGATCGTACACAACAATTGTGTGCGTGTTTTTTCTCCCATCACTTTTACTTTCCAGCTTCTGGACAAGCCGTGGTCACTCACAGGTGTTGTCCCTTCCCCCCCCCGGTACGCGCCTTCATTTTTATCGCGCATAGGGTTCAATATCCCCACTCCTCATCGGTTTTCATCGACTGCTGCTAACTCGGGCTCTCGCGCTTACCGCTATTTATTTTTTTTCGAGAAAATTTCCCCGCGAGTACGTGAACTCTGTGAGAATTGAACACGCAAAATTGATTTCAGTAGGCACGAGGATAGCTTACTAAGCCACCGGGGACGCCGGATATACTACAAAGCCATCACTGAGATTCTGGGTGGGAATCGTGTATGCTCCGAACCCTTGGCATTGCGTCTGACCTTCATCCTTGGCCACAACGCTACTTCATAATGCTTCGGGCATGACTCAAGCGGGCGAAGTTCCTTGCACATTTATACGATTTACGAACCAGTTCTTATTTTGGTTCACACGTATTCAATTGCTCAGGCTACCGGATTCATTATAGGGCTGCAGCAACGGACAGCGGACAGGCCGTTATCATTTTTTCTGTTCTGCTTCTCAGAATATCAACTGGCAGCAGGCACGTTCTGAACCGGCTATTGTATGGCTGGGGACTGGCATCGTGATACGTACGCGTGCGAGGTACGAGTCCTTGGTACGTATGCGTTTTTTTTTCGGGATTTCCTTGGCACACCACCCCTAGCCGCTCAATGACCCGGCAAGGGATCATGATGCATGCGTTGACACACAGACTGTGACAACAGCTCTCTGCCGTTTCTTGCTTAGCATTTCATTTTTTTTCATCATGATCGAAGCTGATCGCTTTTTTTTTTTCAGCTGCCAATCCATGCATTGCCTTGTCGCAGCACCGACTGCTGTGACCGCAAGTTTATGCTGCTTGGTATCTATCTTACTCTCCTACAGTAGTTTCGTATCGATTGGCATGCCCCCCTCGTTCATGGCACCAGCACCCCCCCCCCCCCGCGTACCCACCGCCCACGTTTGTTTTGGTTTGCATCAACTATCCCCAGGTGGGACGCGAGCGGCTAGACTCACTGGTGTTCGTTTCCAGCGAGTTTCTCCGCGCGCGTCAGACCGCGGAAGAGTGCCGCGCTGCGCTGCAGAACATTATTTCCTTCGAGCGGCAAGCAACAGCGGGGGCAGGTCGCGGCGGCAACGGCGGTGGCGGCGAAGCCGACGCGCCTTCGGAGGGGGCCCAGTGGGTGGACAGTGGCGAGGCCGGGGGTTACGATGTTTGTCCCCCCGTTGTGACCCGTCAGGAGCTGAGGGAGAGGTCCTTCGGCGAGCTGGACGGTACTATCCTCATCAACTACAACAAGGTGCACGACCGGCAGGTGGTTAAGCCCCCTCGTGAATAGCTGACAGTGTCTGCGCTCGAGGGCTTGATTTAGTCTATGGTCCACAGAACGATTACGTAGCGCGATTGTCGCTGGCAGTGGAATCGCGTGTTGGTTTCTACAGGACGGGTGGTGCGAAGCGCTTTCACCTAGTTGTGTGACTACGCTGTCGTTCATGTTCCTGGTTTCAGGTCGCGCCATCCGTCTTGCGGCTGTTGAAAACTGCGGCAGGGAAAAATTGCCGCCCTCGCGCTCTAGCGCCGCTTCCTGTCTTTGTGTACGCGCTTGTGCTGTGCTTCCGGCGTCCCGTGCTGACGGTCTACTGTTTTGGGCAACACCTCAATTGCGCTTTTGGGGCGAGGAATGCCGCGAATGCGCCACGTCACGTATCCGCAACTCGAACCATTGTGCGTCAACCGTTTCGAAGCAACGCCTCCGCGCAGGAAAAAATCATGCAGGTCGAGGACAGCTTCAACCAGTACCGGCTTAACGTTGCCCCCTTTCGCTCGGGTGTGGACCCTTGTAGGTGTGGCCGGAAGATCTGAAGGATGGAAAGCAGGAGGGCTACGGTGTCGAAAGCGTGTGCAACGTGGCGGCACGGGTCGGGCGTCTTGTTCGGTCGCTCGAGGTAAGCCGAGGCGCCGGCCTCTTGAACTTCTTGCTTCGACTGCCGTGAGGGGGGGGGCATGCGAACAAGACTCGTCCACCCCTCGAGTGTACTCGTCGGAAGAGTTTTTTTTTTTTATCGTTCCGCGTTTTTTCTTTTTTCTTTTGTGATACTCGTAGAGAATGCTCGTATTTTTCGTCCCACAGTATTTTTGGTGTCCAGCTTTTTATTCTTAGTCATGGTCGTAGGGAGTGAGTGTTCGTGCTTGTCGTCCCATGTCTTCCTGAGAGGCACGTCACAGCGTGTCGAGAGTTGGGCTCCGGCTGAAGCTACTCTTTTTGTATGGGGGATTGCACGCGCGCATGGGGCGAGTAGGTTGAACCTTAAACCGCGCAGCCGCCACCGAGGCGGGGACATCGCTAGCTCTAATACTTCCGGGTTGACTGCGAGCTGTTCAGCATTCGACAGGTCCAATTCGATTAAAAAAAATGTACCGGCTGGCGTCACTCGTCACCCCCCCCCCCAGGTACCCACGGCCATGCCCTGCTCGTCCCGCTTTCCGTTGCTGTGCCCGCAGGAAGAATTTGAGGACGCTTCCATCGTTTTTTCGTCGCACGCGGATACGCTCCAGATTGCACAGTGCCATATAGCCGGCGCTGATGAGCGACTTTTCTCTCAGGTATGGAGTTATAATGCAGGGTCAAACGAGTGGGGGAGGGACACAGGGGAGCGCGGGGAGGAGTCGCGATCGCGTGCGAACCTCGTGTTGGACCCGAATGCGGGAACTCTTGTCAGCCAAGGGAACAGCCCGAGCCCAGCCTATCTATTTCCTTACCCTGGACTGCTGTAGGTCGTAGGTGGGTCGTGAATATGGGTGCTAAGTGTGGAGCAAGGTTGCGGTCTACAGCAGGTGGCACGTGTTTCGGCTTCCCCGCTACTTTGTGTTATGGGTAGGTTGTTTTTACGGCACGACTCTGATACCATTGTGCCATACGAAGGACTTGAGTCGATAGGGCGGTGGTAGCCACAGTGTGGTTTCTCGCGCAAATTGGTACCGTTCTATATGCCGCCAACGTACGCCTTCGAGCTCCGATCGCAAAATGCCGTAAAGAGCGTTGACTCCGCACAGAGGGGGGTGGTACGATCGTTTTTCAACGCTCAATGTTTTGCCAGAGAGGGAAGATCGCTTATAATACCGAACAACAGCATGAAGGTGTTTTCGGAAAGATCTGGTCGATAAAGAGTCTTCCGAAAATGCAGTGTTCGACTTTATTTAGCACCCTTACCGCTGTGGAGAAGAAAACGAGCGCTAACAAAACGATCGCACTCAACCCCGTGCGGACTCAACGCTCTTTACTACGGTATGTCCGATTTCTGCTCTTTCTGCGTGCCCACTTCGCTACTTACCGCCCCCCCCCCCCCCCCCCTCCTCCCCCCCTCCCGCCTACCTTTGCCCCCTTTCACTCCGTTGCGAACGTTGGCATCTCCTTTCCAATCTTCAATAGTACCGGTTCAAGAATGGAGAGGTACGGAGTCTACTTCAGGACCCTAGCTCATTGCCGCCTCCGAACCCCTTGTCCTTCAAATAGTCGAGCGCCCCGTTAGACCGCTTATAGTATTTCGCGCTCTGCCAGTCTTAAACGCCTTTAGAACTGCACCCATTTTTTGGGGGGGGAAGATTGCTTGGAATTAATGGAAATCAAAGTTGGTCGTGAAATATTTTAGGGCTTCAAAGCACGCCGTCGATACCACTGTAGGCATGTTGAAGGGGGTTCGTGGCACTCGAGAAGGGGGGGGGGGGGGGGGGTGCTCGCGGCTTTCGCCCGCGCGTCTTGGATATTTAGTTGCGGTAGCTGTCTTAATGCGTTGGTTTGTGTGTTCCCCCCTGCCTGTCATAGACAAGGCACGAGGTGTTCATACTCCATGAGCACCGCACGCGCGGGAGGAACTGGTACCGTTAGCAACCATGTCAGGGTGTTGTTACGGCTATTAATAGCTTGCTTTGCGGTTGGCGGCTTTCTTTCCTTCCTCTATACTTGCTTGTCGTGCGTTTTAGCATCGCTTTGGAGAACGCGGCGCGGCGGAAACGGACGGAGCTTACTTTTTTATATCTGGTATTTACGCGTGTCTGTCTGTGTAGTGTTTGTGGCCGTCGGATGCTGAAGCGGACGCACCTGCATCGCTAGAACAAGCGGGTGCTTTCTATTCATGGAAGGCATGCTCCCGTCGTTTGTTGTTTTTGTGGTCGGCGAAAAATGTTCGTAGGTGACTATTTGCTTTGCATTAGCGCCGCCGCCTGTTACGAGTGGTGCCCACACGAACTGCCCTTGTGGTGATGGCCGATCTTTTACCCAACAGCGTGCTCTCGTCGTTCATCAGGGTTTTATTTATAAAACCTTTTTCTGCGTATATACTTCCAAAATCTCCACGGCTGCAACGAATAACAAGCAGTTTGGCCCCGAGCAAGGGGTGCGGTTTGTGTAGGACGTAGGATGGGTGACCCGCCCGAGCTAGCGCTCAGCAGCTCCGAACGCACATTCGACAATCGACGCCGCATGTTACGAGCGGTTGTCCACACAAATTGCGCTTGTGGTGATGACCAATATTTTACCCAACAGCGTGTGCATTCGTTGTTCATTGGGATTTAATTTTTTACCCCTTTTTCTGCGTACGTACTTCGGAAATCCCCGCGGCGGGCGGCAACGAATAACAAGCGGTTTGGCCCCGAGCAAGCGGTGCAGTTTGTGTAGGACGTAGGACGTGTGGCCCGACCGAGCTAGCGCTCAGAAGCGACGAACGCATAATCGACAATCGATCGCGGGCTACGCTAAGGAGAGCACGTTTTGGCCAAAAACATTTCTGACTGACGACTGTCTATCACGGGGGACCATAGTAAATAGGACCAAATATTGTGAGTAAAAATAGGTGCATATATGGGTTTCTGTGTGTATCATAGGTCCTATTAACTATGGTCCCCCGTAAATAGGATCTATTAGTAGATGGTCTATAAATGGTGTATCCGACGTGTGAATGAAATAGGTCACCTGTTCGTTGTCTGCTATGGCCTTCTACCGGCAGAACAGAGCACCGGATAGATTGTCTGCTATGGCCTTCTACTGGCAGAACAGAGCACCGGATAGAGTCTAGAGAAGGCAGTAGTATCAAACTACGCGGAAGACGAAGGACGGCAACCCGCGGCCGTAGTGTCCACCGATTGGCTTACGGTAGATTCGACAAAATAGTTGGTTCGAGTGCGTGCGCATAAAATAAACACTCCAATACGGCTGGGATTCCGAGACGTGTCGAAAGCTCGGGTCGCCTCAGCCAAGGACACGCCCCAGAAACTCAATCTGCTCCAATTCGGCACCACCGGCGCCGATTCAGGCCTCGGCAACATCCATGCACTCATGCGGGACGGATCAGAGTCAGGGCTAGGACTACAAGCAGTAAGTTCGGTCGGGGCAGCAAAAATGTCAAAAATTATCATAAACGAACGTCGTTCCAAAATCTCGCTTGCAGCCCTCACTCTCGACACAATTTGTGAGTGAAACGAACACGTCGGCCGCAGGATTTCCTTCCCTGTGGCCTAATAACGTCGTGACGGTTTTGTGCCGATTGAGCCGAGGTACGGTATCTCAGGGGTGCACCTACCAAGGGGGGAACGTAGTGATCCAGGATCAAATATGCATAGAAAAAACACGGTGAATACAGTTTTTTGTGTGCATGATGGGTCTTGATTATAATGCCCCCCCCGTAAATATTATGTTTTTGAGACTTCTAAGTGAAGAGCTCTGTACTCCATACCTCACAAAAACAAAAAAAAACCCCGAGAGAAAACAGGAAAAAAGTGCAACCCGACGGGCAATCTATCGGTCCACGATAGGTATAGCGAAACAAACATTTAGGGCGCTCCAGCGATATTGGCCAAGGTTATGATATACAGTACATAGCAGTGCGGGATCTATTTACTGCAGTACGAATCCTAGCTTGCTGTCGTGAGATGCTGCTGTGCAGGATCTGTACGTATGTTGTAGCACAGATCCGACCCGGGAACCATGTGCAACGTACCGGTAGATCATATGCGGGTTATACAGCTCCCACCCGGCAACATGAGCTAGATCATACAGATCAATCAAGAATACATCTGCCTTGATATATCTCGAATCGTCAAAAGTGGGAATCGACAACCCGTCCGAGGTGAAAAAATACTCGATTCCAGTACAAATCGTGATATGCGCATGTGAGTGCCGAGGCGTTCAGAGGCCCAAAAGCAGGACGACTAACAAAAGGGGCAGGATCAGCCAACGCGAGTAGTTTCTGCGGTGATAATACGGCACTCTCTGTAGGCGTACATCAGACAAGAGGAATTTAGGAGAGCTTGTGGCGTGGGGTGGGACGAGTATATCTGGGCATCGAGTCCCGCCCCCCTACCTCTCACTTCTCTACCAGAGCACCTCCTCAGCTCTCGCCATCAATAAGAAGATCTAAATCAGAAGAAGCGAAGCACTGCTTTCCAGCTGCCAGAACCTGCGTTCCTTACCACTACCCTAGAGCGGTCTCCGCTTCACACGATCCTGTATCCTCTAAGTAGTACTTTAGGGTGTAGCATTCGTCAAATCACGTGTGTACTCATATTACAGCCGTATCATCTTTTAGGGTGTAGCATGCCTCAAACCATGTGTACGTATATTCTAGCTGTATCATATTTTAGGGTACTACTCTGACGGTGTGGCAACGACAGCAGCGAGAAGATAAAATACAGTAATCAGGACTCAAGATGTACCCACAAACCACGTATCCCCCTTTGTTTACACACCCCATTTGGTTCTGATTAATATGTTTAGCCGGCGCCCCCGGTGTATATACGAAGCAGCAGTATCTCAAATCTGTCGGCGTCGTAGTAGTGGCAAATCTGTCGGAGGAGTAGTAGTAGTAGTTTGCAGTAGTTTGTCGTATTTATTATATGTATGTATTACGGGGATCCATAGTTAACGGGACCAAATTTTGTTAGTAAAAATAGGTAAATATATAGGTTTTTATGTATACCATAGGTCCTATTAACTATGTACCCCCGTAATAGTGTTATTGTAGATATTCTAGTTAGACGTAGGTATCGGTACTACAGATAGCACAACACATCCGCGACAGACATAAAACACCCAAAAATGTCGGCTTCTCAAAGACGCAAATATCCGCTTACTCCGTGGTGCCAAGGCCTCTTTGGTTTGGTGGGTGGTCCGCGTGCCTACTAAGGTCAATTTCGCAGGTTCGAGTCTCACCGAGTGCATACTCGTAGGGACTTTCCTTGCTTAAAGAGTTGCCCAACCCTATATATGCGCGATAAAAATGAAGGCACGTACCGGCGGGGGAGAAGAGACGACACCCACCCGTGACCACGGCTTATCCAGAAGATTGCAGAGGGTAAAACCTCCCACGAGTAAAGCTGGAGAGTGAAAGTGATAAAAAGAAGAAAAGAAAAATGCAGTACGTATTAGGTTCTGATTGCTGTGACCTTGAAACAGCATCATAGCGTGAGTATGGATTGTCGACGTTTTTCCGTCTCGTTTCTTCCTGAGGAGGCCGTGTTCACTGCAGACATTGTCCCACATCTATTTCAATAGTTTTTCGCCAAAAACGAGGGTGGGCGCAGTGCTAAAAAGCGCTGCACGTACGCAAACGAGCAGTCCCTTCGAGAAGACGTTCGACTGCTGTCACAAAAAAACGTACCACTCTGACCGAAGATGTAACACCCATTTGAACTCTGAGACCGATATCAAACGGTTTTTATATTTCCGGTCAGAGAGGTATGTTGTTCGTTTTACGTTTGGCCTGAGGCAGAACGTTTTGTTCGTCCTCCCATGGTTGGCTGCGGTTGGTGCGGTCGGGCGAAGCTGCAGACGAACAAAACGACGGGTCTACGTAGCCGTTCGATCGACTGATCGCTCGAGTGCTCCGTCGCGGGTTCCCAGTTCCCAGACAGCCGTGTGGCGTGATTTTGTTTCGTCGGACCAACTATTGACAGTTACGAACACTTGCAACGATAGACGGTAGTTGAGCATGAAACGTGAATGCTTTAGTTCGGCAGTTTCACATTTTTCAAGCATGCGACGTTGTTAATCAGGGATGCGTGTCACGGCTACAAAACGTGCGAACCGCTTCCACTCCCACGACATTCACTGGCCAAAAGTGCGCACGGTACCCACTCGCGAACGGCGACCGCGACTGTTAACAAGCGTTAATATAGGGGACGGGACCCTATCATCCCCTTCCCGGGAAAAAAAAAAAAAAAAAATGCAGTCTCCAGTATTATATATTGAGGCATTTGCCACCGGGAGCTACTTTGAAAACATCGCGAACGGCAAGAATTTCGCGAACGGCGCGGGAATCTGCGAACGCGAGCGTACGCGTTGCGCGCATCCCTGCTACTAACTACCAGTACCTCCTAACATGGTTCTTCCCTTCTCAGACTCTACGGGTAACTCTGGAGAGAGTGTGCACGGCGTGAGTATAACCGCCCCCCCCCCCCCCAAGGGATAACGAGTATCCCCCCCCCCCCCCCCCCCTCCGCCCCCAGCGTTGAAGCGGTTCTTGGCAGGATGCACCTCACCCATGATGCGCCTCGCACAACACCTCGCGGCGCTTTGCGCTAGGTGCAAGCAATGTCTGCCTGTGCGAGGGTCTATGGTCATACACACGACTACGGCCATGCATGATAATGAGTACACCCCGCCTCCCCGCCTAACGCCAGGCGGTAGCCAAGCTACTACTACGCGGGGAAATAATATAGGATAGGCAATAAACCGAACGGGTCACGGAAACAACAGAAGATGTGGAGATCAAAACAACGAAATAATGCACTAGAGTGATCCTCGCCGTGCCAAAAGCGCGCACCCTCCCGCCCGAACCCAACCACACTAGCGCATACAACGCTGTCCCTACATGTAAGGGACATTTGTACACCAATAATATATCCAAACCGTCCTTATATTGGTGGACAGAGTGGTACGAACATTCACATGTCGGATGAATTGACAATCCGGAGGGCAAATCGCACAACCACCGGCACAGGTGCGAAGCGAAGAGAGAGATCTTGCTACACGGCCCGCGATATCGGCACGCAACGAATCACTATTCCCAGGAAATCATGAGCCAGGTGTAGCAGGCACTTTCACCCATAATATATGCATTGGTATCTAGATCACTAACAAATACCGCCAACAGCTCCATTTCCCTACCCTCGTCCGTGGCCTTACACGTAACATGCGACAAAAAAGAAGCCCAAAAACCAAAACAGCGCAGCTAAACGAATGAAAAGTGTGCTTAAACAACGACCAGTGTTGTGCTAAAACAAACTCCTCTAATATAGAAGCCACGCAACACGCGTTGCCCTCAAGGTCTGACAGGCAAGATACGAACTATGCGAACGAAGGGGGACATATGTACGACTGTGTCATAGACAAAAGGCCTTGCGCGATGCGCTATACACTATACCTGGTATACTACACCCGACCTTTCCATTCAGCAGGCCTCAGCAGACAGGCAACACAGACAGCGCGCCCCGCGGAAACAAAACGCGACAACACTAAACAATACCGCGTGGGTGGGTGCTTCTTTCGACGAGCCCACTATATGTGCTGGTGTGCGTAGTTCCGCAGCCTCATGGACTACCTACTCGTTACTCAACTAACGGCCAGATCCGGACCGCGCGTCTTCTGTAAACTACGCCTTCCAACGCAAAAGCTAGGAGGAAAAAAAACGTGAGTGTCTGCCGTGGGAGTTCTTGGTACGAACTAAAAAAAAACGGGTTTTCGAAGGTCAACCAGCCCCATGGGCGGGTATGCTACGTACGTACAATGGAAACGTTCCGGCAGCACCAGCAACCCCCGGCGAAAAATCGCACCCAAGACCACCCTTAAGACCCACGCTACAAATAGTTCTTCCCCAGTGCAGGGCGGGCGGGACTCCAGATTTAATCAATCGATATAACCAAGACGATGCAATATTCAGCGCGACGGTAGAGTGCACCGATCGGGACATCGGTTTCGTGTCACATTTGCGGTTGGAGAAGAAGCATGGCGCGGACCTCACCTTCCTTACCCCACACCGTCCGCCACCCCCCTCTTCGAAATCGTTACTCACCACGCTCACACCACATCGGAGGCTGCCTGAACTACAGTACGTACATACGCCCACTGCGTACGCTAGCCGACGGGTGCGAGATATCGACCAAGGTTGTCAGTGGTCGTGACCATGTCCAGCGTCGCAATGCTGGTCGAATATAAGCGGGATTCCGTTGACGAGTGCGCCGAGCGTGAAGGACGCCAGCTTAAGCATCTGGGAGTGCAGCACCTTGCGTCTACCCCCCAGTTTTGCAGCCGGGTGAACTTCAAGGGCTTCAGGAATGAGCTCCGCGAGAGCAACGAACAGGAAAGACCCCGCGCCAACCAGAAGGATAGACGAAATCTCGGCCGAGGTGAGGGCTTCGCGCAGCGCCAAGATGAGGACGACGCCGGCCACTGCCGATAAAGCCGAGATGAAGTTGTAGACACCCGCCTTTATATGTGTTTGTTGGGAGGGGGGAGGGGAGGGGGTAGTTTTAGCACTCGGCGTATATCGTGGGGTTGCGTGGATATTTCAATGGGCATGGTGTGTGCTGGCGACGGGGACGGGGATGACAGCCGCGCGGCAGCAGCTGACGGGGTGGGAACAGGGGCGTACTCGTTGGTTGCTTGCCTTAGTCGTGTGACCATTGACCACGCATCCCTTTCGAGACGGAGCACCGTTCCTACTCTTAATAGAGACACCTATTTAACAGTTGGGCGCTCATTACGTTGCTTCCATAGGTTTACATATTACGGGGGACCATTGTTAGTAAAAAAAGGGAAATATATAGGTGTTTGTGTGTACCGTAGGTCCTATTTACTATGGTCCTCCGTAATGGATTTTTTTGCTGATCGTATCCCATTCCTGTCTCGCTGCCTGTGGCCACCATATATCTCCCAGGATAGCGACCGTTTCCTCGCTGCCATATCATCACTTCAACCTTCCAGCCTAAATCGTTGGAGGTTTCACCCTCAGCGATCTTCTGGACAAGCCGTGGTTACAGGTGTCGCCCCTTCTCCTCCGGGTACGTGCCTTTATTTCTTGTCGCGCATAGGGTTCAGCTTCTTAACACATCCCGTTCCTCCTCGTACATTTCGCATTCTCCTACAATGTGAGTTCTGCACTATTGATTTTGCCACACAGGCACAGCTGGGCATCTACTTCCTCCTCCCGGCTACTGGTGTGCCTTTTCTTTCTGGCATTTGCAGGTCCCCTACACGAAATCGAAGTTTCAGCGTTTTCGCGAAGTCCATTGGGCCGTGCAAATACATTTTTCTTCCTATCCCTTCGCTTAACCCACCGTATATCTCTAAACGTGTTTCTCCGCTTGCACGTTAGTTCTTAGCGCTGGCCCTTCCCTTCTTTTTATCTTAACTTTTACTTCTGTCTTGTACCTCCCAAACCTCTCTGCGGACAATCATCTCTTCCTGGTTTCTTCCTATATCCTTTCATACTTTCTCGACTAGGCTATCCCACCTTATTCCAGCTCGCCCTTCAGTTACTTTCTCCTACACAGCTTTATCAACTATTGCTGGCAACCACATTTTTTGGCATGTTCCTTACTTTATTTTGCCATTTCAACTTCTTGTGTCTCTATTTGTCCTGAGTGAGTGCATTCCCAGTTTTGCTCTCAATATTGTATTACTCGTCGTGCTTGAGCATCCTACTACTTTTTTTTTTTTAATCTTTTGTATCCAGCTGTTTTTACGAACTTCGCGCCCCCTTCCCTTATTTCTCCTGCATATTTTCTAGCTTTGGTACTGCTCTTGTTCATCAGGATGGGGGGGGGCGGGGGGGGGGGGGGGGGGGGTACTCGATAGGAGAGATGTACTCGATCTCATGCATGGCCGTAGTCGTATGACCATGGACCCTCGCATCCCTACAATGCCGGGACGGAGCATGTCGGGTTTTCACCGACCAGGCAGACATTGACTGCACCAAGCGCGAAGCGCCGTGAGGTGTCCGGCGAGTCGCATCAAGGGTGAGCTGCATCCCACTGAGAACCGCTTGTGAGGCGGACTTGCATATGGATGACAGCTTCAATGAGGTAGGGGGGGGGTACTCATTTGTTGCTTTCCTTAGTCATTTGACCATTGACCACGCATCCCTTTCGAGGCGGAGCACCGTTCCTACTCCTAAAAAAGACACCTCCAACAACTGGGCGCTCATTACGTTGTTTCCATATATTACATACAAACTTTTAGCTAATCTTATCCCCTTCCTGTCTGGCCGCCTGCTGCCACCATCTATCTCCTAGGATAGCGATCGTTTTCTCGTTGCTATTCAGTGCATCAAACTCCTCCATGTCACTTTCGTCTATTTCCCTCATGCACCCATTTGCTGCTTGTCTTATTGAGAGTCATTTTACCATTGAGCACGCATCCCCTTCGAGACGGGGCACCGTTCCTACTCCTAATAGACACCTTCAACAATTGGGCGCTCATTACGTTGTTTCCATATAGTATATACCAGGGCAGAAAGTTTTTTGCTGATCTTATCCCCTTCCTGTTTGGCCACCTGTGGCCACAATCTATCTCCTAGGACAGCGATCGTTTTCTCGCTGGTATCTAGTGTATCAAACTCCTCCATGCCACATTCCTCTATATCCCTCATCTCTTCCAACACATCCCGTTCTTCCTTGTACATTTTCGCATTCTTCTACTATGCGAGTTCTTCTCTCTAATGCTTTGCCACAAGGGCACATCTGTGCATCTACTTCCTCCTCCTCCCGGCTGCTGGTAAACCTCTTTCTTCTTTCTGGCAGGTCCAGGTCACCCACACGAAATCGCAGTTTCAGCGTTTTCGCGAAGTCTATTGGGCCGTGCAAATACGCTTTTATTCCTATTCCTTCGCTCAACCCCCCGTATATCTTCTACTTGTTTTCCGATTCCACCTTGTTTCTTAGCGCCAGCCTTTCCCCTTTTTCTATCATTTCTTCTACTTCTGCCTTGTACCTCCCAAACTTCCCGGCGGACATTACCTCTTTTTGGTTTCCCCCTAAATCTTTCCGTACTTTCTCACTACGCCATCCCACCCTATTCCAGCTCGCCCTTTTGTTTACTTTCTCCCATACAGCTCTATCAGCTATGGCTGGCAACCTCTTTTTTGACATGTTTCTTACTTTATATTGCCATTTCAACTTTCTCATGTCTCTATTTGTCTTGAGTGGGTGCATTCCCAGTTCTGCTCTTAATATTGTACTACTAGTCGTACTTGAGCATCGTAGGATGTTTTGAGCTGCTGTCATCTGTACTGTTCCCAACTGTTTTACGAGATCCGCGTTCCCTTCGCACACTGCACTTCTGCATATTCTAGCTTTGGTACTACCACATTCATCAGGACACATCTCTTAATCCTATTAATAGTGTCAAGGTGCGAGTCTGTTAGGATCGCATCCATCTTGCCGAAGTGTGCTTTACCCTTTCCTATTACTGTTGCCATATGTGTATCCGAAGAGCAGTCTTTTGAGATCTCTACGCCAAGGTACTTATACTGGTCTACGATCGGCAATTCACATTCTCCCCACTTCCATTTACAGGTTTCACCTGGGGGCGGGGGGGTATACTCATTATCATGCATGGCCGTAGTCGTATGACCATAGACCCTCGCATCCCTACAATGCCGGGACGGAGCACGTTGGGTTTTCACCGACCAGGCAGACATTGCTTGCACCAAGCGCGAGCGCCGTGAGGGGCGAGCCGCATGACGAGTAAGCTGCATCCTACTGAGAACCGCTTTATAGGCGGATTTTCTTGCATATGGATGGCAGCATCAATGAATCGATTTAATTTCTGGTGTGGCCACTTCCAGAGACAGCAATGGGGTTACTATGTAACTGCCTCGTGGGTGCCTCACCATATACACACTACGTGATACGATCATCCCGTTTGTGTGGAGTAAAGGTTCTTCCCGCACAAAAATGATCTATAACTTGACCGCCAGCCGTGGTAACCACCAAGAAAAAAAAAACGGCATCCTGGTTGTCTAGCTCACGCAGTGAGAGGCGTGTTTTACAGCGTCGTCCCCAATCGACGCCAACCCAACCTATGTATATACCAGGTATATATTATAGTGGGGAGAGGGGGGGCGTCAACTATGGACAAATGACTCCAAACCGACGGCTGCTGTGTCGCAACCGAGCCCCACCGTTGTCAAGTACACACTACTTCACGCGGAGAAAAAATGACCTTTTTATATTGATACAAATCTATACACGGTCCTTACAGAGGTGGTGTAAACGGCCCTCATATTTCTGCCAAGTTAGATAGTATACCCGTACCTGAAAAGCACTCATGCCTCCCTTGATGAGCGCCATGAAGTCGGCGAGCTCGTGCGGAACCTCGTGGAGAATGGCGGAACCGGTCACGGTCCAGCCGATAGTCGAGCTGCAACTGAGGAACGCCGCTCCGATGGTCACTCCGTCCGCGAAGTTGTGCACGAGGTCCCCGATAATCACGGTCCAGCACACCGACTCCAGGGTTCCAATGTCCAGCAGCGCCTTTCCCGATCGCTCCTTTATCAACATGTGAAGGCTCACCGCGCTGTTGTCAGCACCAACTCCTGAACCGGAACTCACAGCGGGTTCAGTCAGGGCCTTACCGCCGCTCGAAGATGTCCCCATCGTCCCGGAAATAGGAGCGAGGGCGGTGGAACCTGCGGTACCGCCGGCGGGCTGGGGGTGCCCGTCAGAGTGGGAGTGGCCGGACGCTAGGAGGGCGTTCACCACAACTCCAAAGGTGACGCCGATAAGAAGCGCAAGGCCGCCGTGAATGTTGAGGTCATGGAGGTTATCCTCGTACTTCGACTCCAGGCCAGCAAGCGCCTCAGGAACGATGTGCATCAGGGACGCGGTGAGGAGCGCGCCCGACCCGAACAGGCAGGCGTGGGAGAGGTCTATGTTGCTCGCGATTCGCCCACTCATCATCAACAGCAACCCCGCGAAGCTGAGGGGGGGACCAAAAAAGGCGGACGCACGAATAGGGGGTGGGGGGAAGGGGCGGCGGCACGTCAGGAGTTGCGTCACTACTATTACGGGGGACCATAGTAAATAGGACCAAATATTGTTATTAAAAACAGGTAAATATATAGGTTTTTATGTATACCATAGGTCCTATTAACTATGTACCCCCGTAATAACAGAGCAAGTGAACTATAGGCACTCAATCACTAACAGTACACGTTTCCGTCCGTATCAAGCGACTCGGGGGTCTACCGGGTCCACCACTGAGTGCATGTCACCGTTGCAAGAGTGCCATCGGGGCTACAGCAGCGTCTGGTGCTTCCGATAGTTTTTTCGCGCTCTCCGTCAAGTACGGACGGAGGGACACCGCAGAGAAGCAACAGTTGTTGTTGCTCAAAACGCGCGCTTCCTTACACAGCATATTTATAGCAGTCGCGCTCGTGTGACGGCGAGGAAGCAACCGGGTGTAGTGTGCCTGGGCAATATTTTTACGCCGCTCCTCTCTTATGCCTGATTACGCCCACAGCCGGTAGGATGTACGTATGTACGTGTAAAGGTGAGATAGGCCAACGATGCTGCGTTGAACCGCAGCGTAACAACTTGGAATCTTTTCTTGCGCACTTATGTACAAGTGTTGCGAGGGGAGGGGGGGGATGTACTCATTATCATGCATGGCCGTTGTCGTGTGACCATATAATAGACCCTCGCATCCCTGTATTGCCGGGACGGAGCACGTCGGGTTTTCACCGACCAGGCAGACATTACTTGCACCAAGCGCGAAGCGCCGTGAGGTATCCGGCGAGTCGCATGACGGGTGAGCTGCATCCCACTAAGAACCGCTTTAGAGGCGGATTCTCTTGCATATGGATGCCAGCGTCAATTCATTGATTTATTTTCTGGTGTGGCCACTCCAGAGGCAGCAATGGGTTTACTATGTAACTGCCTCGTGGGTGCCTTACCATATACACACTACCCTGGTACGTGGTACGATCATCCCCCTTGTACGGAGCTAAGGTTTTTCCCGCACAAAAATGATCTAACTCGACCACAAGCCGGGGTGACCGCCAAAACAAAAACAAAAAACGGTACCCTGGTTGTCTAGCTCACGCAGGGAGAGGCGTGTTTTACAGCGTCCTCGCCAACCGACGCCAACCCAACCTACATATACCACAGATATACCAAACATATAGTATAGGGGGGAGAGGGCGTACTTATTGGATGTTTGCCTTAGTCATTTGACAAGTGACCAGGCATCTCTTTCGAGGCGGAGCGCCGTCCCTACTCCTAATAAGAGAAACCTCCAACATTTGGGCGCTCAGTGTGTTTTTTCCACAACATTTTTAATATATTTTCCGCTTGGGGGGGGGGGTGTACGGGGGGGGGGGGGGGGGGGGGGGGGGGCAGCGGGAACATGGGGGGCATGGGCGAGGGTGCCGGGCATCCGTAGCGGAGCGATAGGTTTACCTGCACGACGACACGAGCAAAGCGGCGATAAGGGCGTTAGCCCACTGTGTGCCGGTCGCAGGAGAGGTATCCTCATCCTCATCTTCGTCTTCGCTGTGGTCCTCTTCGTCATGCGAGTCGTGGTCCTCTTCGTCATGCGAGTCGTGGTCCTCTTCGTCGTGGTCTTCCGCCTCTTCCCCCCCTTCCTCCACCGCGGCAGCTAGCACGGCGCCCGAGGGGGAAACGACGACCACTTGGATCTCGTCCATGTCATGCTCGAGCAACAGCGCAAACGCCCCGGCCTCGGAGATTTCAACCGGGACAAGCATGAGGGGGTTTTCTTCAAGATCGATTTTGTAGACGTCGGTCTCGGAAGGTGTGACGGAATCGCCGGCGGCCAGGATTATCGGGTCCTCGGCTTCGGTGGTGAAGGAGTCCCACGCTATACATAGCCGTGCACAGAACGACAGGTAGGTGGGGAAATAGGGAAAAATAAAAAACGAAAGTGAGAGTTCTATCTTCTTGGCACTTGAGGCGACAAAAAGCGACGATAGCGGCAGCACACTGCGCGAGTGAGGCATGACACAAATTGGTGTCCGAGTTACAGCACAAGGAGTCGTACGGCACAAAGGCAAAACTATGATCCACAACCGCATTGCTGGGCGCTCACGATGCTCGTAGGTCGTTGACAGCACCAGAGTAACAATCGTTCGGTCGCTACATCTCGGGGGGTCCTAGAGGGGTAAGTGAGCGCGTCTGCCACCTGATACCGGTGGGTTGAACCAGCGGTGTCAGGGAGCTACTCGTGCGCGCTGCATGGTGTGCATGGTGCCACCTGTTGCATATACGGTGAGCGCTTTCGGACAAACTCGTCAGACAATTAAAAAAGTGTCAAAATCAGCAGTACGCATGGTCCGCGTGCCTACTGAGATCAATTTATTGGGTTCTAGTCTCACCGAGTGCATACTCGTAGGGACTTTTTCTTGCTCAAAAGTTGATTGGCGGAAAGCGCTATGTAGAGCGTAAGTTGGCAATATTCGATGAAAATCGCTAGCCGTGAACCCTACGCGCGGTAAAAAATAAAGGTGCGTACCGGGGGAGAAGGGACGACACCTGTCACCACGGCGTGTCCAGAAGATTGCCGAGGGAAAACCTCCTACGAGTTGAGCCGGAAAGTGAAATTGATGATGAAAAAAAACAAAATCTTGTTGCCCCGACGCTCGGCCTCTATACTGATAAGTGTACCACGGATATCGATCGGCCTGTTCCACCAGAATGTAATGTTCCCATGCGTCTACTTCCCCTCCACCGACATCCTTGCTACCTGGGCGCGCCTTTCAAAGGTGCTTCCACAAAACCCCCTTGCCCGGCCGGCCACGTAAACGCTGCTTGCAGGTGTTACGGACGTCGGGGACAAGGGGGCTCAAGTCTGTCTTGGGGGGCTCGATTACGTCTATATAGAGGCACACGGTTTTCCGGACAGGCTCTTTGCTCTCCTTCTGTTGAGCGGACACTTTGACCTTGGGGGTACAGCGGCAAGCAGCGTTTTGTTTTTCAAGTTGTAACTCCATAAAGCGCGCCGCGCCTCACGGCACTCCTTTTTTTCGCAACACGTCTGCCTGTTTCGAGTGTCAGTGTCTTCGGTGATGGGGCGGCAAGTGAGAATGTGTTGGGGGCTACTACGGGGGACCGTAGTAAATAGGACCTACGGTACACACAAAAACCTATACATTTACCTATTTTTACCAACACTATTTGGTCCTATTTACTATGGTCCCCCGTAACAGGTATTGCACTTACCGTAGTAAAGGTAGCACACATGGGCGTGAACGCGCAGTTCCTCACGCACATGTTGCTCCCCGACGCTAATGGGTACTGTTCCGAATCTATATGAGACGGTTGACGCGACGCCTCTCGTTTTCAGCGTTTTATTCCAACAATGAGACTTCTGCCCTTATGGCGCCCCCCCCCCCCCCCCCCCCCCCCCCCCCCCCCCCCCGACCCCCCCCGCCCCCTCCTTCTATGACCGGGGGGCGTACCTCCGCCCCCCAAGGTCTTCGGCCCGCCGTTCACGGCCGCACGCAGCAGTGTCGTTTGTCGGTCTCGTTTCGATCCGCCAGGGCCTCTTTATACCTACCATACAAGTGCTAGTGTAGGGGGCTGTTTCACGACTATCCTCCCAAAAGGGAGACAATGCCGCGAATCATCACGTCATCTTTTGGTTTGGTTGCCATGAACGTCAACCCGCCACCGCCGAATTCACAGGCCCATGCATCCTGCCTCCTGCCTTAACACCTTTAGTACCGCAGTCCCGATTTGGGGACAAACCAGTCTAATTCCAAGTGATTTGTCCCCTAAACCGGACTGCGGCACCAAAAGGGTTAACGCTGTTCGATGCGCCATGAAAAATACTATGGATAGTCGTATGATAGAAGGTTTACGGACTCAATACTACTACGGGGGGGGGGGGGGGGGGGGGGGGGGCATAGTAAATAGGACCAAATTTTGTTAGTAAAAATAATGAAATGTATAGGTTTTTGTGTATACCGCGGGTCCTATTTACTACGGTACCCCGTAATAACTGTGTGTGCTCTTCATGTTAAAAAACCGTTCTTTCTACCCGTCAACATCCAGCACAACCAGTGTCCGTGCCGATTCTTCAAGCCTAGACAGATGCAAGTTGTGAGGTGACAGAACTACGCCACAGAGAGAGTACTTCGTACAGCAGTACATTTTTATGCAGCAAGAGTAGACAATGCAATGCCCATCGAACTGGAAACGACAGGCACGACATACACATTCTATCAAAGGGGAGAACGGGAGAAAACAAGGGATTAACAGAAAACAAATCGAAGGAAGGGAGAAAAAAGAAGATAAGAGAGTGTCGTGCCCCCCCCCGCAGGGAATGTGGCAAGACGAAACACAACGAGCTGAAGAAACAGAGAACCAAGGGGAATATACTCTCTTTTGTGTCCCCTCTTGGGAATTTTTCTTTCCTCTTTCCTTTTCGTATTCTCGAGTGTACACATAATACCATGCATATCTTCCTGGTGATATTTGACTGCAAATATTGATACGGGATGGTATACCACATCTCGTTATTACGGGGGTCCATAGTAAACAGGACCAAATATTGTTAGTAAAAATGGGTAAATATATAGGTTTTTGTGTCTACCGTGGGTCCTACTAACTATGGTCCCCCGTAATAGTACCGTTTCCCATACGAAGTGGTATGATACTGCCGTGTGCACTATTTTCATACGTGTTTGTCTTCTCGCATCGAGATGCGTTTTAGTTATTAGGGCCCGTATTAACGAGAAACTTTTTTATGGTATAACTCCCCCTAATATTTTTTCGTTTGATTTGATTTGTGTCTGATCGGTCGACAAATGAATCACCAAGCAGGCGTGTTGACTTTTGATTCGAATCAAGCGAAAAAAAACGATTTCGACAAGAAGCCTTCTGGGACTTCTTTGCTTTTCGTGTCATTCAGTTTGGGGAGTTTGTCCAACACGACGTGGCATGTTCCTGAAACCGAAGCAAGCCACGCAAGCTCGAGCCGTGTCGTCGACTGCTTCACAGGCGAGATCCACCATTCCCGAGAGACAGGGCAACCGGGACAGCCGCAGCGCGAGGTCCGACGGCCCCTAACACAGGGTAGACCATCCGCGGCGCCTCAAAAAATTAAAAGGCCATCCGTCGCAAACCCAGTTTTTCATCCCTCTTTGCCTCGCAAACCACACGAGCACCGCCCAGGTCACGACTTCGCTCAAAAGTTCGATCGCTGTATCCCCGTCGCTGCTACCCGCGTGGAGCTTCGGGGCTGCGCCAGCCACTCAAGACATCACGAGAGCGATAGCCTCTTCGGTGGTGCCGGCAGAAACAATCGGCCGCTGACCGTGGCGCCCCGGGGAGGACGCGGGCCGTCGCTAGCTTCGTTGGTTGCCCTCGGGTGTTCGTTGACCCTTATGCGTTATTCGATTTTTGCAGCAAAAAATGCGCTACTAATAGTCCTCGGTAGGACCCAAAGGCATGTTTTTCACGAAATTCTATTCAAATAAAATCAAATTGATTTTTTCCTATCAATATTCGATCATCATTAAAAAGGTTTCTCGTTAAGACGGGCCCTTACAGCTTGTTTAGTGACTACAGGCAGGACTTCAGGAAAGTGAGCTAATGTGAGATCATCAGGCCATCGAAGCACAACAATAATTATTATAAAACAGCACCCTCCAGGTAGCCGCAGCAGTTTGTGGTACAAGAAGCATACACAGGTTCTAGCTGCTATTACAGGGGGGTATAGTAAATAGGACCAAATATTGTTTGTAAAATAGGTAAATGTATAGGTTTTTGTGTGTACCGTAGGTCCTATTTACTGTGGTCCCCCGCAATAGTCGGTCTGAGAATTTGCTACCCTGTGTGCCGTCTCCGTCCTGCTTTCGTCAACCGTACCCCACCCCCGGAGAGGATGCGTTAATACAACAACAGAAATAAGCAAAACTACTGCTGTATTAATACCACCAATATAGATTTTTCCAGTCTCACGACCAATGTTCCCTCCGAACGGCATTAGCATGTACTAATGTTAACAATGGTTTTGCCTTGAGCCGGCAGCTTTCGCAACCGCTGCCTCACGAAACACCTCAGCACGTACACCTTTGGCGTAGAACAAGCGCGTTCTTGAACTTTTCAAGTCCTGTCGACCCCACCCCCCGTTCACCAGCGGTGGTGATTCGGGTTGGGTATCATGGATCGCCCGGGATAATGTTCGTACGTAATCTGGCCGCTCGTGTAATGCACAAGGCGTAGGATCGGAGGGATTTTTATATTTCGCCTTTTTCCACGGTACAACCTTTTCCCCTTCCCTCCCAGTCTCGCTGGGGATGTGGCGGCGGCGGTACGGCGGTGGTGTGTAGGTGGTCTACACCCTGGTGGATGGTAGTGGTAGGAGGCTTCAGTATTCGTAGCAATCGAGTCCCGTGCGGGTAGGTTGCCTTTTCGTTTCCCCCTCTTGACGTTCCTCCGCTTGAAGTTCCCCCCGGTTAGATACAGTCGTAGCCCCACTTTGGTGCGACCCTTGCAAGTGTGGGGTCCCGCCCACAAGCAGTGAGCGCGGTGAAAATCTCTTGTCGCCTCTTCATCCCACTTGAGTGCGGCAACCGCACGAAGGCGGGACCTTTATCGCGTCCACGTCATCACGTACACAGAACAGATGCAGCAGCAGCAGTACCAGCACACGCAGGACAGCAGGCGCTCAGCCCGGTGCTGATACCGAGCTGAACGAGGTGTTGGCGGACCTCGACATCTCGCCGGGAACGCCCGCACACAAGGCCGCATTGGACGCAGTAAGGGTGTGGGCAGCAGTAGAGGACGAGGAGGGTGTAGTGCAGGCTCTGCGACTGGATGAGCACGACGTGACGGCGGGGGACACTGTCGACTCGATCGCGGAGAAGAGTATAGATTCTGACGGCCAGAGCGAGACCAGCGATCATGAGGGGGAAGTCGAGACTGAGGGGAAGTCGGGGGCATCGCTGCGCCTCCGTCTTATGAGAAAGGTTCGCCGCAATTCGGTTCCCTCGAGAGTTTTGAGGAGTACTGCTGTAACAACGATGAGGCCGCATACTACCTGCAGAAGGCCAGGACGTCGTTTCTCAAAGCCTATGCTTCCAAACCAGCGCGGCAGGCAGATGCTCGGGAGTTCGGGAGCGCATGACGAGCTTAGCCAGCAAGCTGTATCGTCCGCGGTGGCTTAGGAGGTGGTCCGCGTGGCTACGAAGATCAGCTTCGTGGGTTCAAGTCTCCTACCGAGTGCATACGCGTGAGGACTTTTTTTTGCGTTCGTAAAAAATGATTTTTATAGCAAAGGGCGAGAGCTTGAGTTAGCTACTTCGATGAAAATCGACGAGCAGTGGGAATGCTGAACCCTATGCGCGACAAAAAATGAAGGCACGTACCGGCGGGGGAAAGGGGATGACACCTGTGACCACGGCTTGTCTAGAAGAAGACCGCTGAGGGTAAAGCCTCCCACGAGATAAGCTGGAAAGTGAAAGTGATCATTGAAAAAAAAAAGCAGCTATGTAGATACCAGGTAATCTGATGATGTCGCCGAGAAATGATGCATGTGTTTGATCCTCCTGTTACTATTAATACATACCCGGGGAAATAGTAGAACTACTTTACTAAAGCAGTTGTACCATAGCCCCTGTGAGCTATCAATAGTGGTACCCTCGAATGCAGCGAAGAGTTGGTGCTCCCACTTGGGTCGATCGTTTGTGTTTACTTCCAAAAACAACCGAAAAACGCAATATACATACTTCGAAGTATTGCTGAGAGCGCCTCGAAGCGTGGGTACGCGCAATTCGATGCGAGTCGACGGCACGGGGGAGGAAAGGGCTGAAGTCTGCTCTTTCCCGATTAAAAAAAAATGCAGATTAAACCGTTCTTTCTACCCGTCGACTTCCAGCACAACTAGTGTCCGTCCCGATTCTTAAATCCTAGAGAGATACAAGTTATGAGGTCACAAAAATACGCCACAGAGGTCACATATAGAGATACCACGTTGCCACGTACCAGGTATGCAGTAAGCACAGCAGTGCACAATGCAATGGAATATGGAATGTCATCGTACTGGGTATGACAGGCACGACATGCACGTTCTATGAAATAGAGAAACGAAATAAAAAACAAAGAAAAAACAAAACAAAGAAGACAAATATGAAAAAGAGAAAACGAGAAAAAGAGAGAAAAAACAAACTGTCGTGCCCCCCCGCAGGGGATGTGGCAGACACTTGAAAAGAGCGAGCTGGAAATAAAGAAAAATAACAAAACACCACTACTTGTAAACAGAGTAAGACTGAGAACCAAGGGAAAATAGCGGGCAAACCAACGCATACAGCACCCATATAGAGGCAGCAATTTGTGGTACGAGTAGCATAGCCAGGTTCTCCCTGCTAGTCCGCCTGGTACCTTGCTACCCTGTACGCCGTCTCCGTCCTGCGTTCGTCAACTATGCCCCGCCCCTCGGCGTCAGACAATACGAAACAAGCAAAGCAGGCTCGTTATCCACCCACGCCACACGACTCCTTTAATAAAGTCTATCAATAGAAGAAAGAAAGTGAAAGATCACAGATGAAAAAAAGAAGACAAAGGAAGACCACGTTCGAACCAGCTGCACCAGTTGGCGGTACGAGTAGTATAGGCAAGTTCTACTTCCTAGTCGGCCTTGTGCCTTGCTACCCTGTCTGCCATCTCCTTCCTACTTTCGTCCACCGCAGTTTCCCTTCTACTCCTGTTCCCCCCCCCCCCCCCGCATTCCCTTCGTCGGGTTTTCTGCCACTCCCCCTGTTGCCCCCCCCTCCCCCCATTCCCTTGGACACCACCCACAGCGGATACGCGGCGCTGCCTACTCAGCTCAGCCTCATCCTCGTGAGGAGGGAGAAGAGTCTACTTCACTTTGTGGGTCTGAGTTAAGACTACAGCAGTAGGAGAGAGAGAAAAAAAGGGCGAAGATAATAAATGGGATCGAAAATAAATAAAAAAAGTTCGAGCGCCTTGCCCAAAAGGACGGATGCGTGCGTGTTTGGCGGCCGCTGTGAAATAAACACAGCAGCAGACAGAGTAGTGCAGACCGCTGCTGCTGTGGTGTCACTGCTGGGGTTGTATTGGTCAGTGAGTGGTAACACGTGAAACGAAACAATGTTTCCAAAATTGTGCTGGTGTACATAGTCAGTATTAATAGCATTAATAGTGCATCGTACCCAATCATTTCGTCGTGACCGCTGTGTCAGAATGGCTCTCGTCCACGTTAACTATTAATAATGCGCCCCCCCGCGTTTGATGTGCGAGTATTCAGGCGTACGTATATAGCTTGCAATCTACGGCAGCAGTAGCGCAGCAGCAAAAGTTTCCCCATAATCTGACTTGGGTGCGGTTATACCCCGCACAGGTAAAAGTGGGACCACGACTACTTGTACCGCCGTACGCATTGCAGTTGCAGGAACACGTTCACAGATCGGTCGCCACTCCTCAATTTTTGTTCCTATTCGAGACTTTTTTATAAGGAAAAAAAATGAAAATTTGACGGACGAAAAGTGACGATTGAATACGGCGACGGTCACCGCGTGGGTGAGTGGAGCATGATGATAGATTGAGTGGCGTTGGAGTTATTCATGATGCAAGACATACATGCATGTACTCTGGTACGGCAGAGGTGCAACATGATCCTACCCGCACTCCTGCGTCCTCAAGCTGCTCCGGAACACAGACGCTTTCTGGGTCCCAAAGGGAGTGTGAGTGTCTATATATACCAGGTATGCTGTTACATCTTGTCGGCGGGGCGTTTCAGGTTTCGGCATGGCAAGAGGCGCAAAAAACTCCCGAGGGCGAACAGGAGAAGCCCCGCCCTCGCGCTCGGTGCAAGCAGTGTCGGCCTGGTCGGTGAAAACCCAACGTGCTTCGTCCCGGCATTGTAGGGATGCGAGGGTCTATAGTCATGCATACGACTGCACGGGAATGCATTGTATCGAGTACACCCCCCCCCCCCCGCTCCGTGACCACTGCCACGGCCCCCGGTGGCTATCGTCACGGAGAACCTTAGAGCGCGCGTTCCGAACTCATAGAAAAAAAAAAAAAAAAAAAACTCGTGGATTCTCGTGGACGCTACTGCTGCTGTATATATATACGGATTGCTACATCATCGTACTCCGACTCATCCCATTTCATTGCATTGTCTACTCTGCTTACACACGAAGAGATACTGCAATACCTTGTAATGCAGCAGCAAGCAGAGTAGACACAACTCAATGCCATGCAATCTGTGGCGTAGTTTTGTGATAACGGAACTTGTGTTCGGATTGAAGAATCAGCACAGACACTATTAATAGTTGTGCTGGATGTCGACGAGTGGAAAGAATACATACCGGGTTGCAGTTTGTCTCTCGAGGGATCCATCTTTTTTGTCTCCTGTTATCAATCGTTTTTTTTTTCGTTTTTACGTATTAATAATAGTATGTCGCGCCTGCCGTATCCTATTTTTTTTTTTTTTTTTGCGATGACATGGCCTTGCAGGGTCTACTCCGCTTTATTGGATAACAATAGTGTGTGTGTCGTTTCTTTACTTGTACCACAGGCAGCTACGAGCTACGAGCTACGAGTAGCAGTGTACTACAGCAGCAGTAGGTACCTCAACGTAGGACTGACGAATATCGGCACGGACTGGTTGTCTGTCCTGGATGTCGACCGGTAGAAATGACCGTTTGTGTGTAACATCACGAACACATCTGCTCACGGCACATTTATGGCGATGAGAACAGCAAATTGCAACTATATACAATAATCAGGCAAGACCACACACGTGCAGCGTGATAGAGTATTCGGACATTTCCACCGAGAGACATATTGTGAAGGGTGTTTCATGCAGTCAAGTACGAGTAGCAACTATTTATACGACCAGCATTAACTACTGCTGTTAAGTGTATGTACAGCAGTAGCGGTAGCTGCCGACACTGCACCTCGCCAAGCTCATGCCTAAGAGCGCCGTACACGTACTTCGTGCGACGTACAGGACGGGGGGGGGTGGGGGGGGGGGACAGTTAGTCATCATCACCCTCGACGGAAATGTAAGGACCGTTTGGGGTATAACATGGGAAGGCATACGGTCCTTAAATTTTCGCCCACGGTGAATGTACCGAAAGGCAGCATATTACGATCTTTTCGCAGTTTCATACGGGGAGAAAAAACGAAAAAACAGCAAAAAAAGCCCGTAAATCTTACCAGCCTCAGCAGCCTCCTCAGCATCTTCTAAGCCCTCCGAGCTGGCCGCTGTCGTGGGCAACATCATGAACGCCAACTCATTTTCTTCACCCGCGACGGCGACGATGTTGCTGACACCCGCCTCCATGCTGTACACGGCTGCGTGCCCGAAAGCTCCGGACTCGTGGTCCGAATGGGAATCCTCGAGCTCCGACTCCTGGGCGGAAGCACCACCGATTCGCATCACACCATAGAACGGCATCACCATCCTAAGGATCGCCAACGTCGCGAAACATTTGGATGGCGCCATGAGTACGGCAGTTAATTGGGGGGGAGTGCGAGGGCCAGGAGAGTGTAGGCTGGGTCCCGCTGTGAGGGTAGGGAGCAGCAGCAAGAAGTGCAAGATGTAATGCTGAGCCACACCAGGCAACTGCTCTTACGCCGCACATATGCCGCCGTCGGAAAAAAGTGAAATTTGTATCTTTAGAATTTCATTTCAGAATCGCCCACTGCTGTTGTGTTGTCGTGTTGTCTGTTATTAATAGAAAATACGTACTTGCAAGTACGTGGTCATTAACACATTGTGATATGGGTGGAGTATTCGTGGATTTAAAATAGAAAAAGGCGGGGCCGACACAGAATCGAAAATCGAAAATCGAAATAAAAATAAAAAATGCTTTCGTTTTCGAGAGTATACGTATGTAGATGAGTTGTCCAAACAGAAAATCGAAGTGTGGAAGGAACTATTTTGTATCATGTTTGTTTTTAATAGCAATCAATCTAGGCGATAAACTGCAACAACAGCGGAGAGGACCTGATACTGGCCGTTCACAACTAACTGCTATACAAAATAAAAATATAATAATAGCAGCTCTGCACACATTCATGCCGACATGCCGACACAATCTATATATATAGCGCTTGGCGCGACGAGACACTTCAATCCCGGGAGAATGTTGGCCCCCCCATGGAATTGGTGTGGCGCATCCAACGTTGACGCCACACTACTACTATACTGGATCTGGTATTATAATATATGCTTGTACCGAGAACGAACTTCCGTCGTCTCGTTTTCGAGGGCATCACAAATAAAAAAATCACAATAAAAAAGTTGAGTATCAACTATTTAATCAGTCGAACTCACAGCTTACGTATTTCAAAATTTATAAAATCAATCCTGATTTTTCCTCAAACTACGTTCGCTTTGGATCGACGCGGGGAAACCCAAAAATGCCCTACGTACAGAAAGTCGGGGCTGGTGTTTTGATATGTTTTGCCTGCTGGTTATGTGCGGCTGTGTTGCTGTGCTATTGATAGCTGTGGGTTGAGCTGCAAAAAAGGCGGGGAAGTGGTACCGAGGGATCCTCGAAGCAGCCGGAGGGTTCATGGTGAGGTGGCACGAGGCTGAGGCTGAGTTGAGTAGGCAGCGAGCGCCGCGCATCCGCCGTGGGTGGTGTGTCCAAGGGAATGGGGGGAGGGTGGGCATTAAGACGAGACAAGAAGAGGAGTAGCAGAAAACCCGACCAAGGGAATGCGGAGAAGGGGGGGGGCAGGAGGAGCAGAAGGGAAACTGCATTGCAGCAGTGGACGAAAGTAGGAAGGAGATGGCAGACAGGGTAGCAAGGTACCGGGCAGACTAGGAAGTAGAACATGCCTATACTACTTGTGCCACCAACTGGTGCAGCTGGTTCGAACGTGGTCTTCCTTTTTGTCTTCCTTTATTTTTTTTTGTTTTTTTTATTTCATTTTATTTTCTTTTTTTTGCACCCTATGCTATGTGATTTTCATTTTTTTTCTTTCTCTTCCTTTCTCCGATTATTGCACCTTATTGAAGGAAAAGTCGTGTGGCGTGGTGTGTGGATGACGAGCCCGCTTTCTTTTGCTCGTTTCGGATTGTCTGACGCCGAGGGGCCGGGCATAGTTGACGAAACGGAGGCGGCAGACAGGGTAGCAAGGTACCAAGCGGACTAGCAGGGAGACCCTGGCTGGCTGTGCTACTCGTATACCATAAACTGCTGCCGCTACCTGAAGGATGCTTGACAATGTGCGTTGGTTTGCCTGTTATTTTCCCTTGGTTCTTACTCTCAGCTAGTTAGGTAGGGTGTGTCTAAACATAATCGAAAAGCTCAATCGAAAATCGAACTCATCATGTCGATTTCGATAAAAATTTGCCGAGGTGTACAAACAGAATCGAAAAATGAAAACAGAAATCCAGGCGAAAAGCAACGGACGGAGTGTTTACGGGGGGTCTGTGCGGCTGTGTTGCCGAGCTAGCTGTGGGTTGGATGCTGTGTACGGCGGTCCTGATGTGATATTTTGACGTGGCTGCGCTGACCAGCAGGACGAGCTGAATTGTTGCTGTTCGTGCTTCGATTTCCTTTCCGATTCCCAGCCGTCAACTTTTTGATTTTGTTTGACATTCGGTTGTAAATCGTTCATTTTCTCGGAATCTAAAAAACGAAGGGGAACATGTTTTGACCAGGGACCAATCAGCGCCTTGTTCATTATCAATTCGATTTTTGATTTTCGTTTCGATTCTGTTTTAGACACACCCTTAACTCTGTTGACGACGACTAGTATATAGACTAGTAGTGGTGTTTTTCCTACTTTTCCTTTTTTTCCAGCTGGTTCTTTTCAAAGTGTCTGCCAGATCCCCTGCGGAGGGGGCACGATGGTTTGTTTCTTATATATATATTTTCTTATTTCTTTTTCTCTTTCGTATTACTTTTTTTTTATTTTTTTTATTCTCTTTGTTTCGTTTCGTTTCTCTATTTCATGGAATGTGTATGTCGTGCCTTCCGTATGCAGTATGATGACATGGCATTGCATTGCCCACTGCTGTGCTTCAACGTATCTCTGACGTAGCTTTGTGACCACAGAACTTGTATCTCTCTAGATTTTTTTTTATAAATTTTGAAATACGTCAGCTGTGAGGGTGTGTCTAAACAGAATCGAAAAGCTCAATCGAAAATCGAATTCATTTCGATTTCGATAAAAATATGCCGATGTGTCTAAACAGAATCGAAAAATGAAAATAGAAGTCCAGGCAAAAAGCAACGGAGAGCACAACCTACTAGGCCGTTCGCATCTGTGCACACATGCCGGCAATCTAGCGCTCGGTAACACAGATCCACCACACAAGCAGGCAAACGCAACGGCAATTCGATTCCGGGAGGTCGTTGGGCCTCCCATGGAGGTGGTGGCGCGTCCAACGTTGACGCCCCGAGATCAAACTTGAAATTATACTGAGAACGAACTTCCGACCTCGTTCTCGAGGGTAGCATCCTGAATTTTCCTCAAACTTTGCTCGCTCTGGCTCGAACGCCGGGAAACAAAGGCCCGAGAACGTCGGGCTGGTGTTGTGGTTCGCCTGCTGGCTGTTTACGGGGGGTCTATGGGGCTAAGTTGCCGTGCTAGCTGTGGGTTGGATGCTGTGTAAGGCGGTCCTGATGTAATATTTTGACGTGGCTGCGCTGACCAGTAGGACGAGCTGAATTGTTGCTGTTCGTGCTTTCGATTTCCTTTTCGATTCCCAGCCGTCAACTTTTTGATTTTGGCATTGGGTTGTAAATCGTTCATTTTTTCGGAACCTAAAAAAAAACGAAGGGGAACATGTTTTGACCAGGGACCAATCAGCGCCTTGTTTATTATCAATTCGATTTTCGATTTTCGATTTCGATTCTGTTTAGACACACCCTGAGTTCGACTGATTAAATAGTTGATACTCAACTTTGCAAGCTGCGTAATACGCCTCCTCTATGTTCCATTTTTACCGAATTTTAGAATTGAAGAATCGACACGGACACTGGTTGTGGTTGTGCTGGATGTCGACGGGTAGAAAGAACGGTTTAATGAAGAAAACAACAACGACAACAACAACAACACAACGGCGATCCCGGACCAGGTGTGATACTTTGACGTGATTGCCCTGAGACCAGCAGGACACACGCTGAATTATTGCTGTTCGTTCGTGTTTCCGATTTGCTGCTTTTCGATATTCAGTCGTCAACTTTATTGTTTCGGCAGTGGCCTGCAGATGGTGTATTTTCTCGGGACCTAAAATTTAGCTACCAGTACAATATATTCTATTCCTCATCGACGTTCCATCCCCATGTCATTGGCCGCATTCCTCCGGCTTCTTCCTCCCTTCCCCTAGCAGCCTGGCGGTCCCTCAGGGCAAGTTTATATCTATGCACTCTACGTGAAATTGCGACCTGTGTAGTCACGGAGATGATCTGGAAGAGGCGTTCTTTGCAGACGCCCTTCCGCGCTCGGGACGATCCGTCCGTCCCTCCAACTATGCTTGTCGCCAACTGATCAATTAGATCGCTGCCTTCCTTTCCGAGGCGTCGATAGCTTTCCACCGCGGGTGGCGAGTTTGTAGCTGCGCTCGTCGAAAGACACCTGTCCCGGACGCGCGTAGTGACTGCGCTTGCGCGCCTCAGAAGTGGAAGCAGCTGATCCGTCTCGGTCAGCGCTGCCTGCCCGCATGTGGATCCCCGCCTGTGGATCCGCATACGTGACGTCGAGGAGTATCGCTTTATTGCGATACTCTGATGCCGTAGCATCTCGGAGTCCTCCTGCCTCGATGACGATGTCTATGCGGAGATCCCTGTTTGCGTTGAAAGGGGCCCCGCTTTCTATTTGGAGGCGGATCGACATCCTCTTGAAGGTGCGGGAGAGCGCGTGCACCAGAGGCTGGTGCTGGTTTACTTGCGCGCCCGATCGATGACATATTCATGCATGTCGTGTATTAGCCTCCGCTGCACCGCAGCAGGGGCACCTTGCCGCTAGGAAACTCCTCAATCCCCAGAAACCGCCTTCCCGCAGCCACAAACTCTGACGGTGGGATAACTCTGGCCGCGTGGACAGGTCTCGCCCTTAGGAATGCGGTAGCCCCTGGTCCCGATTGGCTCCGTTGCCGGGCCTTGGCCAGACCCCTCGACTCTTTCTCTTCTCGTGGGTTGCCGACGGGGAGCTGGTCCAGTGAAGCAACGTATCTCTCATAACGGACTCGGTTTACCAGCTTCCCCAGTCTATGCTGCGCTTTGCTGGAGCTGATGGATTCGGCATCATGTGCCGGCAATACTTCCGCAACCGACAACCCTGAGTCCTCTTGTTCTCCTCCTCGAAATGCTCTATCCCGCCAGCTTTCCGGCACGATGTTCGCCATGGCTTCTTCTGAAACCCCATGTACATCGCGGAGGTCCCTGATGCTGTTCCAGATGCGCCGGACGAGGTCTGAATCGGGGAGCTCCCACCGGACTTTGTCCCCGATAGCGCCGGACAGGTCAGCAAGCACCTCCGGCACCGTCGCTACCAAGCTTCCGACGGACGCTGACATCCTCCGGGCTTCAGCCGACGCCAGTCCAAACCCTTCGGCCCCCGTGGTCAGTCGTGCCTGCGCCTGTTGGTAGGGCTGCAAGACCAGCTGATTTGTTGGGCACCCATTCTCGAAGAACGACGTTTCTTCTGCTGGCCCCGGGAGATCAAGCAATTTCTCCAGCATCCACATCGCGTTTCCGTCTGCTTTTAGGCATGCGGGCAGTGACATTTCCGGGTCCATCACTCTTTCTATATAGGCGGTCCGTTGCACCATAGAGCCGGTGGCGATCAGGTTGGCTGCTTGCTTGTCTGGCGTACGCGGTAGCATCCGCGCGAGTTGTTCCGCTCCCGCGTTGTGGATTATCTCCATTGCGCTCTCCATCGCGTATTCGTCAGTACCGACGGGAACCCCAACCACCTTTACTCCACCCCGTTCCGCGATGCGGACTCCAATACCTTCAAGAAGGGCGATTTGTTCCGGCGTAGGTACGTGCCCCTTCGGGGGCAAGGCAACCGTTTTGCTCGGGTTGATTGCAATGCCAATGTTGGACAGCTCATTCTGTAGGAAAGGCACAACTTCCACAGTATCGGGTGTGATTTCCATCATTCCGATGCTGATGTCGTCTAAGTAGGCGAATGCCTCCACTCTTTTTGGCTCGAACTCCGCTCGGGTCCGCTTCAGCACCGGTAAGAGAGGCATGCAGAACAACGCCGGCCCCATGGCATCCCCTTGCTGTACCCCACTGGAGCATTCGATCTTGCCTTTCTCCCGATTCCATCTGGAAGAACACGGGAGCAGTTCTTTCCTCGTAACACTTTGGCACGAACGGTGTAAGCGCAGGCGCGCAGGTGGCTACCTCTGCAAGCACAGCCGTCCGTTTTACCGTGTTGAAGGCGTTGGAGCAGTCTGTGAGAATCAGCCAGTTTTTTGCCTCGTGGTGTACCCGCGCGCGTAGCGCTACCTGCTCCACCCCCCCTCGTACTCCGACTCCAAACTGTCTCGCCTCGCGGTTGGTGGTCTCCTCCAGTCGTGGTCGCCACTGCCGCATGGTCCCGGCTGTGAGAAGGCGTCTCCATGTCATCCCTACGCAGACGGGGCGGCATTTTTCGCCCAAGGCAGTGAGGTTGGATTGCAGGAAAAGCTGCCGGAATTCCGGTGGAAAGGCGTTTGGATCGTCGATAATTCTCCTCCAGAAGGCTTCAATGCTAGCCCCGATTTTTTCGCGCCCAATGCCAGTCCTGATAATTGACTGCAGGTGCGAAAAGCGCAAGCCATCGCTTCCTGCGCCTGATAGAGCGTTGCGAGAGTTGATGACCTCGAGGGCCACCTGTGGGTCGAATTCTTCCTCCGGGCGCCACTTGGGCCTACTCCCTTCCTCCGGGTCGGAGGAACTTGCAGCCACCGCTGCCGCTGCTGCTTCGGAGACGGCGGTCTGATCCTCCTCCGGGAACTTTGCTTTCACTCGCTCCCACGTTTCCTCGTTTCTCGGCGCGCGTGGTTCCGCGAGGAGGCTGCGTGCTGCGACAGTCACCCCCCTGGATGGCGGCATGCTGAAGACGCCCTCTTGAACAGAATAGCGTCCGTCACTTCGCGAGCTTGACCCCTCTGTCTTCTCGATGTTCGACGGGTATACTCCATTAACCACGGGAGTAGAAGGGTGAGATCACCGCGTTCGACAGACGCAAACCTTTCGCGCCGCTTCACTCGTCCATCCTGCGAGTGCAGTAGAGCCGGGAGGATGTACCAAAGCTTGATTGACCTTAAGAGTGAGGTCGGCGTCTCCGACTGTCTGTGTGGGCGATGCTCTCCCAGGGCGTGGTTAAGGAGGCCAAGCACGTGGGTGATAAGCTTGGCGTGAGCAGTAGCCAATCTTGATTGCACTTTAATAACAGTGACGAAGCGTTGTTGGCGGTCCTCAAGGGGAACATCGTCGAGTGGTCCTGCGATCCCCAACGTATTTTGGTCCCAGGGATAGAGGAGCCCATTCCGGCGCCCATCCTCACGGTCGTCAGGTCTCCTTCCGAGTCCCGCTGCCGTAACGCTCAGTCCGGGGTCTGCCTGAACTGCCGCTTCTAGTGCTTCCCGGCTTCCATGACGAGCTGTGCATCCCCTAGCGCCGCAGAGCAGCGGCACCTGCGCCCCGCCTCGCCTGACTGCATTCACCACGCACCTCGCATGCATTGCATGTTGACGTCCACAAGGTAACCCCACCACTCGGTGTCCCCGAGCAATCGTTGCTCTACAACCCCCGCAGGTCGTACCGCTTTGGTCGTCTGCGATGAAAGCGTGAAGTTGCGATACGCTCTCTGGTGCTGGACCTCCTCCTTCTCCGTCCCCTCCTTCCCCGCGAAATCCACTTTCTCCTTCGCCACTCCCTTCCTCGCCAGGGGCCATGGGCGGCTCGCCGCTCCCGGGTCGAAAGATTCTCTCCCGGCTCGTGGCGACCCCTCTTCCACTTATCGCCGCTCGTGATCCCCTTCCAGATCCGCGCGGTCGACCTCGCCTACCTCTTGCGCTCCCCCCACCCTCTACTGCGCCGATGGGCGTGGACGCAGTTGCTTCAGTTGTTGACGGGGTGATACTGGGCTGTGTCAGAGGGGGGGGCGAGCGTCCCGGCGTCGTGGCCTCCCTGTCCCTTGCGGTGTGGGGGTTCTCCGGGGCCACCAAGGCAACATGTCCTGGCTCCGCCTGCCCTCTTACCCCCGGTTCGCCTTCTGGCGACGGGGCTTCACCTTCCGGTGGTGTCACTCCCGCTGCTAAAGTGTTGCTCGCCCGCACCGGTTCCGTCCCTTCCGTTGTGGCTCCCGCCGTCGTTGGAGTGGCAGTGGGCTGTCTCGGGAGGGGGGACAAGTGTCCCGGTGCCGTGGTATCTCCATCTCCGGCAGTGCGAAAGTTCCCGCGGCAACATAACCAGCATCTCCTGGCTCTGCCTGCCGCCTCACTCGTGGGTCGCCTTCAGACACCGAAGCCTCACCTACTGACAGCGTCACCCTCGCTGCTAACGGGCCGCTCTCCAGTGCCGAGTTCGTTCCTTACTCTGTTGCCCCTACCGCCGCCGGAGAAGGAGGCAGCGCGTTCCTTGGCTCCAACACGTTTATGGACCCTAGGGTCCCCGCCTCCGTCGGAAAAGGAGGCAGCGCCTCCCCTGCTTCCAGCGCGTTTCGAACCCCTAGGGTCCACCTCGTCAACCGGTCTTCCCATGCGGAGTCGAGGCCCGCCAGAAACTCTTGGACATGGGGTAGGATGTAGATCCTCCGATTCTGGAGCCGGAGCATGATGTCCTGCGGTCGGATACCGTACGCGGCGAAAACCTCACGGTAGTGGCCGGCTGCCGCTCGCCATTCCCTCGGTCGGGGGAAGTCGAGGTAGACTCGCTGGGGCAGGCCGAGAGCATCGCTGAACAGGGTGCACAACAGAAACGAAGAGGTTGGACTTCCTCCATGGGTCCTCACCATCTCTTCCCAGGTATTGTGGGAACCAGTCGTGACGTAACTGGCCGGATCCAGCCGGGGGCCGTCCTCCTCCAAGAGTTCTGCGAACTGCAAGGCTCCTGCTACCGCAGACCACCTTCCCCCTAACCGTGGCCTTGGAAGGTCCTCTGCCAGCTCCGCTGGATGGAGCGGCCGGTTTCTTGCCGGCCATTCAGAGCGACACGCAGCGCATGGCTGTGGGTCTGCTTGCCCTCTCGCGAGGCATTCCGTACGATCCAGCATGCAGCGAGCATGCACTTGCTCTCCGTGGGGGCACGGAAAAGATGCCCATAAAGAGTCTACCGCCAAATCTCCGGTAGATTCCTCTAGAGCCCGCCCGCAGTACGTGCAGGGAGAGGCGCCCCTGTTCCCCACATTCTGACGCCTTTCTACTTCACTACTAGTGTCACCTCCCTGTCCAATCGGTCCCATCTGTAACTGGTCACTCTCCGGCGCCCTGTCCGTTTCTCTCCGACGTGGTTGCCACCGCCGCCAAAAAGGGAGGAAGCGCTTCACCCGTTTCCAACGCGCGTTGGACCCCGAGGGTCCACCTCGCTAAGCGTTCTTCACATTCGGCGTCAGGACTTACCAGATACTCTTGGACATGTGGTCCGATGTAGAGTCTTTGATTTGGAAGTCGGAGCAAGACGTCCTGCGGTTGAATGGCATATGCCGCGAACAGCGTACGGTAATGGCCGACCGCCGCTTCCCATCCCCTCGGTCGGGGGAAATTGAGGTATGCACCTTGAGGCATGTCCAACGCATCGCAAAACAGGGAGCACAGCAAGAACGAGGAGGTAGGGCTCCCACCATGGGCACGTAGCATGAGCTCAAACGTGCCGAAAGCGCCAGTTGTAACGTAGCTGGCTGGCCCCGGTTCGGGGTTGCCCCGATGAACGCGGGCGGCGAACTGCAGGGCGCCCCTCACCGCCACCCACCTTCCACCGTGCTCATTCATGGGCAATCCTCTAGCTAGCTCTGCCGGGTGGGGAAGTCGGCTTCCTCCCGGCCACGCCGAGCGACACGCAACGCAGGGCCTAGGGTCTGTATGCCCTCTCGCGAGGTGTTCCGCGCGGTCCAGCATGCAGCGGGCGTGCACAAAGCCTCCGTGGGTGCACGGAACGGGTACGCGAACATAGTTGTCTTCTGACTCCCGACCAGAACTATCGAAAGGCCAACCGCAGTATGTGCACCATAAATCGTCGGACTCCTCTAACCCCCCTTCCACGCCCTGATTATCTTCAACCTAGCTCGCGGCTTCCTCGACACCCGACTCCAGTGATCTCCACAGTGTTGCCAACTGTCTCTGTTGATGCTCACCCTCTGCGGTAGTGCGGTCGTACCTCAGGTGGAGCCTAGGCACTGTTGCCGTGAGCCGGAACGTTCTACGAAGTGGCACTCATGTCCCTCCTGGGATAGCCACCCCAAACCGATCGTCTCCCCTGCCGTCTGCCCCCTCCACGCTTTCTGTGGCACATCTCCTGTGAACGATCCAGCCACCAAAAGCAAACCGCTGGTCATCCTCCATGTGCCCGTTACAGGCCCCACACGGCGCTTGCGCCTGCGGCTGTGGGGTCGTGCCACGCCATTCTCCTTGCATGTCCTCCTCACCTCGCTCTGTGGCGCTCCTTGATAAATCCACCGTTTCTGGAATAGTTTGGACCCTTCCCATGAGGCGGAGCTCGGCAGCGGTGATCCTGTCTCTTATGGCGCTTTCTTCTGCTGTGTCCACCGATCTACCGAGAGTTCGAATCTGTTGCAGGAGGAGGTGTAGATCCACCTCTTGATGCTCCTCGTGCAGGGCTGGATTTAGGCACGTGACTTGGTGTGCCCCATCGAGAATCCTGGCTCGGGGAATTGCGTCGTCGCAGAATCCTAGAGCACAACGGCGGTGTACCTCGCACAAACAAGACACTTGTACGCTTGCCGTCGCCTCAACCAGACCGTGACAAATGCTGCATATCACTCGCCGCCTCCTCTCACCTCCTGCGGCCCCTGTTGGTGCTTCCGCTCCTCCGTTAGCCGGAATCTCTTGCTGTGCGATCGTTAGCGCCTCTACCATAACTTCATTGCTGTGTTGACGCAGCGCCATCGTATCGGCCTCGTTGATCGTTACGGTCGCTCTGCACGCCGGACACCTTAGGTTGCCCCCCGCCCTAACTCTGAGTGCGGCGTAGCATGGAAGATGCAGTCGATGAGGGCATCTCCCTAAAAGAACCATCGGGGCGGCCAAGGTCTCGTAACAGACACTACAGTCCTCCGTGACTTCCTCCCGAAGCTGATCTTCTACGGGCGACGGCGAAGGTGTCCGTGGCGGCGACGGGGGCAATTCGAACGTCGGCGCGAGAGCCGAACTACTCCCTTCCAACATCCGTGTGGAAGTCGGCCGTGACGGCCTTGGTAGCGCCGATTGTGTCGTCCTGACCGCTACCTGTGATGGTGTTTCGACCGCAAGGACCAGACCCGGTGTTAAAAGTGATTCCGCTGTCGAAGGGGGGGCAGCTGTCGGTAGCACTGGTGACGATGGCTGCGACGGCGACGGTGACGGGCTTGGCGATGACGCTCGGGATGATCTGGTGGACGGAGAGGTATCTGGCGACGGTAGCAGTGCCGTCGAGCGGGTCGATACGGGCACCGACATGGTTGGAGGAGGCTGTATCGTCAGTTGAGATTGCCCCCCTGATGGAGGATGTAGTGGACGCGACACGAGCACCGCCGGTTGCGCTGCCGGCGGCCTGGTAGGCCACGGCCATTGTTGGTGCTGCGGTGGCGGTAGCTGCGCAGGCCCTGGTGTCTGGGATGGTACCTCTCCCGATACCGGCAAACCTTCTATGACGAGTGTTCTTGACCCCCCAAGGGAAAGTGGGGTCGTCAGGGGTGGCCCCGCTTCCGTTGTCGGCAACTGTAATGAACCAGGCGTATCTGGGGATTCTTCCGGCAACGACGGAAGCGCTGGCTGCAAAGACGTTGCCAACGGCGCCATCCGCGTCATCGTTGGCTGTTGAGGGGACGCTCTAGGGACTGGCTCAGTGGAGAGCTGCCTCCCCCCCACCCCATCCGATGATTGTGCGCTGATGGCAGCAGCTATTCGGGTGCGCGCCCTCGTTCTGGAGGAGATAAGCCCCTCTCCAGGTGCACTCGTCGTGTCCCGTCGTCCTTCACCTATGGCCGTTCCCGCACCTGTGGACGATCCTAGTGGTGTCGCCGCCCCGTTGGAACCTCTGACAGATGTGGTACCGCCGTTGGATTGGCGGTGACCCCCTCTTGTCCCCATGCTAGCCATATCCCTGCATGGTGGATTATCCTCTCGAGGTATATTCCTCTGAACAGAGTCAACTTCCATGGGATCGCTGCTTTCCTGACGGCGTCTCTCACATGTTTCTTTCTGGGGGAGGGTTAGGGGGGGCGTTCTTGAGTCCCGTGAACCCGCTGTCGCGCCCGGTGGCAACGATTGGGGGAAGTCCAGGCCCTACTCTACTATGAGCTCTGCCACCGCCGAGCGCTGCCCGGCACCCCCGCTGACTACTCGCAAACGTGGGTCCCCCCAAGGGACCCCTTCGGATGCGGCTCCCGACTGCTCGACGTGCATCTTGAGACGTCGCACTCGAGTGCCTGGAGGACAGTGTTGCACCTGGCGGTAGAGGGCGAGGAGACGTTACCTCACTCTGAGCATAACCGCCTGTGAGAAGCGCCGGGTACCCCTGTTGACTCCCCGTAGGTGTGGGTCCCCCCAAGCGTCCCCTCCGAAAGGCCCTGCTTACTGCACGATGGGCATTTTGATAACCACGATTTGAGTCCCGAGAGCCCGGTATTGCACCCGTTGGTATGGGGGGACAATGTGTTGCCCTTCTACCGGCACCACTACTGGTAAGGGGCGCCCGGCACCCCTGCTGGCTCCTCGCAGACGCACCCGCCCTCAAAAGACCCCTCCTGTCGAAGCTAATCGCTCCGCGACGGGCATCCTGAGAGCCAGTACTAGGGTCGCCAAATCTCGGTACCGTGTCCGATGTCAACTGGGAAGGAGACCATACCCTAATACATGCACTATTGCTGCAGGACAAAGCCCGGTAAGCCTGCTGAGTCCTCGCAGGCGTGGGCCCGTTTAAAATCTCCGGCTGGGCGAAGCGTTCGGCTGAACGACGAGCATTTCGAGATGCAGGAACTGCCCCGTTTGTCAACAGAGGCGGGTGGGAGGGTACACCGCTCACCCTTCTATCCTCCGCGCGTGCTGCCTCGCCCCCGCAACCTCTCCTGGCACGGGAAGGGGTCGAATTCCTGCTCCTACCCCAGGCAGCGCCTCCGGTGACCCGAGTGTCACGTCGAGACCGGGTCCTGTTTTGCGAAGTATGGACAAGGTCTTCTTCAACCTCCATCGGCGAAGGGCTCCGTCGCCGTGTAACCCCTCTCCTAGGTCGTTGAGAGGTGCTCGACAGGCTACTACTCCCACAGAGTCTGCTCCCCACTAGAGGGTCTGATACTAACTGTAAACCCGTCGCCTCCACTTCTGTTCTGTTGCTCCACGCTCGAGCACTGGCTATAATCTCGGAGAGAGTGGGCACACCTTCTGATGGCCACGGGCGAAGGCCCTGGACGGCTGGTATTTCTCGACGAGGTACCATGGCCCCCTGACTCCGCGCGTTGTCGGTAAACGTGACCCGAAGCCGCTGGTGCGGTCGCCCTGCGGGAGGGGAAGTAGACCGTTGTCGGCGCCCGAAAATTCCTGGAGGGAGCGAGGGCGGAGTGATTGTAGTATTCCCTCCAGAAGGCGATGGCGAGCGGTGCCTCGGACGCGAAGTCGGTCGAGGCGAGGGCCGATTGTATGATGCTGCCCTGCCCCTCCGAATCCCGATGGTGTGGGGCGACGGGGGGGCGTTTCTACCCCTCGTTGGCAGCGGCCGGCGCGACGCACATTTGGGGCTGGCTTGGTGCTACAGCTGGGCCTCGTGTCGCTGCACTCATACTCTCGTGTTCCACCAGCTGTGGGACCTGTGATGGACGCCTTCCGGCTGTTGCGGGGACCTGATCCCTCTCTTGCTGCGTTCCACTTGAACCTTGTTGCTGGAGCCCCCCTATAGCCCTCGCTTGCATCCATGCCGGTGTAGTCGTCTGCCGCCCGCGTCCCACCGGCCGTGGTGCTATCGCTAGGCTCAACGCAGCTGGTGATGACGAATGATACCTCGGACGCAACATCGGTCGAGGCTAGGGCCGAGCACTTGAAGCTGCCCTACTCGTCGTCATCGGCCTGCGCGACGATGGCTGCTGGGGCCCTCCTTGTGCGACACCTTGTGTCCTTGTCTCTACGCTCGCTGTTGTCGGGGGGCTCGTACGCGTCGCACGCCCTACCGGTGGTGTGACTTCTGCTAGATCCCTCCCGTCCTCTGCGAGTACCTGACCCCCCTCTTGCTGCACCTCGCTCGCTTGCTCGCCCCCTACCGACAGTGGCGCTGTAATAGGTACTGCACGTGCCGATATGCCTGCGACCTGCTGCCCGAGACAATCGGTTTCCGTCCCCGTCCCGGTTGCGGTTCGTTGCTGCAACTCCCGGCACGGGGGTTGCGCCAAGGACTCTTGGCTGCATCCATGCCGGGTGAGTCCTGCTCCGCCCTTGTCCGGCTGGTAGTGGACAAATAGATAGGGCTGTTACCCTTGCGGGTTGTGCTTCAATCACAGGTACTGTACTGGTCGATACGCCTGTCTCCTGCTGCCCGAAACAATCGGTTTCCGCCTCACCCCGGTTGCTGCTTGTCGCTGCAACCCTCCCGGTACGGGGGTTGTGCCAAGGATCCTTGGCTGCATCCATGCCGGGAGAGTCCTTCTCCGCCCTCGTCCAGCTGGTAGTGGGCAAAAAGATAGGACTATTGTTGTGCTTGCGGGTTGTGCCGCCATCGCAGGTACTGCGCTAGTCGATATGCCTGTCTTTTGCTGCTCTATACAATCGGTTTCTGGCCCCGCCCTGGCTGCTGCTTGTTGCTGCAACCCTCCCGGCACGAGGATTCTGTCAAGGATCCTTGGCTGCATCCATGCCGGGAGAGTCCTCCCCCGCCCTCGTCCGGCTGGTAGTGGACAAAAAGATTGGGCTGTTGTTGTGCTTGCGGGTTGTGCCTCGGTTTCTACAGGGAGCTCGCTGCCTCCCGACATGACGGGCACCCTCACAGACGCGAGGGTGCCCACACTTTCGCAACCCTAAATCACCGCCCCTTTGATGAGCTTGAGGCACGCTAATATTTATTCCGTGACGGCGACGAGTGCAGCTTCAACTTCTCTTTCTCTTCTTGCAACGTGTCCTTCTCGTAAGGATCTCTTATATTAACCCCTATTTGCTTTTCAGGTTCGAAGCACCGAGCTTCCTCTCCCAGTGATGCGGGCATGTAGATGCTGCTGCTGGACTCTCCTCTTCTCCCAGCAAGGCGATAACCTCTCCCAAAATTTCTGCCCCACGTTCATATTCCCCCAGCCCCTTTCCAACCCTGTTTCGCCTCTTTTCGCTTTTCTCCCAAACCTCAAAACCCGTGCCTAGCCCGTAGGAAGCCAATTGCACTGCGTTTGATTTTTCGCCTTGCGACAAACGCCGCCAATCGTGCTTGGTCTGCCTGTTCCGTTTTATTTTGTTTTATATACCTGGTCTATATATATTTATTTATTTATTTATTTATTTTTATCGTTATTCCTGTGGCCTCTCACCTCCACCACCACACTCTCGTCAAGCTCCGCTGCAATTCCTGACCCCACTCGAAGCACAGCAATCTATGCGTACGACCAGTGAAAACCTTCCTGATGGATGATGGACGATACTCGTATTAATAGAGGAATCGTCGGAAGATTAATATATATATATAAGAAGAAGAAGAAGAAGAAGGCCCGTCCAGCCCTAACAAAGAGAGCCAGAAAATAGGCCTTGGTATCTCAATAGATACAAGACGACTTCCGGTGCATCGTTTTTTTTCGTGTTGTTATGTTTCCCCAGAAATATCCTCACCCCACTCGAAGCTTCTTGCACACGAACTTGGAGCACCTCTCGAAATGCTCGTTGCGATGGAATTTTTTTTGTTGTTTTTTTGGCTTTTTTGTTTTTGGTTGTGTTTTGTTGGTTTATTTTTGGGATTTTGTTTTTTTGTATTTTGTGTTTTGTGATTTTGGTGTGTTTTTATTTTTTTATTTTATGTTTTGTTGTTTTTTTTTTTGTTGATTTGGTGTTGGTGTTTTGTTTTTTTTTGTTTTATTTTTTATTTGTTTTTGGATTTTTTTTTGGATTATATATTTTTTGTTTTGTTGTTGTTTGGATTATTTTTTTTGTGTGTTGTTTAGTTATTTTTGATTGTTATGTTGTTTGTGTTTTTTTTGGTGTTTGTTTTTTATTTGTTTTTTTTTTTTAATGTTTTTTTTGTGTTTGGTTTTGGATTTTGTGTTTTTTGGATTTTAATTTTTGTTATTAAATTTTTGGTGTTTGATTTGTTTTTTTTTTGTGTTTTTGTTTGTTGTTTTTTTTTCGTTATTTTTGTTTTTGTTTTTGATTGTTTATTTTTTTTGTTTTTGTTTTGTTGGTTTTGGTTTTTGTGTGATGTGTTGTGTTTTGTTGTTTTTTTATTTTTGGGGTTTTTATTTTTTATTTTTTTTTTTTTGTGATTTTTTTTTTGGTGGAAGATAGAAGAGCCGTCCGAAGATATTCGCAGAAGAAGGATAAAGATACCGTAGGAGAACAAAGGCGAGAGGAAAGATATCCCGAAAAAAGAGAAAAAGAAAAAAGGGATATGTCGACCTACTACCCGATACACGTCGCGCTTTTTCCGAACATCCACGCGACTGCTCCACAGTAGGTCCCAAACTGAACTGGGTTTTAGGTAGGCGAACCGTATCACAAATGAGTTTGCCACCGGCTTCCAATCGGCTGCTGCTGTACTTGGTTTGCCTGTTCGTTTTCTTTAGGAAGACCGAGAAAAAGGCTCCAAGATGGCGACAATATACATGAACCCGAAAAAAAAAAAAAAAAAAAAAAACACTTTCTTGGTATACGACGTCCGAATACAGCAGTGTCCACAGCTTTTCGTGGAGCCCAAACTGGGTTGGCTCACCGCAGCACAGGTTTGTTTACCATCGACCACCTACCGACTGCTGCTGCTATAGATTTTCCTTCCTCCTCGTCCTCCACCTTTTTTTTTTTTTTTTTTTTTTTTTCGCTTCAAGTTGGATGTATTGGACCCCGAGTTCGTCGTACCTGATAGTATATGTGTCTTAGTGCTCGTATCTTTCAGCCCTTGCTCGGATTCGCTTCACTCGGCCGTTCGTACGAGTTTATCACACCACCTCCTGCCAGGCCAATGTTGATACTCTGCTTTGTTTTGGTATCCTGTACTTGCTTCTTCTTCTTCTTCTTCCTACTATTCCATCCGACAATGCACTTGCAGCATGTCATCTCATGGACTTAAACATTCCTGAAAGAAGAAAACAACGGAAATAAAGGAAACCTATGCTGAGGTCTACTAATAGCTTACCTTATATGTCTACTCCCCGCTATGCTTTATCTACAATAATACTCTATTATTCTTGCTTCCAACTCCGTCTCAAGATACGATCTTTGCATCATATTTTTATGTCCTGGGCCGCCTCCAAACTTCATTCCCACGCCATCGGTGTCGGTCTGTGTTATGGTATCCCCTCTCCCCTGTTGCGGCGTTGTATTCCCCTCTCCCCTGTTGCGGCGTTCTGGTTTGTAGCAATCGTCCCCTCATCATACATGGCAGGCGTTGTCGCCAGCTTTTCTGATGAGCGCCTCGCCCCTTCGTTCAGAAGACATCTGGCGAGGCAAGCCGCAACTAATACAAGTGCTTACACCATCCTCAAGCACCTCGTGTGAGTGGCCAGAGCAGAGCCAAAGGCATCAACCTGCTAGCAGTAGTCGGTCCCTAGGTCCATACTGCCTTACACTTAACACTGGCGTCGTCGGCCACGGATTGCGACTGGAATCTGCCTCGTTCGGAAGAGACGGGTGATTCTCTTGTGCGACAATCCCCGGTTTGCACTTGGATTATACCCCCCCTAGGGCCTGGTATGTCCATTTTGCCGTCAACCATTGTTGGCGATTCGCATATACCCCCTCCAGTAGGGCACATTAGTACTTCCTTTTTGCGGCCACCCTTTGTTTGGGATTTGAATATACCCCCCCTAGTTGGGCATGTTATTTCCTTTCTGCTGCGGAATCTGCCCCTCCCCGTTTTTTTCGAGAGAGACGTCGATTCCCTCCTATCCACGGATTTGTCACTGGGTGATTTTTCCGTGGATGATATTCCACCCGGTGATTTTCCACTGCGTAATTTTTCCGTGGATGCCTTTCCACTGGGTAATCTCCCCCTGGGTGTTTTCTCCGTCGATGACTTTTTCGTGGATGATTTTCCACTAGACAATCTCATACTGGGCGATTTTTTTGGGGATGATTTTCCAGTAAGTGATTCCCCAGTTAGGGATAAGACACCCCTCCTACCCACCAATTTTTTTTGGCATCATGCACATTTTGCTTTGAGCAGAACCGCATTTTCGCGTACTCCTCCCGCTTGTATATTCTTATACGATGTCGCGGCCGCAGCACGCCCCTTTAATCCGGACGTCGCCACCGATTCGGACGGTTATTGTCATACTTCCAATTCTCTGACGCAATACGCTCATACTGACAACAACCTCGTCCCTTCCCTGCCTCTTGCGCCTGCGTGCTGGGTCCCGTTCTGCTACGCCGTTCAGGTCGACGAACCACCTACCATGGCGGAGCCCAGCCAAGAACCCGAAATTGACTTGCGCCCGGAAGACGACTTGATGCTCGAGGTTTCGTCGACGCCAGCCCCAGCCATGGCCGGTCCGACCGCGCCGTCTCGTACAACGCCAGGGAATTTAGCTCCATCCACGGCAGGCGGCACCCAGAACCAACCCGACCTGCCCCCCATACCGCTCATGTTTCAAGCCTCCATGACCCCGGAGATCTGGGGCGGGCTCCAGCCCCACGTACGGGACAACTTCCTGGCCACCGAGACAGCAACTCGGTGAGCCTGTAAGGCCACCGACGCCGCGGACGCTGCCGCCGAAAAGGCGGCCGAAGAAAAGACTTTCCGCGATAAAGTGGACACCGCCTCGGCCACCGACGACGAACGTCGTTCGGCCGTCAAGACCTCCGCGGCCAAGGTCGACCGCCATCGTCGACAACTCCACGCCGCTGAGCGCGAACACGCGTCAAACATTTACGCTCGGAAGAAATCCCGCAAGGTCAAGGCCGCCCTCGACCGCGAAGCACTGGAGTGCCTCCGCTCCAAAAAGCCCTCACCGCCGCTTGCGCTCCCCCCGCCCGGCATCCCGGCTTGCCCGTTCATCTACACACCGACGGCGTTCGACTTTGCTTTTGTCCACTTGCCGGTTTCAATCATAGCCAGGCACACGCAGACCGCTTTCCGTCCAGAACACGCGAAGGTGGTGTACGCTGCGGGGCGCACTCTGCTGGCCTACATGGACATCTTCCCCACGGCCACCTTGAACATGATTCTCACGAATCCTGACGGTTCACTGCCAACTGCGACAATCAACGCGGCGTGCGACCTCCTGTTCGCCCTTACGCAAGGCGCACCAGCATTCTGTGCGCACCCCCACCTGGCCAGACGGCGCGCTCTCCCGGCCATCGACCCCGCCATGGCCCGCAAACGCAGCCCGCGCGGCGCCGATACCAGGGACCGGCGCGACCGCAGCGGTGGCGCCTCCTCCTCTCGAGGCTCCTCCTCGCACAACAGCACGTCCTCATCAGGGTCCAAGTTACGGAAATTGGACAAGGGCCCTCGTCACCGCCCGGCCCCTCCTGCAGCTGATTCCAACACCTCCGACCCAGAGGTCACCCAACTGAAAACCCCCAGGCAAGTGGTCCCTTCCCTTTTTGAAGTTTCTTCCGGTGCCGCTCTCCACCAACTATCGCGTGGCGCTCCCGTTGTCCTCGACGACAGCGCACGTGCGCCAAGCCACCGTCAACGCGATCGTAGCGGAGAGTGACGCGACCCACGATGCTGCCGTAAAGCGTGCTTATGCCAATATCAACGTCCACAAAATCGAACGTATCACGCCTATGCCGTTTCACGCAGCTCTCGACAAAACCGACGCGGCCCACAAGTTGACACGTAGTGTTAAACTCGTAGCCTCCGACATTCTAGTACGATGTGACGACAAATGGGTGATGGGGTAGACTCCCAGTAATGGGTCCCCGGGTGAGAACTCCCGCTTCGCAAATGCGTCCAAGAGCCATCACACCCGACAAACCTTCGACCTTCGACCTCACCAACACTTTCGATGATTTTTTCCGGCAGGTGAAACGGAGTCTTCTCAAAGGAGCAAGCGGGCCGGACGCCTTCAAGCTGCTACTCCGCCTCATCAGCTCTCACTTTGATCATGGCGACCGCAGTGCCGCCATGGCCAAGCTCCATTCGTTTGGGGTAGCCACCAAGACGCCTTTCGCGGACTATTGTCGGGCTTTTCGCTTGCTGATAGCGTCCATTACGGACAGTGACCAGGTCTTGGCCCCAGGCGTTGAGGTTGTGCTAGAGGTTGTTCTTAACAGCGTTAGCGAGCAGGACCCGAGCCTTATGCCGGTTTGTGCCCGGGAGATTTAGCGACTGCGTCGAAGCCTTTTGGGTCTATCGACGACATGTGGTTGGCGTTTAGTGGACTTTCTACTAATAAGACTCCCGCCATCAACGGCGAAAAACATTTCACGCTTCCACCCCTCGCGGGTCTTTCTTTGCACTCGCATGCAAGCGGTCGCACCCAAGGCCGATCGGTCGCGCCGCAGCCTTTTAAAGGCTCATCGGGGTCGTCCCGCAACCCAATCGTGATGAATGTCGCAGCGTCAGCTCGTTCCCCTGATCCATTTTTGTCTTCCGCGGCCGAATGGCCTGCTAATTCGACTGCTTGGGACGAGGTATTTCAAGTATCCGAATCTTTCTCAACAAATGACATTCCATTATGGACGCCCTGTACCACTCCCGAAGAAAGACGCCAAGTCTTCCGGGAGATCAAGGGCCACTGTCTCAACTGCCATGGCACGGATCATAAATTTAAAACCTGCACTGCCCCCTTCACCACCTCTAGCCACTGTCTTAACCCCGAGCTAGGCCGACTTGGGGATAACGGCGAAACCTACCGCCGTTGGCAGCACCGCATGCGGTCATACCGCCGTCCTACCCACGTTGGCGGCGAAAACACACGCTCGTCGCCTTCGTCGCTTCGCAACAAAAACTCGTCTCGTCGCTACGGCAACAACCGCCGTAACGACCACGGGCACCTCAACTCTGGTCAGTCTCGTCACGGCGGCGCACAACAAGGTAATGTTGGGGGCTCCCAAAGCGGTGACCAATCGGCTATTTCGCTGACGGTTTTCCAACCCCAACACGGCGTTCCCCCGGGGCTTTCCTCTGGCCCTCAGACCCCGCGTATGCGCTACGGATCTGCTGGTGACCCTAACCCCAATGGACGTCAACCAGGGACCTTCCGTTCCAATTGACTGCCCAACGGCGGTGCGTTTGACCTTCCCATCTCGCCGATAGCACTCACGGGAAGCACGTCTGACCCAGACACCGACCATCGCCCCCCCGGCGATGGCGTTGCCCCTTCACCGCCGGCACCAGGTATGCGCACCACCCCTGGTCTCTGCGAAGACGGCCGCCTCCCAGCTGCCGTAGGCTCTTCCCCGCCAGCACCAGGAATGCTTGTCGCTCCTGGTTCTGGCGACGACGACGGTATGATTGCCGCCGTAGCCTCTCCACCGCGAGCACCATGAGTGCTCGTAGGTACTACCTATTCTTCACCGCCGGCACCAGGTATACGTACCGCTCCTGGTCCACGCGAAGACGGTCATTTGGTTGAGACCGTAGGTACTACATGTTCACCGCCGGCACCAGGCATGCTGGCCGCTCCTGGTTCTGGCGAAGACGACGGTATGATTGCCGCCGTAGCCTCCCCACCGCGAGCACCAGGAGTGTTCGGCACTCCTGGTCCCCGCGTGAACGACACTAGTCGTCATTTTTCGCGTGCATCTTCCCCGACTTCATCTTTTGAGGCAACCACCATGTCCAGGAGTGACTCCCAGGATGTGAGGGTCGCCTTGAGGTGTGGGTACGGGAACCCAGGCCCCTCGAGAACAGCACGGGCGCTCCGCTCGAGGTCCTCACGCAAGACCAGTCGGAATCTCCCTCTGCGCACTATTATCGAAGACGATCGGAGTGTAGTCAGCTTTGATTTTCATCCTGGCCAGAGCGCAACGGAAGATTCTTCTTTGACCCACGGAGTTTCGCCGGTGGCCACTGAGCTGGTGGAGAACACGTGTCCCCGACAGGACGACACATGTCCCCCACAGGGCTTAAACGCAGCTACGCCCTCGGCGCCAAAATGCGCCCCTTCTTTCCCAGACGAGATACGACGAGGTGATCTGAGAGAACAGACCCCGCGTGCCACCCGGGCCGTGCTGACAACACCATTTGCTGTAGACGCACTTCAAATGCCTCCCGCCTATAAGGCGGATGTCTCGCCTACCGGTCAAGGTGGACCGGTCGGGAGCCCCCTGCCCCTCCCCGAAATGTCTCGGGGACGGCAGACACGACCGGTCCAGGCGAATGCGCCTCCCACCCCGGCCTCGATAACGAGGCCTTGGCAAGGCAAGAAGCAGGATGGGACCCGTCCCCCAAAGAGAGAGAGACCCCCAACTGCTTTGCAGGGGATGTGTCTGACACACCCCCCGCTCCTTCTCGCGCGACGGTGAATACCGCCGCGTTTGATCCTACCCAGGAGTACTGCACGCGCGACATCGTGTTCTTTTGGCAGCCCCCCTCATGCTTCTCGCAATGGACGCCTTCCCGTTTTACGGTCGAAGGCATCTCTTATTCCTGCGGCGAACAGTTCTTCGCCGCCGAAAAGAGCCGCCTCTTCGGAGACCACCAGACCCTACAACACATCATGCGCGTGTCTGACCCCCGCCTGCACAAGCAATACGGACGCGAAGTCCGTAACTTCGATCTCGCCGTGTGGGAACGCGAGCGAGAAAATATCGTGCTTGTCGGCTCTTACGCCAAGTTCGCTCAAAACCCAGCCATGCGAACCCACCTCTTGGACACGGGCGACAAACTTCTCGCGGAAGCTAGCCTTTACGACCTCATATGGGGCATCGGATACAGGGCTGACGCTACTCCTGCACGCCAGCCGCCCCTGTGGCGTGCCTTAAATTTGCTGGGCAAGACCCTGCAAACCGTGCGACGTCTCTTCCGCGACCGCGCGCCGCCACCGACGCGCCCCCAACAATGGTCTCCTCAGGACACCTCGCCCTCGAGTAGATACCGCATCTTCGAAGTCGACCCTTCGACGCGGCAGCAACTGTGCCCAAGTGACACACCTGCAGCCGCCTCCCCATCGGGATACCCCGACTCCCCCACCACCGTGCCATCAGACCACGACGGCGACGTTCTCGAAGTAATGTCCGCCGCCCGATCCGGTCAGCACCCCCCCTTGCTCGCGGAGCAAGGGCCTTGTCTTGTTGCTGGTGTCGTAACCATGGACGACTCTTCCTTTACCACCAAAATCAAGATCCACAGTGGCCTAGCTGCTCTTCAGCTTGGATGTGTCGCCCTTTTGGATACGGGCTCGCCGCAGACTTTCCTTCACACCCGCGCGTTCGATAGCATAAAACGCGTGGGTGCCGCCTCTGCCACTTGCGAACGACACACCCCTCCCAGGTCATGGGGCGGCTTTGGTAAGTCTCCGCCTCTTGAGACCACGGTTACAGTACGCTTAAGTGTACAATTCTTCCACGGCGATACACCAACTGCATCACTCGCCGTAAGGGCATACGTCGTCCCATCTGAAGCGATGCAACACGACGTGCTACTCGGACGTGACAGCTGCATGCGGTTCCAGGACCGCTCTTACCGTACATTGGCTCCCTGTTCGATGACTAATCGAGTTCCCGGCAAGCTTACGCTGTCCCTCCCAGGGCTTCAGGGCGCAACAGCGTTTGTGCCCGACTCTTCGGCTCCTGCTGAAAGCTTCCACCTACTGTATGCGGGCGACACAAGCATCACTTTGTCCCGCGGCCATCGTCTTGTCGATGTCGATTTGGTTCGCAACAATGGTGCCCCTGCCCTCGCCGGTTGTTATCTGGTCGACATGCTGCACGCGGCCGCCGATTTTTCTGCGAACAAACAAATTGTAGAAAATGGCCGCCAGCTCATCCCATTAGCCGGCATCGCGGATCTAGACCCAGGTGCCTTGCTTGGCATCTCCTCTAGCCCGCTATTACGCGTTCCCCTGGATACTGTCCTGTTCGACGCTCCGGCTCCTTCTTTGCACCCACGCGACTCTGGCTTCACAGTCCCAGGGCCAGCCCCCCCCCATTCCATGGGCACGGACCAGCCCTCACAACCAGAGTGCCCGGATCCCTTCGCGCACCATCTACGCGACGAGACAGCCCCGACACGCGAAGAACTCGCGACCCCTTCGGCTCCTCCCGTCGACCAGCTCCCTTCACCTGCCTTGCTCGAACGGCTGAGCACAGACCAACGCACGAGCTTCCTACAAGTATGGGACCGCTTGCCGTTGCACATGCGCGAAATCGCATTTGACTTGCGCCGCCTCGGTTGGACGCCTACCGTCATCACCCAGTTGGGCGATGTTCTTGCTGAGTTCTCCGACGTATTCTCGAAGTCTCCAACCGATTTTGGCTCCTACTCTCTGCTCCCCTTCAAGATAACTGTTCTCCCGAACAGCTCTCCTGTGACGTCTCGGCCCTACCGCATCAATCCCCCGACCGCAAAGCAAATGGACACGGTTCTGGATAAATTCCTCGCCGCCGGCCTAACCCAACACTCCACATCTCCCTGGGCGAGCCACGTGGTTGTCATCCCGAAGAAACCCGGTGGCATCCGCATCACGGTGAACTACAAGAAGCTGAACAAACTCAGCAACCTTGGCCAGCTCCCCATCCCGCGCGTTGACGAGGTTCTCGACAAGCTTGGCACCGGTCGAATCTTCTCACTCTTCGACCTCGTCTCTTCTTTCCATCAGATAACGGTGCATAAGGACACGATCCCTCTCACTGCTTTCTGTACACCCACGCGCCTTTTCGAGTGGCTGGTTATGCCCCAAGGCAGCAGCGCTGCTCCAGGGTGGTTCGTCAGAGTCATCAACGAGGTCATCAAGGGCTTGGACCGCGTTGCCGCCTACCTCGACGATGTCATCGTCTTCGACGCCGACCCCTCCCTCCACGTCGCTAACATGAAGGAATTGTTCTTGCGATTACGACAGCACAACCTCAAGCTGTCCCCTTTGAAGGCTACCATCGGCGCCACGGATGCAGATTTCCTCGGTCACACCATATCTCCAGCCGGCGTTATGCCAAACACGCAGAAAGTGGAAGCACTGACGAAAATGCCCATGCCGAAAGACCTGAAACAGCTACGCTCCCTTTTGGGCGCACTTTCCTACTACAGGAAATTCCTGCGCGATATGGCCAAGCGCATACGGCCCTTCACTTCCCTTCTGAAACAAGGCGTCAAGTTCGTCTTTACCCCAGAAATGGAAGTCATCGTGCGGAAGCTCCTGGCCGAGTTGACCACGCCCCCGGTCCTTGTCTATCCCAACTGGGACGCCGTCACGGATAACTCCCGCCCTTTCCTCCTCTACTGCGATGCTAGTGTGGACGGCTTCGGTGCCACCCTCGAACAAGAACAGGACGATCACACCATTCGTCCCATCGTGTTCATCAGCCGCGCTACCATCGAGTCTGAACGCCACTGGACTCCACTCGATCTGGAAGCACGCAGCATCGTCTGGGCTATCAAGCACCTTCGCGGCTACCTTTGGGGCACAGAATTCCGGATTTTTTCGGACCACAAGGCGCTCGAAAGCCTCGACAAGATCGCAGAACATAACCCGCGGGTACAGCGATGGCTGGAATTCCTCACCGCATACAACTTCACTCTGGAATACCGCAAAGGCAGTGCCAACGGGAACGCCGACTTCCTGTCCCGCCTGCCCCTACCTGCGACGGAGCTCGACCGCGACGGCCCCAGCAGTCTCACTCCGTCCGACGAAGAACGCGTTTTTCTCATCCGCTCTCACGGCATACTCCAGGGTGGACCCTCCGCCGTGCGTGTCGGTTTGGGTGGGCTGGCGCCCTCCGACCCGAGCTTAGGCTTGGTGGGTTCCCGCTCTCCCCACCCGATTTCCGCGATTTTCGCCAACACGGGCCCCGAATGAGGATTGACGACCTAAATGCTCCAACTGGAGAATCCGTTGCCCGTGCCCCCTCTTACGTCACTTCGCGAGGTCCCAACTGGGCCCTTCCTACGAACACAGGTACCAGCGATTTTCTCGCCGGTTCTGTCTTCGCAGTCCCTGGTGCACTTCTGCCCGCTTCAACCGAAGGCACGGACCCCGGCCGACGCGCCATTTCCTCCGAGTCTTCCCCATCACCCACCGATGGCGACACACCGCACCCTAGCCCTACAGCGGTCCCCGTCTCATCCACGGTCGCCGACGACAAAACAACGTGGGACACCCTCTCTCCTACTCGGCCTGTCCAGCACGACTCAGCCGAGCACCCAACGGAATCAGGTCCTCAGGAACCTTCTGTTGTGTCTCATCCAGCCTCGCGTGTCGCCCGGACCAACCGTGATCAAGTCTCGGTTGTGCCCGTGGCTCCGCCTCTGCTGCCTTCATCTTCACAGACGGCTCTGCCGTCCCTTCCCCCGTCGGGGCTCATTTCGTCTCGGACCCGCCGTCGCCAAGCTGCCGCTGCAGGCAAGCCTACGACCACCGTGGACTATGGTTTCACTCGTTCGCATTCTACTCGGCCCACCGTCCCACGACCAGCCCCCACGGCGCGCAAGCCACGCCCGCCTCGGTCTACGCCCCCTCCAGAGGATTCTCCCCGGCCCGTCATCGATCCTGTCCCGACAGTGCCGATTCGACCCACCACCGATGCGGTCACACCTGCTCCGCCCTTGCTTGGCACCCTCCCTCCGGAAGCTCCCGGGCGTGCCAGCGTCCCAGCCGCCCTTCCCGAGATATCCTCACCGGCAGAGGCCGAGTTCATCGACTCTGTCGAGCAATACACACATTCCGATTGGGCGCGTGAGCAACGCGCTGAGCCGGTTTGTGACGCCGCCATTTGATATCTTATCCTAGGCAGCCCCTCCGTCCTCCCCGACGATTTCTTTCTACACTTGGCGCTTCACAAACGCCCCCCGTTGTCCGAAGTGCGCTCCTTAGCGGAAAAAGGACGACTTTACACAGACGACGACGGTGTTCTCCTGCTCGTGCGGAAGTTGACGCCCCCCGCTCTGGCTTGTCCCGACAAGCCTGGCGGACGTGCCGCCCGTCTTTTGGGCGACGAGCCTACGCGAATCTACGTCTCGTTGCTTATGCGTCCGTGGATTATGCAAGCCTGCCATGCTAGCGCCTCCTGCCACTTTGGTGTCGCTCGAACGCTCTCAATGCTCGAACGTTTCTATTGGTGAATTGGCATGAGCATCTGCACGCGGTGGTGGATCCGTCGTTGCCTCAAATGCCAGGCGCGCAAGACTTCCAGGCAAACGGTACGTTGGCCCATCCTCTCCCTTCCGTTGCCATCCGGCCCTGGTGTCGCGGTGAGCGTTGACTACTTCGGTCCCCTTCCCGTCACACCTCGGGGCAACTGCTACAATCTACTCTTCACGGATAAGTTCAGCCGGCGCGCAGATATGCACGCCGTCTCGGCTGCGGAGTTCACGGCTGAAGGCACGGCCGACATCTTAGTGAATAAGTACATACCTCTTTGGGGATGTCCGGTCAGCCTTCTCTCCGACAATGGACTTCACTTCTGCTCCAAGCTGTCCCATGCCGTGTACAAACGTCTGGGAATGCGCAAAATCGCCACAAGCGCCTACCATCCCAACGGCAACGGCGGCGTCGAGCGTGTCAACCACACCATGGCCCAAATGCTTGCGATGGTCTGCAACGAACGACAGGACGACTGGGACACCCATTTGCCGCACGTCAAATTTGCTTACAACAATTCCGTCAGCGCCGCCACCGGGTTGGCCCCCAATGAGGTGCGCATGAACCGCCTCCCCCTCCTTCCCCCCACCATCTTCGAACAACACTACGCCCGAGGCCACCAAAGCCTCGCCCGCGACCAACTGGAGTACTGCGACCTCGCCGCCGACCGCCAACGGCGTGCGTATGCGCTGGTGCGTGAACGACAGGCTATAACGGTCTCTCGCGTTGAGCGCCGTAACCCAGCTCTCTCAGACGCCCGCGAACAACGCCCTATCTACACCATCGGTAACTGGGTATGGATCTACAACACCGCTGCCACCATTCGCCAAGGGGCGAAATCTGGCACCGACGCCAAGGTTCTCAAGGCGAAACTCTCGCTCAACTGGACAGGTCCATTCAAGATATTAGCTGTCGGCCCTGCGCCTTCCGACTCAACGCCGGACGGCCGCCCTCTAGCCGCCAAGTTGCTATATTTGGACCTCCCTAACGACATGCCGGGCGCCGACGCACACTGCCGTGTGTCGGTAGCCCGCTGCAAACCTTGCACCAACCCGCATGACGCAACCGGCCTCCCCCGATATCTCCCCGCTGGACTAACGCAATACGTCCTCAACGACCATGCCACTAAGTCCCCCCCCTTCCACGTCACCGCCGACGACGTCTCCGTGCCCATTGAGCGTTTGGAAGTCGACAAGATTTCCAGCCACCGGTCCGTACGAGGCCGGGGCGAAGTCGTCGCCGTTCTCTACGAAACACACTGGAAAGGCCTCCTCCGGCCGTCTTGGGAACGTGAATCGGACCTCCTTCACTCTCGACAACACATCCTCAACTACTGGGCCGGCGCGCCCCTACAACTTCGACAGGCAAATAGGGCGTACCGCCGTATGCGCGTGGGTGCCGCTCAACGCGAGCTCGCCCGCGACAAGGGCGCCCGTTTTCTGCCTCCTGGGTACAGCTACGTCGACCAGCAAACGTGGACTCGCCGGTTCAGCGGCACCACCTTGCCTATCGGTGCTCACTTTGGGTACAAGGGTCAAGATCATCTTTGGTGGCTCGGAAAAGTTTCTGCCCACACTTCAACTCCTGCACAGTGCGTCGTTCGCTTCTTGGACGAACCCGGACCGGTCAAGCTCGCGCTATCTTCTGCTCGGTATATTACGGCTGATAGAGCCGTTCGTGGCTCGTGGTGTCTACAAGTGCACCAAGGAAGCTCCCTCATGCGTGGTATTGTGCGTAACGTTGACGAGTCCCGCGGAGCCGAGTTAGCGGGCCCTGCCGACTTGAGTACGTCCCCGTAGCCAATTTTAGTTTTTTTTTCGCATGCGTGTCTTCCGTAGTCGCCGGGGCCGGGTTTGTTATCGTGTCACTGTGTGGTTTCTTTGTTTTGCTGTGCTGTAGGTGTACTGTCTGTTTGACTTCCTGCGAACTCTCTAGCCGTTTCCCTGCTTTCATTGCAGCTGGCTGCCGAGTTCGTGCACCAATTGGGCTAACGGTTGGATCCACTTCAGCCTCCTTGCCGTTCGGTCATGCGTCTCTTGCGTTCCGTGTCTACGATTGTTTTCGCCCCCTCCTCGAGAGCGGTGGAAACGTTCGTTCGCGTTTCGATTCCTTCAGTCGTACCAGTTTTTCTTGTTTTGTTGTTTTTCTTGTATCTCTTGGCCCCTCTTTGGTTTTTCCGAGACCATATTCGTGAGACTTTTATGCGCATCGTACAGGTTACCCTAGGTTTAGGTCTGACCCCATTTGCCGTTCATGCGTTCCCCCTCCGCCTTCTTAATATCCCCGAGCAGGCCGAGGTGATAGATTTCGTTCTTCTTCTCGACCGTTTGCATTCCGCCCTCTCCCGCGCGATTTTGCAGAGTGTTATCAGGTTTAGATTGGGTAGTAGACGATTGGTTAACCCTTCACGGATGATCTAACGGACCCAGACCGTTAACAATAGGCCGTAACGATGTCTGCTCATTGTATGTTTCGTGTTCTAGCGCGCTCAGTGTAGGCGAAATCTCGCACGCGTCCTGTTCTGCCCTCTTTTATGGGATCGGGTCTTGACTGTCTTGGGTTCTACCATAGCGTGATTTCCTGTTTTCCGACACTGTGCCCACTATTCGCGTGAGACCCTTCGCGCCAGCACTTGTTTCTCTTGCGTTACCCCCGTGTTCGTTTTACCTCTCGAAGCACCCCGTGCCTTCGCAGTGGGTCCTGTAACGATCCTTGTTATTTGTTCTTTGTGTTCGTTTTTTGCTCTCAGGCTAGCTTATGCCGCTCCTGGCTACGCGAGTTATACCGCTTCCTCGAGTTTAAGTCCTCGATTTAGCTTCCGGGTAGTTCTAGCTTAAATTGCAAGCTTCCGCGTAACCGTACTTTCGGACTTGTTGTCGGATTCGCAATGTCACGTGTAATCGGCTACCGCCTTACAGGTTAGAAGTGTGGGAGTAGTGGGTTGTGAAGTGTCGTATCTTCGATCCATTCTCCGAATTCTCCGGATTGTTTTAGTTCTTTCCTGAGTTTTCCATGAATCTGCATATACGACCCTTCAGGGTGGGCTAGTGTTATGGTATCCCCTCTCCCCTGTTGCGGCGTTCTGGTTTGTAGCAATCGTCCCCTCATCATACATGGCAGGCGTTGTCGCCTGTTTTTCTGATGAGCGCCTCGCCCCTTCGTTCAGAAGACATCTGGCGAGGCAAACCGCAACTAGTACAAGAGCTTACACCATGCTCAAGCACCTCGTGTGAGTGACCAGAGCAGAGCCAAAGGCATCAACCTGCTAGCAGTAGTCGGTCCCTAGGTCCATACTGCCTTACACTTAACATCTGTCATCCCCCCCCCCCCCCTGCTCCTTCTCGCTTCCTGACGGTCCCTAAGCTGGAGTTTGAAGCGCGACACCCTCCTCGAAAAGGCGACCTGTGTAGTCACCGAGACGATTTAAAGCAGGCGTTCCTTCACCACCCCTTTCCTTCCCATCGACTCACCATCCCTCCTCCCCACGACACTGTAGCTGCCAGCTGATCGATGAACTTACCGCCCTCTACCCGAGACACCCAAAGCTTTCCACTGCTAAAAAAGCGGCAAGTTTTTGTGACTCCGTTCGTCAAAGGACACATGTCCCGGACGAGCGCAGTGTTGGCGCTTACGCGCTTCGGAAGTAGAGGCAGTTGATCCATCGTGATCAGTACTGCTTCCTCGCAGGTGTGTATCTGCGCTTGAGGGTCAGCATGGTTGACGTCTAACAGGATGGACTTCTCCCTATTATACTCCCTGTTAGGAGCGTCTCGGAGACCTCCTCTCCTGTCGACAATGTCCATCATCCGCAGATTTCGGTCTACAGTGACCGGTTCGCCGCTCTCCACTTGGTGTTGGATTCCTAGCCGCTTCAGCGAATTAGACATTGCGTGGACCAGCGGTTGGTGCTAGTTGACTTGCGCCCCCGCTGTGGGACAGATGCGTGCATGGCGGGTGTCCACGTCAACTGCATCGCAGCAGGGGCACCTTACTGCCACATCCTCCTCTATCTCCATGAAGCGCCTTCCCATGTCCATGAACTCTGCTGCAGGTATGACACGTAGTGAGTCCGTTGGCCTCGCCCGAAGGCATGCCGCGGATCCAGCATCCTGTGGACTCCTATAGCGAGCCTTGGTTTCGGTCCCACCCAGCGGGTCGCCCGGTCCTGGTGGGCGAGCTGTCTCCGGTAGCTCCTCCAACGAAGCAGTGTGGGCAGCGTGCCGACCTTAGTTCACCAGCTTGCCCAACTTCTGTTGGGCTTTGCGCGAAATGGTGGTTACGGCTTCGTGTGCTGCCAGCATGTCGGCCTCTGGGGGTCTTGGGGCCATGTCCCTCTGTGCGCCTAGACTCCATTCCAGCCAAGATTCGGGGACGATGCCCGCCATCGCTTCCTTCGTCACCCCTCATATGTCTCGTATCTCCCGCAGGCTGCCTCCTACCTGAGAAATAACGCTCGCTTCCGGGAGCCCCCTCCTCACGCTATCTCCTACCCGGCCTATGAGGTGTGCTAGAACCTCCGGCAAGATCTCCACCCTGCTCCCAAATGGAGGCCGACATTCTCCTCGCTTCTGTAGACGGCAGCCCTAACCCCCCGCCCCCGTAGAAAGGCATACTTGGGCCTGCTGGTAAGGTTTGAGAGTCAGCCGACTACCTGGGCACCCCTCCTAGAAGAACGACTGTGCCCCCGCCGCTTTTCTCGTACGCCCACTGCGCCTCGTTGTCTGCCCTTCTACATGCTTTGAGGGACAACCCTGGGTCCAGAACCCTTTCGTGGTAGCTCGTCCATTGCCCGAGAGATTCGACAGCTATGAGGCCCGCTGCTTGTTTGTCGGGCATGTTAGCGAGGCAGCGCGCAAGGCGGCCCCTACCTCCATCCCTCACTACCCCCATTGCTCGCCCCCGTACGTATTCTTCCGTCCCGGTCGGGACACCCACCATCGTCACCCCTCCTTTGTCTGCGATGCGGGCCTCAAATCTTTCCAGGAGCGAAATCTCGTCCGCCGTCGGAGCGTGCCCTTTTGGTGGTAGTGCCACTGTTTTGGCGGCGTTGACCACCATACTGATGTCATCTAGCTCTCGTCGGAGGAAGGCGAATGCTGTAACCGTGTTGGCCGTGATCCCCGTAAGGCTGAGAGAGACATCGTCCATGTACGCGAAGGCTTCCGCTCCTTCTCCTTCGAATTCCTGTCGGAATCGACCTAGGTCGCAATGCTAGGCAGAACATTGCTGGTTCCATGGGGTGTCTTTGCTGGACACCACTGGAGCAAGCGATCGTCCTGGTCTCCCCTGAGTCCGTCCGGAAAAACACGTCGGCTGGTCTTGTGCCGTAGCACCTGGCCACTAACGGCGTAAGCACTGGCACGCAGTTTGCCATCTCTTCTAGCACCGCCGTCCTTTTCACGGCGTTGAAGGCCTTGGAGCAGTCTGTGAGAATGAGTCAGTTGCCCGTCTCGTGTAGCATCCTAGCCCTCAATCCCCTATGCGCCACTCCGCCAGGTACGGCGAGCCTAAACTGTCTCACCTCTTGGTTTACCTCCTTCAACCGCGGCCGCCACTGTCACATAGCCCCTGCGGTGATGAGCCTCCTCCATATCATGCCCACTCAAACCGGCTGGCATTTTTCCCCCAACGCACTGAGTCTCGACTGCAGAAAGAGCTGCCAGAACTCTGGCGGGAACGCGTCAGGCTCGTCGACGATTCTCCGCCAGAAGGCTGTCATACCACTTCCGAACTCCTCTCTGCCGATATCGGTTTGAATGATGGATTGTAGATGAGCAAATCGTTGATCGTCTTTTCCGGGGCCTGAGAGGGCGCTCCGGGGGTTGATGACGTTGAAGAGCACCTCGGAGGCATACTCATCGTCAGGGCGCCACGGGGGGGCGTTTCCATCTTCCACCTCGGTGGCGCTCGCCAACACCGCAGCCGCCGCCGCCGCGGACACGGCGGCGTGGTCTTCGGGGGGGAACTTGACCACCAATGTATTCCACGTTTCCTCGTTCCCCGCTGATTGTGGTTATGCCAGAAGGTTGCGCGCTGCCACTTTGACCCCTCCCGCGTGGCGACACGCCGACGACGCTCGTTCGAGCTTCGCGTCCTCCGAAGCTTCCAGGGCGGCATCCCGTGGTCTCAAGTCCCCCCTCCTGGTATACGCTACCAGCCATGGGAGCAGGAGTACTATGTCCCCGCTCTCCACCAGCGCGAACCTCTGTCGCCTCTTGATGTGGCCGTCCGCTGAGTGGAGCAGGGCTGGCATGAGGTACCATAACTTTATCGCCCGCAGGAGTGAGTTAGGCGTTGCCGAGTCCCGGTTCGGCCGGTGCTCTCCCATAGCGTGGTTGAGGATGCCGAGGGCGTGAACGCTCAGACGTGCCCGAGCTCCCGCGAGCTGCGACTGCACTTTTTTCCCGGTTGCCAAACGCTGCCCCAGGTCATATAGGAAACTGCATCGAGTGGTAGCCCTATGCCCAGGCTGTTTTGACCCCATCCGCACCAAAGCCCGGCTGCGTAGGTCCTCGTCACCTATGTTCCCCCCTCTCATCCGCGCCGCCCGATTGCGAAGACCCGGGTCGTCTTGGACCGCTGCCTCCAGCGCGTCTCCTTTGGGATGCCGGGCTCTGCAGTCGGCGACTGGACAGCGGAGTAGTGCCGGTGCCGTGCCTCGCGCAAGGGGCTCAACTACGGGTCAATTAGAGAGTCGTCGTTATCGAGAAGAACGATTATCCCCAAACCAATTTGTTTTTGCCAGGTTCGCTGACAACAGAGACTGAACGTGTAAAGTAATATCTAGTTCGTAATATTAATAGCAAGACATGATGATGATGTCCTCACATTAGCTTACTTCCCTGCCTGCGGTCACAAAACAGGCTGTAGAAAAATGCATCTCGATCAAGGGTAGGCAAAAAAAAAATCTGGACCCACACTTACCCCCCCCCGTCCCCCCCCCCCCCCCCCCCTCGGCCGGCCAATTCTTTGACATTTTTTTTTTTTCCCCCAAACAAAATATGTATTTCTCATCAACCCTTTTACATCGATACGAGTATACGTGCCACATCTAAACCCGTAGCGACCTGCGTTTGTGTTGTTTTGTTGTCTAAAGCTGCGTTCCAACTTGAGCAAACCAGCGCGCACATCAAGCACATACGTATGTATGTACGCATGTGTCCAGTGAGTGTGTCCAAGTGTGTCGGCAAAAAAAATGGTAAAAAGGCTTGCTTGACAAAGAGTGTATTTGATCAAATATAGTGTGTATTGCAATATGTATGGTGTATAGACTACAAGCAAGACACGTTTAGAGTTTATACTTGAGTGAATAAGTAATGGTGTTGTTAATCCAGGTGTGCGGCGGCGGTGTGTTTTAATCTGAGTATTTTCTGTTTTTTGCAGGGGAGATGGAACCATCCACTGCACAACCCACGTTACTTAAACGGATGTCAAAAAGGCAGAGGACACATACATAGCTATGTAAACCTCCGACCACTTCCTCTTGACCCCCTCGGCCAAGTTTCGGCCGTTGCAATTATCCTCCCCTGCCCCGTCCCTGGCAGGGGGTCACCCCACCCCCTGCCCCTACGTCCCCTATTCATCATCATCCGATGATGATGAGCCCTCCTTCCACTTCCTCTTCGCCAACATTATCCGGTCTCTACTACTTACAGACAAAACTTTAACTTTTTTGAAGACGCTCCGCTCTCGTCGCTTCCCCCGCTCCCTCCGCCCCCCACTCCTCCCATCCCTCCGCTTCCTCTCCTCCCTCCGTTCCACCCTCTCCCCCGGGTCCCCCTGCCACCCCCCGCCTCGCTCGCTCCTTCCGTCTTTCTCTCCCCCCCCCGGCCTGCTGACGAGGGTAGCGCACTACACCCCTGCCTAGGGTTTCGCCCCGTACTAGTGTCCGCCCTTCTCCCTGCGCTGGCTGCTCGTGACCCCCTCCCAGATCCTCTCGATTGGTCTCTTCTATCCCTTGCAATCGCTCCCCCCTTGCCCCCGTTCCTTGGAACTGTCACCTCAGGCGTTGTCGACGCCGCCTCTGACCTTGTTCGGGGCGTTCCGGGCTGTTTCTCTGAGGTGATATCCCTGCTTCCCTCGTTCTGATGGTTCTCTGAGGATCCCGGAGCTTCGTGTTCTTGCTCAAGCTGCCTTCTCGACCCCGGGTCGCTCTCAATCGCCGAATCCGTTCCTCTCGGCGAGGACGCCGCTAGCACCGGAAAGGAAGGGGCGCGATACCTTCCTCCAGCGCGTCTTGAATCCCGAGGGTCCACCTTGTGAGGCGCTGCTCCCGTTGGCGTCGAGGCCCGCCAAGTATTCTTGGGCATGGGGCCCAATATAGAGTTGTCGGTTTGATAACCGGAGCAGGATATCCTACGGTCGGATCCCGAGAGCGACGAACAACGTACGGTAGCGGCCTACAGCCACTTCCCATTCTCTTGAGCGGGAGAAATCGGGGGAGTCCATTTTAGGCAGGCCCAGAGCATCACTGAATAGCGAGCACAAGAGGAACGAAGCGGTTGAGCTCCTCGGTCCTGGATCGGTAGGACGAGAGGAAAAATAGCACGGACACGCCAAGAATCACCTAAACCCAGCCCACAACTCTGGAAACGTGTCCTATGCCACAAATGAGTAGCCCGATTATTCAGACCAGCCCCGATACTGAGCGGGGGGGTAGGCAGGACAAAATACGCAAAAAAACCATCCCCAACCCAGCCCACAACTCCGGAAACGTGTCCTGCGCCACAAGTGAGTGGCCCGATTACCCAGACCAGCCCTGACACTGCACGGGGGGGTAGGCAAGACAAAACACCCAAAAGCTCCTCCCAACCCAGCCCAAGAAAACAAATCAGGAACACACCGAGCATAAAAACCCCGACCCGAAAACTCGGAAAACATCAAGAAGTAGAAAAACACCCCCCAGGACCAGGAAAACGGCAAGGAAAAAATATCGAGCGCAACCGATAAGCGAAAATCAGCTATCCACGACGGTGCCGCGAGATTCGTCTATGTTACGCTGGACCCCCCGTGCGCCGACGACGCCACTTGTTAAGATCAAGGTCGGGACACTTTGTATCCCTGGACAGGTATGCCTATTAAGCCGGTACTCGTTGGTACTCACGCGTGTTGTTCGCTTAGAGATAGAAGAACAGTAGCTTTACGCCTTTCGTGCACGCGGAGACTGGAAGCCAAGCTCGTGCCTCGCTGGAAAACCCCTGGTTTTTCCATTTAAGATACGCCTCCCAAGTGGTGCAAGTACCATCCCAGTGCCTGAACCCAGGTAATTTCCGGGCTTTCAGCCTCATTCAAAGCAGTACCACAACAGCCACCGCGGAATCAAAGAACTTTCTCGTGTGTTGTGTGTGTCTTCACATTAAATCGTCCTTTCTACCCAGCTTCATCAGTGCACCCAGTGTCCTTCCTGATTCCTTGACCTGGAGAGATACTATAATCCTATTCTGCGGACTGTGATACAGAGAAAGATCCAAAGCAGAAATAATCGCAAAGTCGTGGGTCATGCAAAAAAAGGTGAAATGCCAGCGTGCCGGGTACGAGAACACAACAACAAAATTGTGAGCAGCACCAGAAAAAAGGAACATAAAGACAACGAAAAAGAATCCTGAAATTAAACAGAATGCAAATGACGCAAGGAGATGAAAAAGGCTGCTTAAGGGGACGGTAGCACGCTCACAGGAATGCGTCGTCAAGTACCCGCGCGTAGGTGTTTCGGCAACATATATTATACCTGGTATACGACTTGGAATTAGAGTGAGAGATTTGCAACTAAGATCCATAATAGTTGACGCAAATATACGAGAGTCCTGAGCTATTGAGCCCTTTTTGCACTTTTTTGGACCCGTTACCTTACAACCATCATCGGAACGTAGTTTTGCGCCCAGCAGCATCTTCGACGACGACTCCCTAAGGGATACATCATCCTCCTGGAGAACAGCAACCTTCTAGTGAAGGCCATTTCTTCATCGGTGATGTAGCCATTGTGCTATGCTCCCTTGCGTGAAATGAAACATTTTGGCGTTTTGGTAAGCTTTTCGTGCTACTCGCTCGCAACTTCGAATACACGAAAACACCTTGTAAGTCACCTTGTAAGTCGTTTCTGGTGTGTGAAGTGATGTCCGAGGTAGGGTAAGGGTAAGGGACGCAAGTGTATCTGGCAGCTGGGAAGCCGTGATTCGCTTCTTCTGATTTAGATCTTCTTTGCTGATGGCGAGAGCTAAGGAGGTGCTGTGGTAGAGACGTGAGAGGTAGGGGGGAGGGACTCGACACCCAGATATACTCGTACCACCCTACACCACAAGCTCTCCTAAATTTATTTTATCTGATGTACTCCTACAGAACTTTTCTATGGCTACCGATCGTTCTTCTGCTAATATAACAACTTATCATTTTATGGTCCTATCTCCGTAAAGGAACATTACTCTCATCTAGCGGGCTATCCACCCAAGAGAACATTCCTAAAAGAACGTTACTCTCGACCAGCGGAATATCCACCGGGTTAATCTATTCTTTGGATTATTTTAGTATTCCTGAGACTACGAAGCTGCAGACTATATTATCTATATCTATAGCCCATGAGTAATTTACTCATATTACATTAGCCCACCCTGAATAGTCGTATATGAAGACCACAAGATGGTCGAAGGGTGATGAAAACGCTTATTCCAAACGACCAGGAAAATGTGGTCGAATATGCGGCTATTCGAAACAAAAGGAATGAGGCTATAGATTCCCCCACACCTCGTAATAAGACCCAAACACCACGATCACAGGTGCCCACGACTGCCGTCTGGCGCACCCGACGCCCTCACAAACACCATCATAAACATCCCTCAATTTCAGGGGCTGTAATTTCCTGTGAGGAGCTGTATAGCTGTCCTGTCCGCACGTGAAGTGCGGTTGGGGGTTGCTCGTTGTCTCATTTTGCGTACCTCACATTTCGACCGAAACGACCGCTCTGGAGCACCTCTTTGTCGATGAGATGTAGGCGTCTGTGAGAATTTGCTGGGGATCAATCTCGAGAGAAATATAAGTTGCTGTCATGAGCCTCTAACAAGTTGCCGTCGCCCTCCGGTAAGCACGAAATAGCCGAATTTCTAAACGCAGCGTTTCAAGGTAGCGATGTTTTTTTCATGTTTCGATAAAACATCTAGAGACTAAAGTCACCGGAAACCCGGGGACCAGGGGACGCTTCGGTGCCAGCGCCCCCTTAATTAATACCTGGTAGAAGGGAATCTTACCACGTACTGCCTGGTACCTGGTAATGAAGAAGGACAGACAGTCTCTCATGTATTCATCATATTTAATATCTACAAGTGACTAATTAATCTATGTTCATTTATCTTTTATATGCTTTGGTTTGCCTGTTATCTCGTGGTTCTTACTGTTTCTGTGGAGTGGTATCATCGTTTCTTTAGCTCGATCTACGACAATAGTAAAGAATATACGTTTTTTTCAATTTTCTCTTTCGATTTGTTTTTTTCAGACTTTTGTTTATTGCTCTTTCATAAAATGTGTATGTCGTGCCTGTCGTATTCAGTTCAACAACAATAGCAGGGGGTATACGGTTCAAGAGAGCTCTATTGCCAGCATAGGAGAGGCCAAAATGCCTTGGCACACCGATCGAACCATGATTCTCTTGAATTGAACCCACCACTAACCCCCCCCGCTCTTTAGCCCAGAATATACACATGTCAGTTCAGACAGTAGCACAGTAGTAGTAACAGCTCACAGCCACGCGGCCGTACGATGCCCAAGGTGCAGCGGGTTCGCTCTGCAAAGCCACGCCGGCCCATACGCCGAGCCCGCCGCTGTATACGAACCATGAAAAATGCCGTAGTGTCTGCGGAAGCTACCTTCATGGAAGGTGCGGTGTGCCGGACTCACTTGGCGCAAACGAGGTGCAACGTGTTTTCGTCACGATTTCATGCTGCTGGGGTTCTGTTACAAGCAAGCGCGTGTCATTGTGTCTTTAGCTGGATAGGACGGATGTCGGTGCTTGAGAGAGTAGCACACTTGTACAGCAGCAGTACGATACTACAACTGTTAACGGCAGTATGCAGCACAGCAGCACAGCAGTATGCGGTTTTCTGCATTTTTTTATTTAGTTCTTTTTTGTTGTGACGTGTGTGTGATGCGCATGTGTTCTTCTGTGTTCTGTTGGCCGCCATGTTATGTTCAGATGATACTACAGCGACCTAGCCTCACCTGTTTCACCGGAGAGCCCCCAGGCGTCTCCCCCGGCGTCGGGAGCCCGCGCCTCAAACGCCGCTCCCCTCAGCCTAGACGAGAGCAAGCGCGCGTAACGCCGCGCTCCCGAGCCACGCACCGCGCAGCACCAAGAGTGTGGCGCCGGAGCATCGTTTGTTTCAGCGGAGGAGCCTCCCTCCTTCACCTCCCGGCCATGCGGTGGCGGCCGGTTTGAGATGCGGGAAGGCCGACACCGAAACCCCGAGATCTCGGTTGAAGCTCGACTCGGCGTGTCTTCGCGATAACGGTGGCTGCTCCACTTTTTTTCCTATCAAGGAGGAGTCGACAAGGCTAGCTACCTCGTCTCCCTTCTCGACCAGGTCTACAGGCAGGAAGCCCTCTCCTGTGAACATCTTGTTGCCCCCCACCCGAGCCCGTTTTGCCACCCCCCCCCGCCCTGTATTATATATGGGTTGGGTTGGGGTCGGTTGGCAACGACACCGCTGTAAAACATGCCGCTCACTACGTGAGCTGGACATCCAGGGTACCGTTTTTTTTTTTTTGGCGGTCGCCACCAGTTGGTCGTCGAGTTAGATCATTTGTGCAAAGTAAAGAACCTTTACTCTGCACAAGGGAATTGATCGTATCACGCAGTGTTCAAGGTAAGGCACTCAAGAGGCAGTTACGTAGTACTCCCATTGCTGTCTTTGGAAGTGGCCACACCGGAAATTATGCTAACTCATTGAAGCTGTCATCCATATGCAAGGAAATCCGCCTCACAAGTGTTCTTATTAATAGTAGGATGCAGCTCACCCTTCATGCGACTCGCGCTTGCTGCAAGCAATGTCTGCCTGGTCGGTGAAAGCCTGACATGCTCCATCCCGGCATTGTAGGGATGCGATGGTCTATGGCCATACGACTACGGCCATGCATGAGATCGAGTACATCTCTCCTATCGAGTACACCCCCCCCCCCCCCGTTCGGGAGCTGGGGGCGATCTGGATATCATCGACAACGGACACTGGGGCACAGGACCGCCTCGCTTTTTTTGATAACTTTTCGCTTTTCCTCAGACACTGTCTCGCCCTATCCCCCTTTTTGCGGGTGGCATGACGATGGCTTTCGTTGACGATTTATTTATGTCCCTTGCGGCTAGATCTCTCGTTATTTCGTTCTTTTGGCGTAACTTACCGGCTTCGTCATTTTGCAGAGGTAATGTGTGGGAGTGGGTTTTGAGGACCCGCATCTTCGACTCATTATGACATGTTCTAGCTCGTGGAACCGGGGTTTCCATGAATTTATCACAATTCTGCATATTATACGGCTCATCATCAGAGTGGGCTACTGCTTTGAATGAGGCTGAAAGGCAGGTAATTACATGAGTTCAGGTGTCGGGATCGTACTTGTAGTACTTGGGAGGCGTATCTTAGATGGAAAGCCGGGTTTTCTTCCAGCGAGGCACGTCCCTCGCTCTCAGTCTCCACCGTGCACGAAAGGAAAATATAAAGCTGCTGCTCTTCTCTTCTATCTCTAAGCAAAGTTCACACGCGAGAGTCCCGACGAGTACCTCCTTGCTCAATAGGCAAACCTAACAAGGGATACAACGTGTCCCGATCTTGAACTTAAGAAACAGTAGTAGTATGTATATGACCAAGTAATAAGGTCTTAGTCCGTTGGGCTACTGGTAAAAGGTTAACCGATCGCCTACTACCCAATCTAAGCCTTATAACACTCCCCCCCCTGGAACGGACCGGGATATAGGGGTCGACGTGCCACCAACACGCGGTTCCAACTGTTGGGGATCCAGAAGTATTTTTTTTAGATTCTTGACATGAGGAAACACACTTTTCTTTAAAAAGCGTTGTGATGGCGGACGTGAGGTTCAAACTCACGACCAAGGACGTATACCCTGCCGTCGACACTATATATACATATTATGCTGCCCAATCTAAGCCTTATAACATGTACAGAAGTACAACAGCATTGGACCACGGAATAAATCGCTGTCTTCAACACACACAAGGAGGGGTCGTGCTGGGTGTTTGTTGTTGTTGGTCACGCAACGCAAGATATTGTTCATAGTATTATGAAAGTAATATATATATATAAAGTCTTGTAACACTCGATTAGGCACCACAGCAAAACAAGCGCCCCTTTCAACACTCTTGATTTCACCCACCCATAGCCTGTCTAAAACCTGAAATAGTCAGCTTCTGCCGACTACATTCAGTCCTCAGTCGGTCTGGTATCTTGCTGTACTCTGTCCCCTGTCTCCGTCCTGCTCTTGTCAATCATGCCCCCCCGCCACAAAATGTAGAAGTGGATGGGTTGGCGTCGAGTGGCGACGACGCTGTAAAACAAGCCACCAGACACTAGACATGCAATGTACAGACTGCTCCCTCTGGCACAAATGCCACATAGACCAGACCAGACATAGACACTATGCAAACAACAGCTCAGAAACCAGATCCACCGGCAATTCAAACACAACACAGAACACACGATTCACCGTTATTTCCCATAAAAGCACAAACCAGATTTAGACATGAAATTACTCAACCAACATTTTTTTTTCCCCACACCGAAACGAAAAAAAAAAAAGGATTTAAACATGAAACAGTTGAACTAACCAGTTTTTTTTTTTTTTTTTTTTTTTCCCATATGATTACAAAAACCGGATTTAGACATGAAATTTCTCAACTAACATTTTTTTTTTCCTCATACCGAAACGAAAAAAAAAACCGGATTTAGACATGAAACAATTGAACTAACCAGTTTTTTTTCCCCATATGGTTACAAAAACCGGATTTAGACATGAAATTGCTCAACTAACTATTTTTTTTTTCTCATACCAAGAACGCCAAAACCAGATCTAGACGCGAAACAATTGAATTAACCAGTTTTTTCCCCCTTTATCACGACAAAAAACCGGATTTAGACATGAATTACTCAACTAACTTTTTTTTTTTACCATACCAAAAACGCAAAAAACAGATTTAGACGTGAAACAATTGAACTAACCAGTTTCTTTTTCCAATATCATAACACAACCTGGATTCAGACATGAAATTACTCAACTGATCATTTTTTTTTCGACACCGAAACCCAAAGCAGATTTAGAAATGAAACAACTGAACAAACCAGTTTTTTCCCCCCCCATTTCCGAACCCAAACCAGTCATAGACTTGAAAAAGTATAATACTGGTAGTAATGGCATAAAATATAGACCAAAAACCGAGCATGAAGGTGGACCACCTCACATGCGCACACATAGATACAGCATGGTCACCCCAACATGTTCAATTCACATGAAGGTTGGGTCTTGTGGTAAGATACCCGTAAAAACATACCGATTTCCATTGGGCGGTGGAAATCTGGTCTGACATTATTCCTAAAATCCCCGACATTTGGTGCACATACCAAGAGCAAAATGAAGGGGAGGGGTGGATGACGCATGACATTAAGTCAAGACCTATTATACTCATGAAACAAACACCTTGCATTTGATCGACCACATGACCTAAGAGAAGGAGCACCAAGCGGTACGTAGATATCTTGATATCTTGAAGGATAGAAGCCGGTACAAAATGTGGGGGGATTGTTGGCCAAGCTTTCGGCAGTGAAGGTCTACTCGGGAGCATTAGTGGGGTAGTTACCCATGATGAAACGTACATATGACGGAGAAAGCGACGTACGGGGCATCTCGATGTGTGAATAAGACTTCGTGTTATGCAAGCCGTCCTTGAACCTTGCACAGCGAAAATGACCTCCCTGGAGGAAAGTAACCAGTACAGCAGCGGGGCAAGAAGATAGAAGATACGATCGTGGGACGCCAGGATGGTTACCATGCAGATCGCCTGACACAAACGTGGGGTACTTGTGTTAAGGGTGTTGAACTTGACTCCAGGCTACGAGCCCGTGTTGGAGACACTATTCAGTGTGGTGCGCCGGCAAAATAACTGAAAGACACCAGACCCTCAACGAGTACTAGGATTGGGAAGTCCCAGTAACTTGAACACTTCCCACTACCACTATGAACACAAACAAGCTGGAGATATTCTCGGAAGAGATTAGGAGAAAGACGGTGAGGAAGGGTGGATGGAGAAAGAAAGATTGGCAGGGTAAAGTACTAGTAGTGCTGATATTTGGGGTTCCTAGCGACATGACAAGGATTGAGTTCAAGAGGAAGTGCGATGAAGTAGGACTGTATCGCTTTGCAATAGGAAACGTAGAACGACTTTCGAGTCACTCTGAAGCTAAAAGCGAGCATGGAGTGGCAGAGGATAGAGACAGAAAAAGTGTCGGCATGGGTTAGAAGACTAGGATGGAGAGTATGTATAGCTAAGGGAATAACGAAACTAAGACGTAGCCCTAGGGTGAACGAAGGTAGGGAGAAGCAGGAAACAGCAAGTGGCTCAAAGGGAATGGGGGAGAAACATAGGGGCGCAGAACAAGCAGACAAGAACAGGAACGGAAACGAAAATAATACTCAAAGAAGAATTAACAGAAATACTCGTGGCGACAACGGAGAAAGAACAGGTAAGACTAGAGCGGATAGTGAAACGAAAAGGAGGCTGAGAATAGGATCATGGAACGTACGTGGCTTCGCCACGGAAGAGCGCAAATAATCGAAATTGCCGAACAAGTAAGTAAGCGCGACCTAGACATAGTGGGAATTCAAGAGTCGTGGGAGAAAGAAGGAGGGGAGATAGGATCCAAAGTTGGAGAGTACGCATGGATAGGGAAAAAGAGGAAGGGACATAATAGCAAGAATAGGGGGGCGGGGGGTGTGGGGTTCCTAGTCAAAGAATGCCTGTGTGACATAATAGAGGCGATCAAAGACACTAAATTCGACGAAAGCATATGGATTAAGATTCCAGGGGAGCGGGGAGCGAAATATTACTTCTTAGGAAACATATATATGCCCCCAGAGTCGAAGAATACGATAAAAGATATACAGAGGAAGTTCGGAGAAGTAGCAGTAGATGTACAGAAGTATAAGAGGCAAGGAGAAGTAGTACTAGTGGGAGATTTTTACTCAAGAATTGGGAGGGCAAGCAAACTGAATGAGAACATTGGACAATATGGGGAAGTAACAAAGAATAAGAATGGGGAAGAGATGTTGAAGTTCCTCAAGCACAACGAGATGAAAACGTTGAACGACAGAGTAAAAAGGGCAGAACCGGAATGGACTAGACAGTGCATACAAAAGGAAGAAAGCTCTATCCTTGACTTTATAGTAGTAGAAATTGGAAGTGGTAAGGAAACGGAACTACATGTATGCGCAGCGGACATAGGAACTACGGATCACTGTATAATATGGACAGACAGTCAACAGACGAGAGTTATCAAACATAGAAGAGGCAGGAAATATTATCGATGGAGAATAGATAAACTAGAAGTAAAAGAGAAACGGGAAGAGTTCCAAGAAGAGATGGCCAAAAATGCAGAGAAATTTTCCGAGTTGTTGGAAAGAACAGGTACAACAAGGAACGATATGGAAAGGGATGATGCAGGAGCTAGGATAATAGAAGGATGGGAGCAGTTGGTCAAGACCACAGCAAGTAAAGTAATAGGGAAGAAGTTGATAGTATACAACAGAGCGGTAAAATGGTGAGCTGAAGAAGTGAAAGAGACTATAAGAGCAAGGAGAAAGGCACACGCAAGGTATACGTCGAGTAAAACTTCGACAGGGTGGGAGGAATATGCTATAGCTAGAAAGAAAGTAAAAGAGATGGTAGAGAAGAAGAAGAAAGGGATGTGGAAAGACGTAGTAAATAAAACGAATGAAGACTTTGAGGGCGGGATGAAGCAGATGTGGGCAGGGATTAAATGGATACTTGGCAAACAAGCAGGAGAGGCAGACACGGGAATAGCTACTCTAAGAGCACAGAACGGTACAATGGTTAGTAGTTCGAAGGGGAAAAGGGAGGTACTAGTAGAGCATTACCGAAAGCTAAGAACACCCGCAGCCAACGAAACGTTCGATGCAGAATTCGAGAAGGAAATCAACGCGTGGGCAGAGGCGAACGTAGATACATCAGAAAGGGAAGACAGTAGTTCGGGAGGGTTACAGAGAGAGTTCACAAGGGAAGAAGTAAAGAAGTGTGTAGCTAAACTTAAGAATAGAAAGGCAGCAAGGGCAGACCAAATAGTGAATGAATTTATGAAGTACGGGGGAGAAGGAATGCTTACCATGATGGTTATGTTGTATATCTGGATATGGAAAAACGAGGACGCACCTAGGAGGTGGAGAGAAGAAGTAGTAAATTTATTCAAGAAAGGAGATAAGGCTGACCCGGGGAACTATAGAGGGATAACGCTATTAAGCACAGGCAAAACATTTTGTAAGATTTTGAACGATAGAATGGGAACGATGATAGAGAAGGAAGACAAAATAAGCGAAGGACAAGCAGGGTTTAGGCCAAACCGTAGCTGCGTAGACCATGTGTACACCTTAGGTAAGATTATTCAAGGTAGGAAAGACGCGGGACTAACAACGTACTGTTTCTTTCTAGATGTGCAGAAAGCCGACGACACAGTATGGAGAAATGGATTGTGGAAAAAACTGTGGGAAATAGGAATAAGAGGAAAGATGTGGAGAATGATGAAAAATATGACGGAATGTGCGAGAAATGCTGTGATGCTGGACGGGGAAATATCGAAGTATGTTGATATTTTACAAGGTGTTGCACAGGGATGTACGTTGTCACCTAACTTATTCAAGATATATATTAACGACCTGATAGTAGCAGTCGAGGGAGCAAGGCAGGGAGTAACGGTAGGGGAAGATACGGTGTCGGGATTGATGTTTGCGGATGACTTCGTGGGGATATCAGAAACACCCGAAGGATTGCAGAAACAAATAGAGAAGGTGCTAGAATACACCAGGAAATGAAGGGTGACGGCGAACGTCAAGAAATGCGCAGTAGCGGTTTGCAACGAAAACAAGGTAAACCCGGTAAATTTCGGTTGGAAGTGGGGAGAAGATGAATTGCCGATCGTAGACCAGTATACACACCTTGGCGTGGAGATCTCAAAATACTGCTCTTGGGATACACATATAGCAAAAGTAATAGGAAAGGGTAAGGCACAAGTAGGCAAGATGGATGCGATCCTAACAGACTCGAACCTTGGCACTTGGATTAAAAGATGTATCTTGATGAATGTGATAGTACCAAAGCTAGAATATGCAGGAGAAGTATGGGAAGGGAACGCGAAACTCGTAAAACAGCTGGAAACAGTACAAATGACAGCAGCTAAAAAAATCCTGAGATGCTCAAGTACGACTAGAAATACAGTATTAAGAGAAGAACTGGGAATGCACCCACTCAAGACAAATAGAGACATGAGAAAGTTGAACTGGCAATATTAAGTAAGGAACATGCCAAAAAAGAGGTTGCCAGCCATAGTTGATAGAGCTGTATGGGAGAAAGTAACAAAAGGGCGAGCTGGAATAAGGTGGGATGACGTAGTTGAGAAAGTATAGAAGGATCTAGGGGGAAACCAAGTAGAGATGATGTCCGCCGGGAAGTTTGGGAGGTACAAGGCAGAAGTAGAAGAAATGACAGAAAGAAGGGAAAGGCTAGCGCTTAGAAACAAGGTGGAATCGGAAAAACACTTAGAGATGTACGGGGGATTGAGGGAAGGAGTAGGAATGAAAACGTATTTGCATGGCCCAATGGACTTCGCGAAAACGCTGAAACTGCGCTTTCGTGTAGGGGACCTGGACATGCCAGAAAGAAGAAAGAGGTACACCAGTAGCCGGGAAGAGGAGGAAGTAGACGCACAGATGTGCCCGTGTGGCAAAGCAATAGAGAGTAGAACTCACATAGTAGGAGAATGTGAAATATACAAGGAGGGACGGGATGTGTTAGAAGAGGAGATGAGGAAAATAGACGAATGTGACATGGAGGAGTTTGATACAATGAATAGCAGCGAGAAAACGATCGCTATCCTAGGAGATAGATGGTGGCCACAGGAGGCCAAACAGGAAGGGGATAAGACTAGCAAAACGTTTCTATGTAATTTATGGAAACAACGTAATGAGCGCCCAATTGTTGGAGGTGTCTCTATTAGGAGTAAGACGGTGCTCCGTCTCGAAAGGGATGCGTGGTCAATGGTCAAATGACTAAGGCAAGCAACAAATGAGTACGCCCCCCTCCCCACCAGCCATCGTCCCAAACATTACCCGACTGGGTAACCGCTTTTTGCTTTGCCGTGCCACCGCCCCCGCAAGAATGAGCCGCCGTTTACGGATGGTCATTTCGATGCTCTCGCAACGTGTCATCTTGAGGGCCTTTGCGCACGAGGGGGTGGCGTGATCAATACGAAATCGGCACTCGAAGCCAATGACTCTCAAAAGGACTTGGTGGTGAGCCGTTCGAAGCTTGACAAAGTGTTCCGCTCTGAGGTTCCACGTCACACACCCGTACAGCAGGGTCTCAACCACCTCGGCCTTTAGCATGGATTCGGACTTCAGGCTGAAAAGCGGGGCGGTAGTCCTATCATACAACTCCGGGCCGAACCCTTTGAGGCACGTGCCCGCATGAGACGGATCCGTCGATCGATTTCGAGCGAGAGGTCAGCGTTTTCGTGGATCATGCCACCTACTAGGTGTAATAACTGGACCGTCTGTGTATACCTCTGTCTGGCTTGCTGCTTCGATGACGAGCGGTGGGGAGAGGGTTGTCTGGTATGTCTGTGGCGTTCGTAGAAGCGTTAAATTGTCCCTGTCCTCTTTTTTTCGATCTACCGTGTGAGGCCTGCTGCTTCGAAAAGAGTCACGATGTCTGTCATCGTTTTGGCGAGCCCTTCAATTGACTTCGAGGTAATTCCTGCTTCATAGGCCTACAATAGGCCTACAACATGCCCCACTTACAGCCCTTCGTGCACATGTCATGCCAACAGCTCCTTGTGAAGAGGGGTGCAGAGATAAAGGCTGGTAAGGGGCACAGGAATGTCGGTGCTGGGTAGAGCACGCGGCTTGCAGTTCACGAACTTCTTATCAATGCTCCTCAAGTGAGTTGAGAGGAAGGAAGAGATCTCGAGTGAGCGATAGTGGGCCTCGCCAGGAACATAGCTCAGCCCAGACGTCGACCAAAACCAACCTGTGTGCAGATACAGTCTATCGGGATGCTGTCATACAGAAATTCCCAACTATAACAGAATGTTTTCTACCATGACGTTGTCATACAGAAGGTTTCCAGACTTATAGCATATTTTTTTTTGTTGGCAAAGAGGATGTCTGAACTGCTCCACTGAATATTCCCTAAGAGCTATGTATAACTACATAACATTCGCCTGCAGATACATTCCTACGTGTCTAATTGTAACCATATCATATTCGTCTACAGGTATGCCTGGTACCTGCAAAGAGCTATGTGCAAACATACAAGGATCCGCAGACGGGTATATGCGTTCCTATACAATAGATGTGCTACTCCATCACATTCTGCTTCAGGGTCCTCTGTTCCATTGCATTGCGTACTCTGCTTTCTGCATAACAATGTATTATTTCGTTGCAGTAATGTTCTGAGTGATCAACGTTGAAGCTCATGCTGCACATTGTCGGATGTCGAATGGAAAGCATAATAACGATAACAATAAATTACAATAGGAGGAAGAGGAGGGGGAATAGATTGAGAGACAAGGAGAGGAGAGAGACAAAGAGGAGTAGCGGGGGGCAGAGAGGGACGGAGTGGAAGGGACGGAGGAAGAGGGAGGGGGATTCGGGGCGAGGGGGAACGGGGGTATACGAGATCGAGGGCAGGGAGGAGGGCAAGAACAGAGGGAATGCAAAGGGGAGGAAGGGGAGTAGCTGGAAGAGCAAGGGCAAGATAATAGACGTGCGATATGGCAGAGGGAGAGCCCGGACTTCCCCACAGCGGCCCGCAGCAACCTATCGCGCAAAGACAAGGAGCGATAAGCACGTCAGCGAGGAGGGGGAGGGGAAGGACGCAGCCGGCGGGTTTTTACGGGCGCTCTTCTGCGCCGAGCATCCCGCTCCAATATATGCGCCCCATGATAAAGGAAGAAGGGCCCATGCCAGCGACGCCTCCCGTGACAAAGGAGGGACGAATACCAGGACGGACGGTGGGCCGAGGGCAGAACACAACTACCCCAGCGTGGATGAGTACGGGGAACATACAACCAGCGCGCATACCAGGGGGACTACAACTACGAGGGTCACTGGGGACGCAGATGGCGCCAGACCATTCACCCACAGCAGCAGGCGCGGGCCAAGCAGGGGTAGCAACACCCTTCGGCCAAGGACGGCAGACGACGGTCCCATCGTGGATGCGAGGGAGAGCAGGGGGGTCAACCCTCGCGATGGGAGGACTGCAGCAACACGCGCCGAGGACGGCACAGCAGGAGAAAGGGAGGGAGTCAGTATCAGCCGCTACACAACTACAGTAGTTCAAAGGGAGACGCAGGGGGGCGATCCGGTAACGGCAACAACCACGACGCTTCCAGCAGTAGTTCCCCGCCTGAGGAGTGCGGGCAGCAGACGACCGCTTCGGTAAGGGCAAGTACAGGGGCAACAAGCCCAGTCCGCCTGCCCGGAAGGCTCCAGCAGCAGGCTCCAGGCGGGTCAGCATCGAGGGAGGACAGGGCCAGGCCCCTCAGCACCCCATTACAGGCGTCCGGAGGAGGCGTACAGAAACAGGTGAAGGGCCGTCGACAAGGCCTAGATCGAAGTCGAGACTCCGACCACCAGATAATACAAACACGACACCTCCACCCTTGAGTGGGATATTGGGGGGGAGGCGAAGAGCCACTTCGCCCCCATCAGGGGCTCCGGAGCGCCCCCATCAGCGACGGAGGGTCACCTTCGCAGAAGACACCGAGAACCCAGAGTCTATAACACGCCACGGAGAAGCAACAACCGCGAGGGCCCAATGCACGGAGCGTTCAGGGAGGAGTTTTGCTTTTGGCTCTCTCGGGAAGTTTAGCCATGGTACGAATGGGGGGTAGTAGTACAGCAGGAGGGACGCTGGGGCACCGATTAGCGACAGGCCAGGTGCTTACGGTAGGAAGCAGGCGGCTAAACACCGGAAATGCCACCCTTCAAAACCGACCAGAGACCTCACAGAGGGTGACGACAGGACAAGGGTCACAGATAGAAAGCAGGAGCGTGAGTGGGGGGGGGGAGGGGGAGGGACGACGTGATAGGCAGAACTGTCGCAACGGAGGACAGGGGGGAAGACGGGTCGGAGGTCCAGACGTCTCACGCTGGAAACGGGCCCATCAGGAACGGCGACCGGTCTTGAATATCCCACCGCGACGAAAGAGAAACCACTCAGCATCGAGAACCTTCACCCAACTGAGCGATGCCCTCCCCTTGCCACCGGGAACGGGGTCGGGCTCGAGGCACCCAGGTCGTCCCGCCGGAGACGGAGGAAAGGGATGGAGGGGTCCGACCCAGGCCCTCCCCGGGAGAGGCCGAGGGGGTGAAATGGAACCAGGAGAAAACGAGGGGGTGAGCGACGTGGTCCCCCCCCCCGTTGCCAGAGGGGGCAGCCACGGGTTCCTAAGACACCCGTCGTGCGACTGAATACGTCGCTCGAATGCGGTGTCACAGGGGGTCCACACAGGAAAGAGGCCAGCTAGGAAACAGGGCGCCCCTGGCTGATAGGGTTAACAACGGCGGATTAAGAGGGCTTCCCTCACTACCACCGGGCGCAACACCAGGCTCTCAGGACCCCGGTGGCGCTGGACCCCAGCCGAGGTCAACCCCCCACGCCCTTCCGGGAGCAACATCTGGTCAAAGACACCAAGAGAGTAGTGTCCCCAAGGACGTGGACCCTGTTAGGAGGGAGGTGAGGCAGGAGACTCGCAGACCTCACCGGAGACGAGGGAGGGTCGAGGAGGGGGGTGACCACAACCGCATCGAGGACGGAGCACATACGGAAGGGCACATCTCTACGAGGACGAGGGCAAGCACCCGGGCAGCAGCTAGGACAAGCGATCGATCCAACAGGAAACCATCCGACGCCGCTCCTCCGCAACAAAAAGGAGAGCGATCTACGCCGCCGGCACCACAGGTTAGACCATTACCGTCCCAGACGGAAACCTTCTCAGGGGTACCTCTTCCACTACAACCGGAGCAGGGAGGCATGGCGTCACCGGCAGCAACGAGGCTGGGGCCACGTCCGACGCCTACCCTCCTTCTGGGGCATTCGAGAGTACCGGTCGGGGAGCCCTCGCTGTCGCCGGCGAAGACGACGTCTACGCCGCCAGAGCTTCGGTCGCCGATATCGTCAGCCCAGCCGGGGACGTCGAGTCGGGATTGTCCGCCAACGGGTGCACAGTCTACGGCAGAAGACGGACTGGAGACGTCGACGGCAAGGGAACTGTCGCCCCCGACACTGAGGATACCGGCCCCGATCCACCCCCGAGGCTCAGCGCCACCAGATACGACCGGGGCTCACCCCCCGACCCCCACACCAGCGGGTTTTCAGCCCACTCCCGGAGAAAGGCCTTCCACGCCCCCACAGCCGCAGTTACACCCAACAACCCGACCGGAGGTGCTCGAGCCGCTCCCAAGACAGCCTTTGCAAAGAGGGCAGTCCCAACCACCGCCGCTGACTCCGCCGGGGAGGTCGATACACGCACCGCCACCGTCGACGACGCCGCAACCTTTACCGACTAGATCACAGTCGGCAAGGCCACCCCCGGCATCACCTGTGATATTGCCCCAGCAGCCGTTGCCGACGCCTTCCCCTCCCTCGATAGGGACGCCACTTTGACACCGGAGGCGGTACTGGCGATCGTAACATCACCGCAGTCAACGACCACAGGCGCAACTACCGCTTCCTAGGACGCCACCGACGATGCCCGGAGGGGTGCCGGAGGGGAGCAGCACGGGACCTGCGTCGACTCCAGAGTCACCGCAGCCGCCCCCTCAGACAGTGTCACCGACGCCCGCAGGACATAGGCAGCCCGGGGTGGAGCCCTCCGAAGATTGCTGGGTGTGCTACGAGATCTTGGCGGCCCCGTTGATTCACCTCCGCACCTGCCCCCACCGACCCCATCTGCCCTGCTACGCCGCCCTCCGCGTCAGAGCGGCGAGCGACCTACATTGCCCATCATGCAGAGCCACCGTAACAGTCGGACAAGCCGACAAAAGAGCACTCCAACAGCACAGCAAAGAGTTTAAGGCAGAGGAAATGGCGGTCGCGCGACGAGAGATGCCGACAGAGGGAGGAAGAGGGTCATTCACCAGGGCCACAAGGGACGGGAGGGGAGGGAGAGTGATATGCAGAATTTGCCACGGTTTGGTGTAGGAGAGGGCCGTTGTGCAAATGTCCTGCTCCTGCTAGGTGCATCGCCGTTGTGCCCTTGGCTTTGTCGAAGACGCAATCCCTCGAGCCAGCATCAACGAGGTGCGCACGGTCACATATCAAGTCACATGCCCGAATCCGGCTCTTCATGAGGTGCACCAAGAGGTGGATCTGCACCCCCTCCTCCAACAGATCCAGGGTCTCGGCGGACCGACAGTCACGGCAGAGGGGAGAGCCATAGATGCCAGGGTCGTCGCAGCAGAGCTCCGTCTTAACAGGAGGTCCACTACTGCAACCGAAACGATAGATTTGTCGCGGAGTGTGACCGAGAAAGGGGAGGAAGACATCCGTGGAGATTGGTGTGGCACGGCCCCTCAACCATCACAAGTGGAAGCGCCATGCGGGGCCTGTGGGCATCAAGTTACAGACCGTGACAGGTTTGTCTTCGAACGTTGGCTCGCCCACACAGAGTGCGCCGTGGAAAACACACAGGGGGCTTCCGACAGGGGAGATGACCGGTTCGGGGTAGCCACCCAAGAAGGGAATGGACCGCCCCGTGGGAGAGCGTTCCGCCTCACAGACATACTGCCAAGGCTACACCAACGTTTTGACGGCGCGACAGAGTGGGGTGTCCTCCCAAGGGCACAGTTGGCAAGATCGTGGCGGTCAGCGATTTTGGAGGAGGAGGGACAACAGACAGGAAGGAGGGAGAAGGAGGAGGTAGAGACAACATGCACGTACTGCGGACTGGCTCTGGCAGAGTTAACAGCGGGGTCAGGGGACATTCACAGGCGGCTACCCGTCCCGTGCCCCCACGGAGGATTTGTACACTCTAGCCGCATGCTGGAACGAGCGGATCGCCTCGCGAGAGGGCATATAGACCCGAGGTCCTACGTCGCGTGCAGCAGCGAGAGGGCGGGGGGAAGACGATCTCCCCACCCGGCTGAGCTTGCTAGTAATAGTGGCCTGCCAACCAACGAGTCAGGGCAAAGATAGGCGGCGCTAAGGAGTGCAGTACAATTCGCCGGCCTCCTCCAACGAGACGTCCCAGGACCGGGGCCAGCTAGTTATCTCACAACCGGCGTCTACAGCTCTTTCGAGCTCATGGTACGTGCCCACGGAAGGAGCCCAACCTCTTCGTTCCTCCTGTACTCGCTGTTCAGTGATGCTCTGGGCCTGCCTCAAGAGACTCACCTCGATTTCCCAAGCTCGAGGGAATGGGAAGTGGCTGTCCACCGCTACCGCACGCTGTTCGTCGCGTTCGGGATCCGACCACAGGATATCTTCCTCCGGACACCAAACCGACGGCTCTACATTGGGCCCCATGTCCAAGAATACTTGGCAGGCCTCGACGCCGAGCGGGAGGAGCGCCTCACAAGATGGACCCTCGGGGTTCAAGACGCGCTGGAGGAGGGTATCACGCCCCCTATCTTTCCGGGCCCCCACCGAGAGGAACGGAGTCGACGATTGAGAACGATCCGATGTTGAGAAGGCAGCTGGAGCAAGAACACGAAGCTCCGGGCTCCTCAAATAACCACCAGAACGAGGGAATCAGGGATACCATGCCAGAGGAACAGCCCGGAACGCCCCGAGCAAGGTCAGAAACTGCGTCGACAACACCCGAGGTGACACTTCCAAGCAACGGGGGGGGGGGGGGGAGGGGGGGGGGGGTTCGCAAAGGATGGAAGAGGTTGATCGAGGGCATCTGGGGGAAGATCAAGAGCAGCCAGTGCAGGAAGAGGGGCGGACACTAGTACGGAGCGAAACCCCAGGCGAAGGGGTAGTGCGCCACCTTCATCAGCAGGCCGGGGAGGAGAGAGGGGGACGGAAGAAGCGAGGGGGGTGAAGGGGGACGGGGGGGTGGCGGGAGGAGCCGGGGGAGGGAGGGGGGAGAAGGGGGGGGAGGTGGAACTTGGGGAGTGGGGGGAACGGAGGAGGTGAGGGGAGCGGGGGGAGCAGAGGGGAGGGGGGGGGAGCGACGAGAGAGGGGGTAGCGGGGAGAAGGGATAGTGCAGCACTCTTGTTGGCTGGCCAGGAAGAGGGCGGGGGGGGCAGGGGGGGGGGGGGGGGGGGGGGGCGGGGAGAAAGGATGACTAAAGGAGCAAGGGGAAGGGGGAGAAGGGAGGGTGCGAAGGAAGCCAGGGGAACGAGGGGAGCAAGTGGAACAGGGGGGCCAGAGAGAGTGGGAGGGGCGGGGAGAGCGGAGGGAGTGGAGGGGGCGGCTGGAGCGGGGGAAACGACAGGAGGAGATTGGGCGGCGCCCCCGCTAGCAGGTCGGGGGAGGGAGAGAGGGGGACAAGGAGGACGGGGGGGGGGGGCAGGAGAAACAGGGGGAACGGCGGGAGAGGGGGGAGCGGGAGGTGTGCAAGTAGCTGAGAGAACAAGGGGAGCGGAGGGACTGTGGAGAGAGCCGGGAGCGGAGAGAGAAAGGCACACCGAGGGATCGGGAGGGATGGAGAGGACGGGAGGGGCAGGGACGGGTACAAGGACCGAAGCTAGCGGAGAGGGGGGGGGGGGTATAGGGAAGGTGGAAGAGAAGAGGAAACCGGAGGAACGCTAACTAGTGGTGGAGAGGGAAGCGAAGGGAAAAGAGCGAGCCAAAGAAGTGGAGAGAGAGGAGCAGAGAGCGACAGGGAGCATCGGGCACCAAACGGCAAGCCCCCGGCAGGAGGATCTCCCTGGACGCAGGGGAGGAGAACAGGGAACGGGACGCACCCCCGGACCTACATTAGCGACACCACAGGTGGGGTGGCATGCGGGGTCTGCGGCGTAACACTTCAGCTAGGGCACCGGGCGGTACGTTTTCCATGTGGGCAAGAGCGCCACGTGCTCCACGCCCGTTGTGTGGTCGAGGCCCTAGCGAGAGGCACGGCACCGGCACCACTCCGCTGTCCAGCGATCGACTGCGGAGTTCGGCATCCCAGACGGGACGCACTGGAGGCAGCGGTCCAAGCCGACCCTGGTCTTCGCAATCGGGCGACGCGGATGAGAGGGGGGACCATACGTGGCGAGGACCTACGCAGCCGGGGACTTTGGTACGGATGGGACCAAAACAGCCTGGGCATAGGGCCACCACTCGATGCCGTTTCCTTGGAAGACCTGGGGCAACGTTTCACAACCGGGAAGACAGTAGAGCCTCAGCTAGCAGGAGCACACGCGCGCCTGAGCGTTCACACCCTTGGCATCCTTAACCACGCTATGGGAGAGCACCGGCCGAACCGGGACTTGGCGACACCGAACTCGCTCCTGCAGACGATAAAGTTATGGTACCTCATGCCAGCCCTGCTCCACTCACCGGACGGCCGGATCAAGAGGCGAGAGGTTCGGGCTGGTGGAGAGCGGGGACAAAGTGCTCCTGCTCCCATGGCTGATAGCGTATACCAGGAGAGACGGCTTGAGACAACGGGATATCGCCCAGGAAGCTTCGGAGGACGCGAAACTCGAACGAGCGAAGTCGGCGTGTCGCCACGCGGGAGGGGTCAAAGTGGCAGCACCCAACCTTCTGGCATAACCACAATCAGCGGGGAACGAGGAGACGTGGAACACGTTGGTGGCCAAGTTCTTCCCCGAAGACCACGCCGCCGTGTCCGCGGTGGCGGCGGCTGCGGTGTTGGCGAGCGGTACCGAGATGGAAGATGGAAACGCCCCCCCGTGGCGCCCTGACGATGAATATGCCTCCGAGGTGCTCTTCGACGTCATTAACTCCCGGAGCGCCCTCACAAGCCCCGGAAACGACGGGCAACGATTTGCTCATCTACAATCCATCATTCAAACCGATATCGGCAGAGAGGAGTTCGGAAGTGGTATGACAGCCTTATGGCGGAGAATCGTCGACGAGCCTGACGCGTTCGTGCCAGAGTTCTGGCAGCTCTTCCTGCAGTCGAGCCTCACTGCGTTGGGGGAAAAGTGCCGGCCGATTTGCGTGGGTATGACATGGAGGAGGCTCATCACCGCAGGGGCTATGCGACAGTGGCGACCGCGGTTGGAGGAGGTAAACCGAGAGGTGAGGCAGGTTGGGGTCGCCGTACCGGGGGGAGTGGATCATAGGGGATTGAGGGCTAGGATGCTCCACGAGACGGGCAACTGGCTGGTTCTCACGACTGCTCCAACGCCTTCAACACCGTGTAAAGGACGGCGGTGCTAGAAGAGGTGGCAAACTGCGTGCCAGCGCTCACGCCGTTAGTGGCCAAGTGCTACGGCACAAGACCAGCCGATGTGTTTTTTTCCGGATGGACTCAGGAGAGATCAGGACGATCGCTTGCTCCAGCGGTGACCAGCAAGGGGATCCCATGGGACCAGCAATGCTCTGCCTGGCGTTGAGACCGGGGCTGAAGCTATTCCGGCAGGAATTCGAGGGAGAAGGAGTGGAAGCCTTCGCGTACGTGGACGATGTCTCTCTCGGCCTTACGGGGATCACGGCCAACACGACTAGAGCATTCGCTTTCCTCCGACGAGAGCTAGATGACATCGGCATTGCGGTCAACGCCGCCAAAACAGTGGACTACCACCAAAAGGGCACGCCCCGATCATGGAGGAGATTTCGCTCCTGGAAAGCGTTGAGGTCCGCATCGCAGACGAAGGAGGGGTGACGGTGGTGGGTGTCCGGATCGGCACGGAAGAATACTTGCGGGGGCGAGCAATGGAGGTAGTGAGGGATGGGGGCGCGGACCACCTTGCGCGCTGCCTCGCGAACATGCCCGACAAACAAGCGGCGGCCCTCATCACCGTCGAATCTCTCGGGTAACGGACGAGTTACCTCGAAAGGGCTCTGGACCCAGGGTTGTCCCTCGAAGGATGTAAAAGAGCAGACAACGGAACGCAGTGGGCGTACGAGAAAATCATCGAACTACCGGGAGCAGCGGAAGCACAATGGTTTTTCCAGGAGGGGTGCCCGGATAGTCGGCTGACTCTCAAACCTTACCAGCAAGCCCAAGCACGCCTTTCTACGGGAGCGGGAGGGTTAGTGCTGCCGTCGACAGAAGCAAGGAGAATGTCGGCATCCATCGGAAGCAGGGTGGGGACCTTGCCGGAGGTCCTAGCAGAACCTCACAGGCCCGTTAGGCGATAAGTTGAAGAAGGGGCTCCCAAAATCGAGCATCATTGCTCAGCTGGGAGACAGCTTGCGGGAGATTAGGGATACATGAGGGGTGTCACAGGAAGCGATGGCGGGCATTGTCCCCGAATCTTGGTTATAATGGGGTCTAGGCGCAAAGGGGGACCTGGTCCCAAGACCCCCAGAGGCCGACATGCTGGCTGCACACAACGCCATGACGACGAACTCACGCAAAGTCCAACAGAAGTTGGGCAAGCTGGTAAACCAACGTCGACACGCAGCCCACGCTGCGTCGCTGGAGGAGCTCCCGGAGACAGCACGCCCCCCCGGACCGGGCGACCCGATGGGGGGAACCGAAACCAAAGCCCTCGCCAAGGCTCGCTATAGGAGCCTACCGGGGGCAGGAGCCATGGCATGCCTTCGGGCGAGACCAACGGACTCACTCCGGGCCATACCCGCAGAAAAGCTTGTGGGCATGGGAAGGCGATTCATTGGGATATAGGAAAACGTGGCAGTGAGGTGCCCCTGCTGCGATGCAGTTGACGTGGACGCTCTCCACGCGCGCTGCATCTGTCCCAGAGCAGGGGCGCAAGTAAACTAACACCAACCGCTCGTCCACGCGATGTCCCGTACTTTGAAACGGCTGGGAATCCCACACCAAGTGGAAAGCGGCGAACCGTTCACCGCAGACAGAAATCTGCGGATGGACATCGTCGTCAGGAGAGGAGGTCTACGGGATGCTCCTAATAGGGAGTATAGGGAGAAGTCCATCCTGCTGGACGTTACCCATGCTGGCCCCCAAGCACAGATACACCTGCGAGGAGGCAGTGCCGATCACGATGGATCAGCTGCCTCTACCTCCGAGGCGCACAAGCGCCAACACTACGTTCGTCCGGAACATGTGTCTTTTGACGAACGGAGTCACAAACTTGCCACTTTAACAGTGAAAAGCTTTGGGCGTCTCGGGGTAGAGGGCAGTAGGTTTATCGACCAGCTGGCAGCTAGTGTCGTGGGGGGATGGGATGGTGGGTCGATGGGAAGGAAAGGATTGGTGAAGGAACGCCTATTTCATCGTCTCGTCTCGGTGACTACACAGGTCGCCATTTCGAGGAGGGTATCGCGATTTAGATTCCAGCTTAGGGATCGTCAGGAATCGAGAAGGAACAGAGGGGAGAGATATGACAGACTCACAACGATGGCGTGGGGATGGAGCTTGAATGCGGCTTACGATTTAAGAATAGAAAGTAACGAGCACATAGCAGTATGTAGGAAGGAGTAAAAACAACACATCGTACATAAAGCATAAAAGAAAGTAGACATTGAAGATAGATAGACCTTGTGCTTAGTTTTCCTTTGTATCCGGGTATTTCTTATTTCAGGAATGTTTTGATTGATCAACGGTGAAGCTCATACATTGTCGGAAGGCAAGCCTAATAATAATAATAATAATAATCATGATGTACGTAGTGGTTTTGTGACCACATACATCATAACTTTCATCTCTCTATTAATAATGGGATTGAAGAATCGGCACGGACACTGGTCGTGCTGGATGTCCACGGGTAGAAAAGAACGGTTCAATGCGAGCCGGTGTGCGTGACACGTGTTTTACACAGCAGTTTAGTTCTTCACATTTTACACAACTACAGCAGTAATGAGGAAGGTTGTCGTAGGGGAAACCTGGTGTTTGGAGGGTAACGGGTAGAAAAGATAAACCAGTGAAGGAATGAGACGGTTTCGGAGGGTTTCCCATATAATAACAAGGGACGTTTAGTACGGGGGTAAGAATGAAAAATAATAGAAGTTCCGGATGATTGATGAAGAAAGACCAACGCAGTTCAGATACGAGCAAGCAGCGGTAGAGCGGTGTGAAGCGGGGTCGTCGGCGCAGCGAGTATCCAGGATAGATAGCTGACGGGCAAGGCCCTGCACGAGCTGAATAGAACCGGGCAAGGGACGTCAGGGAGTCGTCTAGTTGTTTTTGACAGGGGAAGGGACGTCAAGGAGTCGTCAAGTGGTCAGCAGTCATTGAGCCTGTGCGTTGGGAGGGTCGACGATCAGGAGGGGGGAACCTCTTACCGCGATACAGCAGCAGGACGAGGAGCACGACAATCTTGTGGGAGGCCCAGGGCCAAGGCGGGGGTCGACCCAAGGGAACGAGGCGGCCGGTAACGCGGAGGACGATCAGTCTTCAGCAGGAGGGTCGGGCAACAACGACGACGGTAGAGTTCGAACAAATACCCTGAGTAGCCTGGGTACGAGTAGGAACGTGCACTTTGAGGGTAGCCAGACAGTACACCAAGCAGCTCACATGCGGTCGGGTAGGGGGCGGGGGAACGGCTCGTATGGGAACCGCGAGCAGTCCAACTCCATGCAACATGCCCCATCGCAGCGCAACGACCAATTTTTTGCCCGGAAACGAGTTTCAGGGCCCCCCATGGTCGGGGGGAGGGAGTTCGTATCAGCAGGAGGCGGGGGGGAGGCGGGCTATCCATCAGCTCACGACCTTTAACGGGCCCTCACATGCACCCTGGGGCCCGGGAGGCCCGCCGCGCAGCAGCAGCAGCAGCAGGGGTAGGCATTGCAGCAGCCGCATAGCCGGGGCACACCACAGCAGCTACAGCAAGAGTGGGCACCACAGCAAGAAGGGTGGGCATACGGGGGGGGGGGGACCACAGCAGCAGCAGCAGCAGCAAGGGTGGGCATCAGAGCAATGCGGCAGGGAAAACGCGGGGGGGAGGGGGGGGGGGGGGGGGGGGGATAGGTTGGGGGGGGGGGAGTACCGAATCCGCGACAGCAGCAACAGCGGCCAAGCATGCGGCTACAGCAGCAGCAGCAGTCAGGCCTGGGGGGGGGTTCGGGGATGTAAGCGAGTGGGAGATAGACATGTCGGGGTCGCGACAGCGGCAGATGGGGGCACCCGAAGGACAGTGGGGGTGGGCGGGGGAGGAGACAAGTCCGTGGGAGAGGGGAGCACGGAGGTTGCACCAGCAGCCGCAGCACGAAGCAACTCCGGGGTGGGGGGACGGCATCAGTTCATTACTCAGCACTAGGCCGCAGTGGGGGGGGGGGGAGCATCGAATTTCTCGTCCGGGTTGCAAGGTTGGGGGGGGGGGGAAGGATGGGGGTGGGGAGGCGGGGAGCGGGGAAGCAAGCCATCAGTAGCGGAGACGATGTGGCGCAAGAGCAACCGCACAACAGTGGTCTGGTCATCACTGCGCGGGGATGGGAAATCCCCACCCTTTGATTCGGTGGATGCCTTGGGTACGATTATAGGGACTTTCATCGTCAAGGGGGAAGGGACACAGCAGGTAGCAGCGCTGAGCAACACTGATGTGCGGAATTTCGCGCAGAGGGACCATTTTGGCTTCGGGGGAGGGAGCGCGCGGTGGTTTTGTCAGAAACAGGTGCGATATCCGGCCGGCGCGTTGAAGATCAGAAGCGTTGGGAGGTTGCACAGGGGTTGTTGGGGAAGGTGTCGGGGAAATCGGTGAAGGCGGCAAGCTTAGTGCGAGTTTAGCTACGACGGCTGGGGCAGTTTTGTCGCCGGTAACCGGGGGGGGGGAAGAGGGGGGGTAGGGAGGGTTGTGTAATGGTTGGGGGGTTCGTTGACAGCACCCCACATGGACCCAGAGCGCGTACAAGCGTTCTTCGGGGACAAGCACCATTTCCCGGAAATCGACAAGTTGAGGCACATAGCGCGCGTGGGGGTACCGGTAGACGTTGGGCCAGGGGGGGACCTTACACAGGAACTTGCATACGGAAACCATTCAAGCGCGCAGAAATTTAGCGACGCAGTGTGGGAAAAAGCGGTTGCGGACGTGGCGGGGGGCAGGGCGATTTTTTCCCAAAGAAGCAAGCAGAGAAGGTTCCGGGACTGCGGGTGTCCCGGGTAAGTATTGGGGGGAGTACCTTTACGTCGATTTGCGCTTGCAGTTTGGGTGGAGGGGTAGTCCGGGGTGGTGGGGCGTGATATCAGCTGCGATGCAGCATGCGCAACGCAACACCACGAGAGCATCCGCTTCGTTCTCGAGGGCGGGAACCGCGCGGTAGAGCACGTGACGGTTGCGCAGGCAACGGGGCGTCCAGTAGCCCAGTGGCCGGCAGAGTGCGTAGTGCGGCCAGCGAACGGGGGAGGGCAGGACGACCCAGCCTTTGTGTTTTTTTATTTTTTTCTGGATGATGCCATCTCAGCAGAAGTTCAGTGGGGCGCGGTGTTTGGACTTGTCTCGATCGCTAGCGGGAATCCACGAGCAGGCTATGGGCGAGAAGTCAGAAGGGGGGAGGAGCCGTTACTTTCGAAAAAAAAAAAAAAAGGTGACAGGCTGGGCAACGCAACAAGAGGTGTTGGGGTACGATGTTGACACAGAGAGCATGACTATTGCCCTCCCGAAACGAAAGTGGACGAATTACGCGCGCGATTGGCAGATTGGCCAGCAGGGCGGCAGACGGTAACGGTGAGGGAGGTGCTAGTGTTAGCAGGGAAGTTGCACCACGCATCCTTTGTAATCCGGCCCGGACGGTACTTCGTCCGTCGGCTTCTGCAGTTATCTAATCTGCATCTTGATGGGGTGGAGCGGGCCGGGGGGGGGGGGGGGGGGGTGCGTGAGGTAGGTTCAGAAAGCAGAAGGAAGCGAGACGAGTTCTACGGTTGTCGCGGGAGTTCATGGCAGACGTGGGAGGGTGGAGATGGTTTTTGGAGACGGGGGGAGGGTACGGGGGAGAGAGCATAACAGCACCGTCTTTCAGCTTCGTGAAGCAGCGGCCGAGTAGAACCTGGTTTTCGGACGCTTCATTGACAGCGATAGGGGGTTGTACATGGAAACGGGGGTGTACTGGAGATTCGCCCTGCCAGAAGAGGTGCAGAAACGTACGATAAAGGAGGGGCAGGCGGTAGCTGATTTAATTTCCATTAACCTGTTGGAGGTCATGGCCATGGGGGTGACGGCATTCGTAATGGTAGACATGAGGGGGGGAGAGACCGGGTAGGAAGGGGGAGGCAGTTTTGATGAGGGCAGATAACGACGCAGCTGTAACCTGGGTAAAGAGGTGTCGTGGGGGGGGGTAAGAAACAAGCGAGGGTAGGGGCATTGATGAGAATGATGGGGGCGTTGGAAGCAAGGGGAAGGTGGTGTTTCAGGCAAGGCACGTACGGGGGGTCGATAACAGGTTGGCAGATGGTCTGACTAGGTGGCGAGAGGAACAGGTTCCCGAGAAACAGAACGCAGGATGTCCCGAAATCGCTTGGCAGGTGCAGGAACTGGAATCGGGGAGCAGCTAGTGTGTTCGGAGATATTGCGAGAGAGCGCGCATTTGAAAGAGTTGCAGCTTCGTCTCGAAAAACTTACGAGGTGAATTGGAGGATGTGGGTGAGCTGGAGATTGTTGGTCGGGAAGGGTTGTTGGCTGCAGAAAGACATGGGGGAGGTGGAGTTAGTGGGGGAGTTGGTCTAGTTCATGGGGTACTGCTGCGCAGAAAAAAGGGAACAAGGAGTCGACGGTAGTAGGCAAGTTAGTGGCGATTAATTTCTACCATGAGCAGTTCGTGGGGCTTTCGTTGCCCATGAGTAACCCATTGATCAGATCGGTGAGGCAAGGTATCAAGAGGGCACACGTAGAGACGGGTAGTCAGCAAAGGGTAAGAGGACCATTGACTTGGGGGATGCTGAAGGGGATGCAAGGAAGCACTTCATGGGGGCAAGGGGGGAGGGTGTTATGGATAGGTCTGACACTGTTCTATTTTTTTATGTTGCGAGCGTCAGAATTGTTTGCCAAGGAGAGAGGGGTGTATCACAAGGTATACTGCATAAGGAGGGGGGATGTCGCGTTTTTCAGAGATAACGATCAACTGGCGGAGGGTAGCATTCGGAAACAAATAAGGTAGAGGTGAGGTTCAGGGGATCGAAGGGAGGCCAAGGAAGAAAAGGAGTGGTACTAGTCAGGACAAGATCAGGACGGGGTGGAGGAGAGGAAGGAGGGGCAGTGGGGCTATTGGTGGAGCTTTCGAAATGTACAATGACGGGGAGTTGACAAGGGAAGCCCCTTTGATGTCATATCGAGGAACGGACGGTTGGAGGGTCTGGCCAGAGGGAAGGCAACCCAGTGCTGGAGGAAGGGTCTCGCCAGTGTAGGGAGGAGGTGGAAGGAAGAGGGGAGAGGAGCGGGGGCAAGTCTGATTCCGGAAGAATTCGCGTTGCATTCGGGGAGAATAGGGGGGGCAACCAGACTGGCCGCGAGAAGAGTGCCAGAGGCAATGATTAAGAAAGAAGGGAGATGGTCGTCGGACTCGTTTACGGTGTACGTTAGGGATAACATGGAAGACCCGGTATGGGTATCAGAGGTGTTGGAGCATGGGGGGGGGGAGTCTGAGAGACAGCCAGGACAAGGGACGAGATGGGGTTAAATGCTATAGGTGCTACTCCGCCCGGTATAGTAAGGACCGCTTGGGAGGCTGTTAAGTGCCCGAACAGTCCTTACACATATCCGGACGAAGGGGAAAGGAACCGCGGTCTCGTGAGGGGAGGCGTTCCACTAGCGGAGCGCGACCGTTAAGGAGATCGACCGCGTTTCGTTTGTGTGGAGGAGGGGGGAGGCGTAAGCAAGCGAAAAGGGACGAGGCGACCCCCCCCCTTTTTCTCTCTTCCCTCCGGCTATTTTATATAGGGGTAAGGAAGGCGTACGCATGCAGGGGGGGGACGGGCCAGGGCAGCCCCCCCCCCTCCCACCATTTCGGCTTCTTCAATTAATATCAAGCATTTTTTCGTGGAAGTGGACAACCAAAGAGGAAGGTTGTCGTAGGGGAAACCTGGTGTTTGGAGGGTAACGGGTAGAAAAGATAAACCAGTGAAGGAATGAGACGGTTTCGGAAGGTTTCCCATATAATAACAAAGGATGTTTAGTACGGGGGTAAGAATGAAAAATAATAGAAGTTCCGGATGATTGATGAAGAAAGACCAACGCAGTTCAGATACGAGCAAGCAGCGGTAGAGCGGTGTGAAGCGGGGTCGTCGGTGCAGCGAGTATCCAGGATAGATAGCTGACGGGCAAGGCCCTGCACGAGCTGAATAGAACGGGCAAGGGACGTCAGGGAGTCGTCTAGTTTTTTTTTTTTTCCCGCCCACCCTCCCGCAACAAATTTCCACGGCGGATGGGCAAACGGAGGGGAAGGAGACACAGTGGTCGATTAGTAATGGTTTAGTCCCGATCGCACGGGCCGTTTGAAACGGAATCATTACATATTGATCGTTTGGTTTTCGTGGTGGGTTCCCGATCGCATGGGCCGTTAGAAACGGATCCACTAGAAAGCACGCGTAAGTGGTGGTCGATTAAGTGATGGCATAATCCCGATCGCACGGGCCGTTAGAAACGGAATCATCACATAATCGTTTAGCAATCGTGGTGGGTTCCCGGTACGAACGGGCCGTTAGAAACGGAGCCACCCGAAAGCACAGGCACATAGTGGTCGATTAGTAATGGTTTAATCCCGATCGCACGGGCCGTTTGAAACGGAATCATTACATATTAATCGTTTGGTTTTCGTGGTGGGTTCCCGATCGCACGGGCCGTTAGAAACGGGTCCACTAGAAAGCACGCGTAAGTGGTGGTCGATTAGGTGGGGGCATAATCCCGATCGCACGGGCCGTTAGAAACGGAATCATCACATAATCGTTTAGCAATCGTGGTGGGTTCCCGGCACGAACGGGCCGTTAGAAACGGAACCACCCGAAAGCACAAGCACATAGTGGTCGATTAGTAATGGTTTAATCCCGATCGCACGGGCCGTTTGAAACGGAATCATTACATATTAATCGTTTAGTTTTCGTAGTGGGTTCCCGATCGCACGGGTCGTTAGAAACGGAACCACTAGAAAGCACGCGTATGTGGTGGTCGATTAAGTGGTGGCATAATCCCGATCGCACGGGCCGTTAGAAACGGAATCATCACATAATCGTTTAGCAATCGTGGTGGGTTCCCGGCACGAACGGGCCGTTAGAAACGGAACCACCCGAAAGCACAAGCACATAGTGGTCGATTAGTAGTGGCTTAATCCCGATCGCACGGGCCGTTTGAATCGGAATCACTACACTCATAATCGTTTGGCAGTCGAGGTGGGTCCCCGGCGTGGAGGCGTCTGGGGAGGCGTTCCACTAGCGGAGCGCGACCGGTAAGGAGGTCGACCGCGTTTCGTTTGTGTAGAGGAGGGGGGAGGCGTAAGCAAGTGAAAAGGGACGAGGCGACCCCCCCCCTTTTTCTCTCTTCCCTCCGGCTATCTTATATAGGGGTAAGGAAGGCGTACGCATGCAGGGGGGGGACGGGCCAGGGCAGCCCCCCCCCCCCCACCATTTCGGCTTCTTCAATTAATATCAAGCATTTTTTCGTGGAAGTGGACAACCAAAATAATATTAATAGTTGTTGTAGCTGGTGAACTACACCCTGATGTTGTGTGTTTTTCACATTATTAATTTACAGGTGAACCCCACAAGATACGTAGCGACCAAGGAAAAAATGATAAATTCGGTGTTGTCAACCGTGTACAAGCACCATGAGCGCCACCCATTCCGGGTCGGATCGTCGGATCATGTTGTGCGCCCCTCCCGTACCCCGTACAGCTTCTTGCATGTGACCCGAACACCAATAATTATTGTTTCTGGGTCACTAGATTTTACTACAGTAATTGGTGGTAATGAGGCGCGACCTCAGTAATACCTGCAGTAAGTAGTCATATCTGCGATGCATCGGATTATTCTGTGTTGTGCGGGACCAACACACGAACGAACATCTACTGCTGTTAATACTACGTGCGTGCACGGTTCCCACCTCGAAATTTCGAATAATTTTGAAGACGAAAAATCTGCACCTGACATGTTCTGTCCAACAGAGAGTGCTTCTCGTAGCAGGTGCGCCAACACTACTACTCTACTGCTGATGTACGACATCTACAGCAGACTTTTCTTCTCCAACATCGAAACAGCAGCAGCAGTAGCAGTATAGCAAGACACACGAGGCAAGGATCAGCGTCGCTGTACGCTCGGCTTGTTCGTGTCGGTTTTACCCTTGAACCCTTTGTACACGCACTCGATTTTGTTGTTTGTTTCCTGGTTCCGCATGCATGATTTGAGGACGTAAAATCTACAACCTGACATGTATGTGTCCAACACAGCTTCTCGTAGCAGGTGTCACCAATACAGCAGTATTACTATACTGCTATACAACAACTATCTACAGTACAGCTGCTCGCAGATCTTCTCCTGCTTCTCCGTCCCCTCATCAGCAGGAGGCTGGGCCTGACAATAACACCTGCAGCATGTCTTGGGGACACGGCGCGAACGTTGCTGTGGACAGACAGACACACATGTCTGCCTACGAGTACTCGTAGAGTTAGGTTTCGCCATATAGGTCGGACTCAAAAAAACCAAAACCGTTACCTGTAGGTATGTTTTTTCCCGTTGTTGGTTCTGTTTTTTTTAAGGACCACCACTCGTAACGAAAAAAACAAATCACGATTCGTGAGATTTTTGTCGCGAATCGTGATTTTTTTGTCGTGAACGAACCGAGCTTGGCCGACTGTCGGTGAAATTGGAATCTCGCAGGCTGGGTCAGGCTTCGGCCCGTGATTCGAATATATCACGGGCTGGGTCAGGTGCGGACGGCCCAGCCCCCGGCCTGGCCGTGCCCTACTCTCGAGAGTTGGTTCCACCCCCAAAAAACGTTGGGTTTGAAACATCCGAATTTTCACTATATATTTAAAATATCACGAAACGCGATGTTTTTTTCGGCTTTTTTCGTTTAGCAAGTAAAATTTCCATAATATGAAAATTTAGCAAGTTTTTTGCTAAATATGCGTCGTTAAAAACGGCCCTTAGAACTGAAATGTCACGGATCGTGATCATTTAGCACATCTTTTGGTATGCCAAAAAGTCACGAATCGTGATTTTTTTTCGGTTCGTTAGGAGCGGCCCTAAACCATGGCCTAGTCATGTGCCTACACACGTTGCCGCACCTAGCTCGCCCAACTGTGAACGACTCACCACCGCATCAGCACAAGAAAGTTTATTTTGTGTGTGTGCGTGCACAGAGCCCGCCGGGACTGGAACTGGTCCCATGTGCGTTGAGCGCGGTGGTGAAACATGGCCCAAAAAAAATGTTGAATCACACACACATAGAGAGAAACTCAAAGCAAGCCACCCTACCCTCGTATGCTAGCCGTTATTATGAAGAGGGCCTCTTTTCCCTTGGAAAACCAAGAAAAAAAAAAAAGGCTCGCGCTTCGCGTTCGCGCACCTCATTACTAGTAATTAATTGGTGGTAATGAGGCGCGACCTCAGCAATACCTGCGGTAGTCATATCTGCGATGCATCATGCAAAACATTTGTCCTGAACCAACACGAACGAACATCTACTGCTGCCGTACCTACTACCTATACGCCATCGTTGGTGAATCTCATAACCGTAAATATTCTTGGCATCATATCCTGCTCTTGAAAAACACAGACAGCACAGCAGTACGGACACACCTGTAACAAATACCAGGTACTGGATTTTGTCGTGTGTATCCTGGTATTTCCACCTCGAAATCCGGCATAATAATTTGAAGACGAAAAATATGTACTACTGCTGTGTGACCACGAAAAATATGTACTACTGCTGTGTGACCACAGAAGTTATTACTTGTATTCGTATCGTATATCTCGGGAATTCAGGAATCGGCACAGACACTGACTGGTTGTGCTGGATGTCGACGGGTGGAAATAACAAGAGACGACAAATAGACACACACCTGATATTATTATAATTTTTTGCAATACGTCAGCTGTGACATTCCCTAGCGAGTGTGCCCCTGTCCTCCAAAGGTTGGACGATAGGGCCCTTGAGGGTCGTCTCGCCCGGCGTACAAGCCCCGGCGTGGACCGCCCCGGTACCTCGGCTTTGCTAAGCAATTCCCCCGCGATCACGAGGGTTCCGGTCAGTACCGCTAGATCGTTGCTGACTCTACCCCCCGTCGACGCCAGGCGGCGATAGGAATGAATATCGTCGCCCCCCACCCCCAACAAAAAAGACGCCATCAACTGCTCACATCACCGCAGAGGCCACCTCATCCCTCCACTTCTTCTGGGACTCCTCTTCGGTCTTTTCGCAGTGGTGCCTGTGCGACATCGAACACGATGGCGTCACATACAACTGCGCTGAGCAGATGATGATGGCGCAGAAGGCCGCGCTCTTCGGGGACATCACAACTGAGCGCCGCATCAAAGCGACCCCGACCCGGCCGACCTAAAAGCACTTGGGCGAACCGTTTCCGACTTCAACGAACTGGTTTGGGAGCGACACCGCTACAACATCGTCCTCAACATCAACTTCTCCAAGTTCCGCCAACACCCGGAGCTACGGCAGCAGCTAACAGCAACGGACGACAAGCATATCCCCGAGGCCAGCCCACACGACCTCATATGGGGCATAGGCTTCAAGGCCGACCATCTGGACGCCTACAACCCGATGCGTTGGCGTGGTTGGAACCTGCTGGGCAGGACACTGATGGACGTTCGAGAAAGCCTCGGCGCCAATCGCTCCGCCCAACCTCCAATTCCTACCAATCTTCACGACCCGGAGCCAACACCCACCTCCACCGACTCCACCCGGGTCTTCCCCACCGCCGACGGCATCCACGAAACAAGCCCGACCCCTCCATGGCAACCGCCTATCTCACCACTTGGGCCACTCCTACCACCGTCTACCCCCGACGCCTACCCCAGCAGCCACTTTGCCCAAGTGTCCACCATCAACACCGCAGCCCACAGCCACCTCCATACCCGCCGCCCGCCGATACCATGCCTTACAAGCGGCATCATTACCGTCGACGACGCGTCGTTCACAACGAAGGTACTCGTGCACAGCGGTCCCAGCGCCACTACGCGCCGCGAACTCGTGGCACTGCTTGGTACCGGGTCGCCCCAGTCGTTTATCACCGCAACCGCGGTGGAACAACTGAAGGCCTCCCAGGTAGCTGCCGATGCGTGTGAACGGCGCAGTTCCCCCGGTTCACGGGGAGGTTTTGGCACTTTAGCCCCCCTCTCCACCTCCGTTTCCATCCGCTTAAACATTCAGTTTATGCGCCTTCAGACCCCCACCGCTGCCCTAGCAGTATGGGCCTGCGTAGTTCCTTGCAGTAACCATGCAGCACCCCATCCTCCTGGGACGAGACAGCTGGATGCGCTTCGAGCAACGCTCGTATACCACGCTCCAGCAACAGCCCACCCCCCCCACCAACCTCCCCGGCGAACCTGTGGTGAGTTCTCCTTGAATCACCATGACCCCAACGGAGCCTCAGCATTCATTCCCGACGATCGTTCCACTGACGACGCCTACTACGTCCGATTCGCCGGCAACAAAGCTATTTCGCTTCCCTCTACCCCCAAGCTCGTCAAGGTCAACCTGGTGCGTCAATCAGGCGCTCCAGTATTTACCGGGAACTACATGGTGAACATGCTCCCCCGCGAGAACCCCCTTTCCGACACAGCGATTTTCGTCTCCGACGGGTTCCAAACGGTCCCACTATCTGGATCTACCGATCTCGAGCCGGGTGACCTCCTCGGAACCTCCTGCTCCCCACTGGTACAGGTACCACTTACCACCCTTGGATACCCTTCCTTGGCCCCTCCCCATCTTCCTCCGATTCCGGATGTACATGCCCTCCACGACAATATCCCCGTGGCCGACCAGAGCCCATCGACAGACGACCCCCCTACCGCACCAAAAGCCCCGTGCCCACAGCTCCTTGCACGCCTCAACGTCGATCAACGGGAAAGCTTCCTAGACCTCTGGCAAATCCTGCCGTTACACCTACGCAACGTCGACTTCGACCGTCACGGTTCTGGATGGACCCCATCGGTGATCAACAACCTTGGCGACGTCCTCTGCGAATTCCAGGACGTCTTCTCCACCACCAAGACTGACTTTGGCTCGTGCTCGCTCATGCCGTTCAAGATCACTGTACCCCCGGACAGCGCACTGGCTCGAGTTCCTTTCGGCGTACACCTACACGCTGGAGTACCGGAAGGGCATGGCCAACGGCAACGCCGACTTCCTCTCCCGGCTTCCCCAACCAGCAACCGACGCCGATCGCACCGAACGCAATCGCCTCACTGGCCCCGACACCGTCGGCATCTACTTCATCCGCCGCTGCGGCTTCGCGCCGAACGACCATCCCGCCCCGGGTATCGGCTTGGGTGGGCTCGTATCCCTCCCTTCCAGACCCATCCCAACCATCCAGCCGCTCCCCTTCACCGACGACGATTTCCGCGACTTCCGCCTACTGGGACCACGTATGGAGCACCCCATCCTCTTCCCGGCACCTCCCACCTTCGTCGGGCCTATTGCAACCCACCCCCCCCACGACCGGACAGCTTGCTGGCACCGAGAATGCCGCCGTGAACACCGAAGCTCCTCCAGGCTCGGCTTCCAGGTCGTCCGTCATCTCTCTGTCGTCCACCATTGGCGCCACGACACCAGCCCTTCCAGGTCTAATATCTTCTCTGACCCGCCATCGCGTCGCCGCTGGCGCGGGGACCCCTCGGTCTACAGCCGACGACCGCGACCCGTCATACACAAACGATCTACACCCGCCTTCCGTGCGACCACGCTCCCGGCCGGGGCCCAGCCAAGACTTTCTCAAACGACGACGCCTTCAGCTGTAGCCTTCGCGCCACCCGCACCATCGACGACACCCAAGCTATTGGTGCCCACTACACAAAGACCTACAAGTTCAACAACGTCCTCTCCGCCGGCACCAGCACCACCGTCAGTGCCCCTTCCGGAGTCCGTCGTCGAACCCGTTGACGACCTCTACCTCCTCGCCTGCGTCGAGCACTCCATCTACAAAGACTGGGCGCGAGAACAACGCGCGGAGCCCCTGTGCTGCGCCACCATCCGCTTCCTGTCGTTGGACTCCTCCGCCTCCACGCCGAACGACCTCCTCGATTTCATCCTCTCGGCCCGGCGCCTAATAACTTTCGGACGTCCTCACTCTTGCCTCCAAAAGCAAGCTGCACCGTACCGACGACGAAACCACCCTCCTGGTCCAACGACCACCCGCAACCCCACCCGGGAACAGTCCACCACCACCCACCCCCCCTTACCCCACGCGTCTACGTGCCAATCTTAATGCGCCCTTGGGTGCTGAACACATGCCACGCCACCACCTCTCTCCACCTTCAGTCACCCGAACGGTCCGCATGCTGGCACGTTTCTTTCGGCGGGTTGGCATGGACGCTTCCGTCCGCTGGTGCATCCGCCGCTGCCTGCAATGCCAGGCGGGGAAGACCCCCCGGCACACCATTCGCTGGCCCATCCTTTCTCTTCCTTTCCCCAACGGGCCTGGCATCACCGTCAGCGTCGACTACTTCGGGCCCTCGCCGCTCACGCCGCACGGCAACGTCCTCACCCTCCTCTTCACAGACCGCGTCAGCCGCCGCACCAATATGTTTGCCGTTTCAGCGGCGCAGTTCACGGCCGCCGGCACTGCCGACAGCTTCCTGAACGAGTACATCCCTCTCTGGGGGTGCCCGGTTACACTCCTCTCCGACAATGGACTACACTTTACCCCCAAGCTTGCGATAACCGTCTACGAGCGCCTTGGCATCCACAAGGTCAACACCAGCTCCTACCACCCCTGCACCAACAGCGACGTCGAGCGCGTCAACCATGTGCTGGTCCAAATGCTCTCTATGGTCGGCAACGAACAGCAGATCGACTGGGGCGTGCTGCTCACACACACGTGTCGTCGGCCTACAACAACTCCGTGAACGCCGTCACAGGGCTTGCGCCTAACGAAATCCACATGGACTGCCTTCCTCGCTTCCCGCTCTCGGTCTTCGAACCCGACAACATCGGCGGTCAACAAAGCTTGGACCGCGATCACCTGGTTTACATCAACCTCGCCATCGATCGACAACGACGTACCTATTCCCTCGTCCGCGAACTACACCGACTCACCGTCTCGCGTCTCCAGCGCCGCAACGCGCCCGTCATGGCCGCCCTCCTAGCATCCCCCCCCTTCACCGTAGGCGGCTGGGTTTGGGTCTACAACTCCGCCTCAACCATCCGCCAAGGCTTCAAAAAAAGGGCACCGACGCAACCGCCCTCAAGACGAAGCTTTTCCTGAACTGGAATGGCCCCTTCAAGGCCCTCGTCGTAGGACCGACGCCCGCCTCAAGCACCCCCGACAATCGCCCCCTTCACGACAAGCTACTTTGCCTCGACCTTCCATCCGACCTTCCGGGACGGGACTCCAAGCCACGCGTCTCCGTCCAACGATACAAACCTTGCCGGAACCCCGACGACAGCAGCGACATCTCCAAGCATCTACCCGCGAACCTCACTACATACGCGCTAATAGCTTCTGCAGCCAAGCTCCCACCTTACCACGTCACTGTCGACGACGTCACTCCTCCACCGGCACGCCTCGAGGTCGAGCAGATCACTGGCCATCAACTCGTACGCGGCCGCGGCGGCGTCATCGCCGTTCTGTACGAGACCCACTGGGCTGGACTTCTCAGCCCCTCTTGGGAACGCGAGCTGGACCTTCAATACTTCCGGCGCCACATCCTACTCTACTGGTCAGGAGCACCGACATAGGACCGCCAGACGATTCGCCTCTACCGCCAAATGCGCATCGGCGCCGCTCACCGCGAACTAGCACGATCTCAAGGACCAATCTTCCTCGCCCCCGGCTACGCCTTGGTCTCCCACAGTCTTTGGCTTCACAACTTCAGCACCACCATCCTCCCCTCCGGAGCGCACATATGGTACAAGGCGCGCGACGCCCTTTGGTGGCTGGGCAAGATCATTCAACACTCACCTCCGGATGCCCCTTCGGGAACTCCACCGGAACCTTCACCTGGCGTCTCCTGCCTCATTCGGTTCCTGGACGACCCCGGCCCGATCAAGATCGACCTTCAGCCCGCCAGCTACACTACAGCACGGAACGCCGTGTACGGATCGTGGTGTCTTAAACGCCATGGAGATGAGAACCTAGCACGTGGGGTGCTGCGGAACTCTGATGTGTCCCGCGCAGCCCCCACCGTTTCCACTCCACCCCCTGGTTAGCCTTGGTTTAGCCTTTTGTTAGTTTTGGGTATTTGATTCTGGTTAGTCTACAATATCCTAAGAGGAGTTCTTCAGGGTTAGTCTCCAATAGTCATCAACAGCCAGCTTCGTGGGTGCGTTTGTTTCCATCTACTGCCACCGGTTTCGCTTGACCGACTCCGTGTTGGCTACCGATCCGAGGCCGTTTATGTTTCTTTTCTGGGTGTGTTTGGGAGTATCATCGCCCCCCCCCCCCCCCTCGTTTGCTTTTCTTCTTATCGCCTACGTCTCCGTGTAGCCTCCATACGTTCCGGCCGCTGAGTCGTAGCGATACCTTAATTTGCTTTTGTGTTTGTACTTCACTAGCCTACGGCCAATTATTGGCGATACCACGCCGAGGTAAACTCGTGTTGTAGCCTGGACTGTACCCTGACCTCCGTCGGCTTCTGCCGATCTGGGTTTCAGACGGTCATCGAGCTAGGACTATATCGAGCTTCCAGCTCACCCGTGTTTCTTCCATGGTTGCCAAGTAGGTTCCCGAAAGCATTGCCGCCCCGGAAGGCCGCTGAGTTATCGGCCGTACAACGTGGTTCGGACATGATCGATTTCTCCTGACCTGTGTCCAGCTTTGGGTCTGCTTCCTGGTCCCGGTTGGTACTTCGTTTTCTCTTTCCCTTTTCTTCTTTTCTTCTTGTTCGGTATTCCGCACGCCCCTCTGCTCTCTGGCAAACGACACCACGTTTGATGTCGCCCCGGTTGGCCGAGTTGCACACGCTAGTGTTTGGGCCCCGCGCTATCTACCACCTCGAACTGCACGCATTCGGCCGATTTTCTTGCGGATTGTCTTGCCGACACCGTCTTTGAGTTTGTTTTTGTTGAGTTAACTACCTTGCTACGCTTGCTGGTATTGTTCACACCACGAACAGGTCTCCGAGACGCCGCCTTGTTCGCTCCGTCTCCCGGTTTTAGGTGTCCCCGCAGCCTTCATAGCACTCTAGCTGTGCCCCTTTTATCTCGCGTGATGTCTACCATGTTGGGACCTTCGCCACAAGACAAAGCATGCCGCCTATAGGATATTTATGTTTTTGGATTGTGATCCCTGTTTCCGTTTGATAGTTTGCTGGTATTTCGAGCCCCGACAGGGGAAGGGATGGCAGAGCTGTTTGTGAAGATAAAGGCAGCAGAGGCGGAGCTACGGGCACAACCAAGACTCGATCACGGTTGGTCCGGGCGACACGCGAGGCTGAATGAGACACAGCAGAGGGCTCCTGAGGACCTGAATCCGTTGGGTGCTCGGCTGAGTCGTGCTGGACAGGCCGAGCAGTAGGGAGGGTTTCCCACACTGCTTTGCCGAGGGCGACCGTGGATGAGACGGGGACCGCTACAGAGCTAGAGTGCGGCGCGTCGCCTTCGGGAAGGCTCGAAGGAAGTGGCGCGTCGGCCGGGGTCCGTGCCTTCGGTTGAAGCGGGCAGAGGTGCAACAGGGACTGCAAACACAGAAGCGGCGAGATAATCGCTGGTACATGCGTTGGTAGGAAGGGCCCAGTTCGGACCTCGCGAAGCGACGTTAGGGGGAGCACGGGCAACGAATTCTCCAGTTGGAGCATTGAGGTCGTCAATCCTCATTCAGGGCCCGTGTTGGCGAAAATCGCGGAAATTGTGTGGGGAGAGCGGGAGCCCACCCAAGCCTAAGCTTGGGTCGGAGGGCGCCAGCCCACCCAAACCGGCACGCACGGCGGAGGGTCCACCCTGGAGTAGGCCGTGAGAGCGGATGAGAGAGACGCGTTCTTCGTCGGACGGAGTGAGACTGCTGGGGCCGTCGCGGTCGCGCCCCGTCGCAGGTAAGGGCAGGCGGGACAGGAAGTCGGCGTTCCCGTTGGCACTACCTTTGCGATATTCCAGAGCGTAGTTGTATGCAGTGAGGAATTCCAGCCATCGCCGTACCCGCGGGTTATCTTCGGCGATTTTGTCGAGGCTTTCGAGCACCTTATGGTCCGAAAAAAATCGGAATTTCGTACCCCAAAGGTAGCCGCGAAGGCGCTTGATAGCCCAGACGATGCTGCCTGCTTCCAGATCAAGCGGAGTCCAGTGGCGTTCAGACTCGATGGTAGCGCGGTTGATGAACACGATGGGACGAATGGTGTGGTCGTCCTGTTCTTATTCGAGGGTGGCACGGAAGCCGTTCACACTAGCATTGCAGTAGAGGAGGAAAGGGCGGGAGTTATCCGTGACGGCGTCCCAGTTGGGATAGACGAGGACCGGGGGCGTGGTCAACTCGGCCAGGAGCTTCCGTACGATGACTTCCATTTCTGGGGTAAAGACGAACTTGACACCTAGTTTCAGAAGGGAAGTGCTGGGCTGTATGCGCTTGGCCATATCGCGCAGGAATTTCCAGTAGTAAGAAAGTGCGCCGAAAAGGGAGCGTAGCTGTTTCAGGTCTTTCGGCATGGGAATTTTCGTCGGTTCTTCCGCTTTCTGCGCGTTCGGCATAACGCCGGCTGGAGAGATGGTGTGACCGAGGAAATCCGTATCCGTGGCGTCGATGACAGCCTTGGAAGGGGACAACTTGAGGTTGTGCTGTCGCAATCGCAAGAACAATTCCTTCATGTTGGCGACGTGGAGGGAGGGATCGGCGTCGAAGACGATGACGTCGTCGAGGTAGGCGGCGACGCGGTCCAAGCCCTTGATGACCTCGTTGATGACTTTGACGAACCACCCTGGAGCAGCGCTGCTTCCTTGAGGCATAACCAACCACTCGACAAGGCGCGTGAGTGTATAGAAAGCAGTGAGAGGGATCGTGTCCTTGTGCACCGTTATCTGATGAAAAGAAGAGACGAGGTCAAAGAGTGAAAATATTCGACCGGTGCCAAGCTTGTCGAGAACCTCATCGACGCGCGGGATGGGGAGCTGGTCAAGGATGCTGAGTTTGTTCGGCTTCTTGCAGTTCACCGTGATGCGGATGCCACCGGATTTCTTCGGGATGACAACCACTGGGCTCGCCCAGGGAGATATGGAGTGTTGGATGAGGCCGGCGGCGAGGAATTTATGCAGAACCACGTCCACTTGCTTTGCGGTCGGGGGATTGATGCGGTAGGGCCGAGACGTCACAGGAGAGCTGTTCGGGGGAACAGTTATCTTGAAGGGGAGCAGAGAGCAGGAGCTAAAATCGGTTGGAGGCTTCGACAACACGTCGGAGTACTCAGCGAGAACATCGCCCAACTGGGTGATGACGGTTGGCGTCCAACCGAGACCGCGCAAGTCAAATGCGATTTCGCGCATGTGCGACGACAAACGGTTCCATACTTGTAGAAAGCTCGTGCGTTGGTCTATGCTCTATCGTTCGAGCAGCGCAGGTGAAGGGGGGTGGTCGACAGGCGGAGCCGAAGAGGCGGCGAATTCTTCGCGTGTCGGAGCTGTCTCGTCGCGTAGATGGTGCACGAAGGAATCCAGGCACTGTGGTTGTGAGGGCTGGACCGTGCCCACGGGATGGGGGGGGGCTGGCCCTGGGATTGAGAAGCCAGAGTCGTGTGAGCGTAAAGAAGGAGCCGGAGCGCCGGACAGGACAGTTTCCAGGGGTACGCGAAATAGCGGGCTAAAGGAGGTGCCAAGCAAGGCACCTGGGTCTAGATCCGCGGCGCTGGCTAATGGGATGAGCTGGCGGCCATTTTCTACAATTTTTTCTTCCGCAGAAAAATCGGTGGCCGCGTGCAGCATGTTGACCAGGTAGAAACCGGCGAGGGCAGGGGCACCACTACTGCGGACCAAATCGACATCGACAAGTCGATGGTCGCGGGACAAGGTAATGCCTGTGTCACCCACATACAGTAGGTGGAAGCTTTCAGGATGAGCCGAACAGTCGGACACAAACGCTGTTGTGCCCTGTAGTCCTGGGAGGGACAGCGCAAACTCGCCGAGAACCCGATTAGTCATCGAGCAGGGAGCCAATGTACGGTAAGAGCGGTCCTGGAACCGCACCCAGCTGTCGCGTCCGTGTAGCACGTCGTGTTGCATCGCTTCAGATGGGACGACGTATGCCCATACGGCGAGTGATGCAATTGGTGTATCGCCGTGGAAGAACTGTACGCTTAAGCGTACTGTAACCGAGGTCTCAAGAGGCGGAGACTTACCAAAGCCGCCCCATGACCTGGGAGGGGTGTATCGTTCGCAAGTGGCGGAGACAGCACCCACGCGTTTCATGCTGTCGAACGCGCGGGTGTTAAGGAAGGTCTGCGGCGAGCCCGTATCCAAAAGGGCGACATATCCAAGCTTTAGGCTGCAGAGCAGCGAGGCCACTGTGGATCTCGATTTTGGGGGCGAAGGAAGAGTCGCCCATGGATACTACACCATCAACAAGACAAGGCCTTTGCTCAGCGAGCAAGGAGGGGTGCTGACCGGAGCGGGCGACGGACATTACTTCGAGAACATCGCCGCCGTGGTCTGATGGCACGGTTGTAGGGGAGTCGGGGTATCCCGGCAGGGAGGCGGCTGCAGGTATGTCACTTGGGCACAGTTGCTGTCGCGTCGAAGGGTCGACTTCGAAGATGCGGCAAAACACAACCCACTAACATGAGCCGTTCGAACTCGACAGAGTGTTCCGCTCTGAGGGTCCACGTCACACACCCGTATAGCAGGGTCTTAACCACCTCGGCCTTCAGCATTCGGACTTTCAAGCTAAGGGGCGCGGTCGCCCTATCATACAACTCCGCGCCGAACCGTTTGAGGCATGCTCGCATGAGACGGATCCGTCGGTCGATTTCGACCGAGGGGTCAGCGTTTTCGTGGATAATGGGGGGGTGCCGGCGAAGGAGCCCTATTAATATTAATATTAATTTTTATAAACTTATTACCAGCGTAAATACGTCAGCAGTGAACTCAATTCGAGTGATTGATTGAGCATATAGTTGATACCTAGCTTTGCAAGCAGGTACGTCTGACCTGCCATTTTCATGTATATTTAAATTACATACCTATGCTATGATACTGCCTTGAATGAGGCTGAAAGGCCGGTAATTAGTTGGGTTCAGGCACCTACGTGAAGTGTGTGGTGTTTGTGCGTAATTTAAGATGTATTTACAGGAATTAATACTGAGTTTGACAAGTTGTGTAATGGGCCGTTTGCCCGTATTCTTTACTTTATTCCCCGCTAAGGCGACGCTGGCACCCAAACGTTCTCTGGTTCCCTGGTTTCCAGTCACTATAATATCTAGGTGTTTTATCGGAACAGCAAAAAACACATCGCTACTTGTTCAACACGCCAGACGCTACGTTTACAACTTCGACTGGTTCGTGTTTTCGTACCAGAGAGCGACGGTGACTTGAAAGAGGGTCATCACAACAGCTTGTGCTTCTCTCGAGATTGATCTCCCGCCCGTTCTCAACAGAGGCCTACACCTCGACTTAGAGGTGCTCCAGTGGTCGAAATTGGTCGAAATTTGGGGTGCACGAAATACGACAAAAAAAACAACCCCAAACTACGTAAACGTTCGCACTTTACTTGCGGAAAGCTATTACGGGGGACCATAGTAAATAGAACCAAATCTGGTTGGTAAAAATAGGTAAATATGTAGTTTTTTATGTATACCATAGGTCCTATTAACTATAGACCCCAGTAATACTACAACAACTCCTCACAGGAAACTGCAGCCCGCGAAATTGAGAGATGCTCCTGATGGGGTGTGTGAGGGTGTCGGGTGCGCCAGACGGCAGTCGTAGGCACCCAGAAACGACTCACGAGGTGTTTTCGTGCGTTCGAAGCTGCGAGCCAGTAGCACGAAAAGCTCGCGAAAACGCCAAACAAAATGTTTTTCATCTCACGCAAGGGAGCATAGATGGGGCACAATGTTTAGGTCTTGGTCCGTTGGGCTACTGGTAAAATGTTAACCAATCGCCTACCCGATCCAAGCCTTATTATAACACTCTTCCCCCCCTTCGGAGCAGTTGGTGTTCGTGTGGGGCCGCACGTGCCTATGTGGTCCGCAGTTCTTCACAACCTCTGGGGGGACCCAGGAAGAAGAGCGTTTATCAGATTCTTGACATGAGGAAATAATCCACTTTTCTTCTCAAAAGTGCTTTCTTTCTTCATGGTGGACGTGAAGTTCGAACTCACGACCAAACGACCCATCCATGTCTTCTCAACAGACGCCATGTGTTTAGGTCTTAGTCCGTTGGACTGTTGGTAAAAGGTTAACCAAATACCTACCTGGCGCCCAATAAACCTTATTACAACACTCTCCCTCCCTTCGGAACAGCGGGGTCCTTAGTCTTCGTGCGATGAAGAAATGGCCCTCACTATTACGGGGGGCCGTATTAAATAGGACCTACGGTACACACAAAAACCTATGTATTTACCTATTTTTACTAACAATATATGGTCCTATTTATTATGGTCCCCCGTAGTAGAAGATTGCTGTTCTCCAGGCGGATGATATATCTCGTAGAGACTCGTCGTCGAAGATGCCGCGGGAGGGAACACTACGTCCCCACCATAGATATTGCGGGGGAACCATAGTAAATAGGACTAAATTTTGTTGTTAGTAGTCAAAATAGGGAAACGTGTAGGTTTTTGTGTGTACCGTAGGTCCTATTTACTATGGTCCCCCGTAATAGGTTATAAGATATTGGGCCCGAAAAAGTGCAAAAACGGGCTGCTGATAAAAATCTCAGGATTCTCGTATATTTGCAACAACCATTCTACAACCACGGTGATAAAAATCTCAGGATTCTCGTATATTTGCAACAACCATTCTACAACCACGAAATACAGATCTTGGTTGCAAATCTCTTACTCTAATTCCAAGTCGCGTATGTATATATATGTCGCCGAAACGCCTACGCGCGGGGACTTGACGACGCATTCCTGAGGGTGCTAGCGTCCTCTCGAGGATATACGAAGTACTACTATCAATAGTAACTGCGGTAATTCAGTGACTACCCTGAACGCTACCCGGGTCAACAGGACAAGTTTCCAGAATGTTAATAATTCTGCACACATTACATAACTATACACCACCGACGGATATACAGTTATAAAATGCAGACACAAGTTATTCTGTGAGATCGAGGACTTTGCCGATGATGATGCTCGTATTACGGGGAACCATAGTTAATAGAACCTATGATATACATAAAAATCTATATATTTACCTATTTTTACCAACAATACTTGGTCCTATTTACTATGGTCCTCCGTAATAGTACATAGTATCGTTGTACGCTAGTTCTTGTACTTGAAATTAATATACACAGAATAACGGGAGGAACGAGGAGCGTGACAGACGCCTCTTGAAGTGGTCAACCTCCTGCTAACCGCGTTAAGCTACGAGTGCTGCGTTGGCGGTTCTTCTATTTTTCAGGGCTCTTTTCAACGGTTCTCCCTCCGTGCACGGTGCGATTTTTCAAGTCGAAAATTCTACGGTGCGGTTCCGTGCGGTTTCAAGATTTCGGAAATCGAGTGCGGCTTTTAGATTTCTTTTGTAAATCCTACTGGTGACAGTTCGGTGCGATGGTATATTATTATTACAAGCGCGAAAATCGACGATCTTCCCGCGCCTTTTTTCTCATTGGGCTGCGCAAGCCCTTCGCACGGTTGCATATATATGGCGATTCATGTGGGATATACAACCGTTGTATACTAAATATAAAGTACAATAGATCGAACTTGCCGAAAACCTCCCTGCTCCCACCATTATTGGTGAGGATCGCCGGCTTCACGAAATTCAGCCCACACAAGGCATACCCGGAGTTTGGGCTTCCACACCGTGCGAGGCTGTATCGACCTCGGATACCATCGTTTTCGTCCCCGGCTTGTCGGACTTGTAAGTGTGTGGAAGGGTTTAATAAGCGGGGATGGCACCCTTGTCCTTCGCGTGTGGCGCTGGCTCCAAGAAACAAAGGCAATCACTGATACAGAGCCACCGTGGGGATGTTTGGGGGTTAGTACTCCGTGGGGGGTGGTATCGACCCCGGGGATCACCGTTTCCTTCCCCGGTTTGTCGGAGTTGTATATGTATGGAAGGAGTTCTTTTTTATAATGCGAGGATATTATACTTTCTTCCCCGCGGGCGCTGGCTCCACGAAACACAAACAGACAACGGTCGGTCGGTGGGGCTGGGGCTTCCACACCATGCGGGGCGGTATCGACCCGGGGAATCCTTTTTTCGTCTCCGGACAGTCGGAGTTGCGGAGGAATTTCTGAACCAGGGATGGGGACCTATCGTCCCCGGGTGCGGCGGGATTGGGGGGTTCCCCAGAATGGCAACTCTCGCCGCGCGCGCCGCGGCCCGAACCCCAGCCAATCAGTGATAGAGCCAGTAGGGTTGGGGTTTCTACACCGTTCGGGGTGGTATGATTCCGGACAAACTCGGGTCCCGTCCCCGGGTTGTTGGAGTTGTAGATGTGTGGATTGATTTCGTATCCGGGGATGGGGCCCTGTCGTCCTCGGGTGGGGCTAGCTTTTTCTTCGAGCCACAGCCAATCAGCGATCACCTGGTTGGGCTGGGGTTTCCACACACCGTGTGGGGCGATATCGACCCGGGCGATGATTTTTTCGTCCCCGAGTTACTGGATTTGTAGACGTACGGAGGGGTTTCCGAACCAGGTATGGTGCCCTATAGTCCCCGGGTGGGTGCGGCGGGACTGGGGGGTTTTCCCTAGGAGCAACTCCCACCGCGCGCGCCGCGATCCCTCATTGGCTGAGGGCGGGCGGGGGGGGGGGGGGCTCGACCAATGGGCTTCGGGCTCGGAAAAAGCTGGGATATATGGCCTCTGCCAGATGATATCAGCAAGAGGGCTTCCAGCGAGGGACTCCACCAGTCTCGCTGGCCTCGCACTCAGTAAGTCTTGTTCTTAGAGCTTGTATTATCACGGAGTGATCCTCATCGGACCACGAGCCAGGTGGCTAGGGGACATCACACAGGATCCCCGGCCACTGCTCCACTCACACATGCGATTACACTGAAACCTCCACGGCTTGGTATCTTTTGGCTACAGCACCCCCAAAGCGAGTTCACTCGACACGAACGAGCTTGACAAAACCAAAAAACCAAGACGAAATCGCATGCGGCAAATCACAAATCAATGCTGAACTCTGAAGCAATTTTAATCTTGAGCGCACGGGTCATCCGTAATTTGCGCAATTCCTTCACGACGAATTCAGGCGCAGCAGAATAAATCGACCGCAAAGACTCCCACGTGCGCTCCTCTGCTTCGAAACCATCCCAATCGACCAAGACAATCACCTCGTTGGCATCATCTTCGGCCACATGCACCAAAGCATTCATGCGGCATTCACCCTGCGCAAAGGAATGTTGGAAAACATCCTTCAGATCAGCGGTGACGTTCAACGTCGCATCCGCATAAAATCGTAAACGAGCCACGTGAGCTTGATGCACCTTCCCAGAAACGATGTTCTGAACTGAGTACACATGATCATGATCAGCTGCTACCACACGCCACGGACCAGTCCATGTGGACAACAATTTCGGTGTGGCACCCTGCCGACGAACACGAGCATACAACACGAAATCACCAACCGCAAATTTTGGCAACACCACCTGGCCCTGAGCCTGTTTACGTTTGTTGTCGCGAGACACGGCAACAGCTGCGCGAATATCGGCGCAAAATCTCTCCTGCTCTGCAACGACTTCACGGACGTTCGCACGCAACAAGTCAGCATTCATCACGTCAACATTCCACCTGCCATCAGACTCAGAAACGAGCGCCGAGAAATCGGTACGCGGAGCACGCCCAAACATCACGCTGTACGGAGTGCTTCGGTAACGTTCACGAAACGAAGTGTTCAAGGCCCACTGAGCGGCCGGCAAAACATCAACCCACTCCGAAACCTGACGACGCTGTTCTGACAGAATGGAACGCAGAGCACGTACCACCTCTTTTACCATGCGTTCACACGTACCGTTCGACCACGGCGTGTAAGCGACAGCAAAACGATGTTCGATGTGCAACGCGTCGCTCAACAAAGCGAGCACCCTGTTCTTGAAATGCGTGGGCGGTATCACTCACCCACACACGCGGCACCCCCAAAGTCTTACACCAGGCTAGCAAATGCTTCGCTGTGACCTCGGCTGTACAAGCCTCGGCCGGTTCCAACGCCACGTAGTTGGACAAATCATCCATGATGACCAAAACATATCGGAAACCATCCTCATCAGGCAGGCCATCGCTACCTTCGGGCCCGCTGTGGCCAACATACAAAAAATCAAAGTGCACCACTTCTCCCGGAGCGGTACCATGCACCGTGTCTCCGTAGGGACGAGGAATGAGTGCACCTGCACGCGTGTCTACACAGTGCAAACACTGGCGAACGAATTCGCGAACCTGAGAATCCATGTGAGGCCAAACACAATATTCCTTCAGGCGAAACAAAGTCGGCGCCACACCACGGTGACCAGCCGAGCGCATGTGCGCGCACACCATCAAACGAGTTTGAAGAGCAAGATCATCCGGCGGAATCCACAAGACGTCACGCACCCCAACACGCACACGAAACAAACCATCATCGGCCAAGGTAGCTTGACCGAAGGTTGTCGAAAATTCATGAACACCAACGCCTATACGAGCGACAGACCTTTGTTGCGAGGCACGAATCACATCCAATGCGGGAAGCGAATCGTCAGCATTACATGGGCTGTGCACGGCAACCGAACGAACAGGCACCGTAGGAACTTTGACCCAACGAGACAACAGATCCCCCCAACAGTTTCGATCGCCAGGGATGTGTTCGATTGCATAGCGGTATTGTCCTAAAACACCCTTCCAATTCTCTAGGCGTTGTGCCATGGTCTTTGTGACCGTCGTGACACACTTCTCCGGATTGAAAATGTACTGCAAGTTTCGATGATCAGTAAAGATATGAACACCACCCCAAAGCAGGTATTCGAGCCTCCGGAACGTATTAACGATCGCAAAACCTTCTTTGTCGACAGTCGCCCAGCGCAACTGCGAACCTGTGAACGAACCACTCAGAAATCCGAGAGGCTCGTGAGACATGCTTTCCAACGCCAATCCACTGCGAAATTCGTGTTCAGGCACTTGGGTGAGAAAACTACCCCAATGGAAATCAGAAGCGTCAGGAAATATCAAAACAACGCACCCGGGACGAGGATGATGAAGCGGCACTGCTTGCGCCACCAAACCCCGTGCGGCATTCCACGCCCGCACCCGATCCTCCGTCCACGCGGTATCCTTGATGACACGATTGCGCGCCACTCGCTTAGTCCGACGTGTAGCCCCAACAAGGAGCTCCTCCAAAAAATCACGTAACGGTGCTACCGTTTCCGCTAAACGTGGTAACGATGTACGCAACCAGTTGACAGCCTGCAAGAATTGCATTAGTTCTCCAGCGTTTTCGGGACGACGCATTTCACTTAAACCTTGCACTCGAGCGGGGTCATGGGACACGACACCATTGGAATACACCTTACCACACCAGACCAGTTCACGAGAGAAGAAGGTACACTTGTGGGCGGCGACAAACAGTCCAACATTCTCCAGGCGTTCAAGAATGTCATCAAGCAGCTGCAGAAGAGCTTCTTCGGTGTCTGCGAAAAAGAAAACGTCATCGACCCAAACTTTGCAATCCAAACCACGCAACACTTCAGTCATGACACCTTGGAAATAAGAAGTCGCATTCAAAACACCTTGGGGAACACGGGTAGGCGTGAACAAACCGTCGCTTGTCGCCATGGTGAAGACGTCTTGCGCCTCCGGAGCCAAAGGCATCTGCCAGTACCCTTGAAGTAGGTCCAGCTTGCCGAAGAAACGCGCCCCCAGCAGATCTCCCATGTCTTCATGGTTGGGCATGACGCCCGGGGACTTCTCCACCTGTGCGTTCACCGCCGAGTAGTCGCTCTCACCAAACGGAAAGAGTCCTTCTTGGGCACCGCCATCGCCGGACTCGCCCACACCGCCTGGATGTTGTGGTAGACAAAGCCAAAAAACACCAAAGCAGCAATGCACTTCGAGAGCCAGTCCCTTTTCGTCGGTTCGTACCGACGTGGCGTTGCCTTGACAGGCTTCGCCTGTTGCTTCAGCTGCACTCGCATCGGCTCCACTTGCGCTGGCGGATCACCACACAGCGCACGGCGAAAAGCACCCACGCGACGAGCCAAAATTTCGCGCAAACGGGTTGCTCCGCCGACGCTTAATCCACTCTGCTCTGCCTGCTGCACGCTGTCCTCCAACGCCCGTTCTCGGGCCGTCCGCTCCTCCTCCGGATCCATGAACATGTCTGGCCCCCGGTCGACCAAATGTTCCACCGCCTTGTCCTCCGGAGCATCCACCGTAGCCTCGGTCTGAAAAGCACGCACGGAAACCGTCACTCTGCGCGCCGCAAGGTAACTCGGAGTCTCCACACCGGTCGATACCGGCACTGCGCGAGGGCGAAGCTTCTCCAGAGCTTCACGGTAGACGTCGATGCCAAGAGCTTTCATGGTAGCCATGCCAAACAGAACGACGTTATCTGTACCAGGCATGACCGCGAAAGTGATGGGCTCCAATTTCACCGCTCCCCACGGCGTCCGTACACTCACGGCAATCGGCACCGTTTTGTGCGTGACCATCACTGAAACCCCCGTAGCGGTTTTCGCCTGCTGCGGGCCATTTTCGAACGGAATTTGCAGATCGGCGCCGCCGAAATGCGAAGACAGCTGCTGAAGTAAGCCGACACCGATGGACGTGAGCGCCGACCCCGAATCAAGGATCACACGCGCCATCAGCGAACCAACCGACCCTGGCAAAGAGAGATCAGCGCGTAAACACTCAGCGCTGCGATCGACAGGCACTTCACCTGCCGTTGAACTCTGGTCGGTACCAAGAGTCACCTGACGCCATGGCTGCCCTCCTACAGCCGGCGCCGAAGAAATAGAATCGGCGGTCCACCCCGACCAAGACGTCGAATATACAGACGGTTCCGGCGCTACCGCCCCTGCAGCAGCACCAGACACTGACTCCGCCCGCTCGGTGGATGGCGAAGTTCTCGCTCCAGCAGCACCCACCGATGTTCCAGCTCCTCCAACGTATACAGCTCGGCCGGCAACAGACGAACCAGATCCCGACCCAGCGGCTCCTGCCGCTGGCGCACCAGAAGTTGAAGAAGCAACAGCAGAAGTTCCACCGCCCGCTGTCAATTGATTGCCACCACGGCCACCGCGCCCGCGTCCATGGTTGAATCTGCCCCGGCCGCCATTGCGGCCCCCGCGATACCCTGACGACCCGCGCCCACCACTGCTGGGAGCTGTGCCGCCACCGCGAGCTTTTGGGCAATCAGAAACATAATGGTTGGGATCACCACACTCGAAACAGACGCGAACAAACGACTTTTTCGCGGATTGCTGCTGTTTCGGTTTCTGCTGCTGTTGGCGTCGCGGTTCAGCTGCCCCTGCAGCATCTTTCCGACCATACGCCTCGATGAATTTCCACTGTTCTGCAGCAGAAAAAATTTGGTCCATGACCAATGCCGGGTCCTTCTTCCACCCTGCAGCGTACGTGAGCTGACCTTTTACGTACTTTTTGAACTCGGACGGCCATAAGCCATCCACCAACGCCATGCTCACAAATTCCGCCGGTCCGGGCAACCACGAACGGTCCTGCGCGCGGTACATGGCATGCACCGCGTGATTCTCCGCAAAATACTTTTCCATAGCGGAGTTTACCATCATCGCGCGGTCTTTGACGGATGTTTCACCGCCCTGCTTTTCATCGCGCCTCATTGAGAGAACGCGACGCAAGTCCGCTGCCGCCCGCGAGGTGTCAAATCTGTTGCTGGTGGTTGTGTAACCGGCGTGCTGCCTAACAGCGTCCAACAACTCCGAGGCGGTCATCGTAGTCTGATGCTTGTAAAATCCCTCAAAACACCGATGAATGTAATTGGGGATAAGCTGGCCCATGCTCACTTTGGAGTGCTGAACCACCCCCTGAGCGTTGGCGAGCTGCAGCCGTTCCTCATAATCGAGGTACGCTGCGTAAAAAACACGAGAGGCCTGCTCGGTCCACACCTCTCCGTATTTCGGTGGAGTCAGAGACTCCCCTACCACCAGCGGCGTGCTTGCCGTGTGCGCCATAATCCACAGCAGTCCACCTGGACTCTACTGTAATAACGGAGAAACTGCCGCCTGACCTGTGCGTCCTCCAGCTCCCGGAGCGTCCTCCCCTGCTGTGCGCTTCAAGCCGTTTCGATCCGTCCAACGGGCCAACTGCCTTCCCAGCTGTGACCCAATACTCCGCAGCCGAAAACTCCTCCAACAGAAGTTCCGCGAATATCTAGATATTATGGCCTCTGCCAGATGATATCAGCAAGAGGGCTTCCAGCGAGGGACTCCACCAGTCTCGCTGGCCTCGCACTCAGTAAGTCTTGTTCTTAGAGCTTGTATTATCACGGAGTGATCCTCATCGGACCACGAGCCAGGTGGCTAGGGGACATCACACAGGATCCCCGGCCACTGCTCCACTCACACATGCGATTACACTGAAACCTCCACGGCTTGGTATCTTTTGGCTACAGATAGAACGTATCTAATACCTGGTATATATTATTATTGTACTTGCCATCTGACAATGTGCTCAGCTCTTATTCCAATCATACCATCCACATGGAAAGGGTAACCGGAGCCCAATGACTTAAAACATGGAAGGTGCTATCAATCAGACCAATCTAGTTTCTACAAGCACCTCAAAGAGTTGGATTTCGAGGGGAAGAAATCGTGCAGCTCTAAATACATCAAGGACGCAGAGGACAATTTGCTTCGTGACATTGGGTTGATTCGCGATCGGTGGGTGCAGTGGCTCAGCTCTTAGCTCAACCCTAAGTCGCCAGCGCTTGACCCGAATATCATAGGAGAGCTCAAGGTATACACCTCTCGATGATTTACCTTCGATCTTTGACATGGAGGGAATCATCAAAGAGCATGTCAGACCGAAGGGCTGTTGGACCCGATGAGCTTCCCGCTGAATTGCTCAAACTCGCCTTAGGTGGAGATCGCGATGGAAAACGCCGTATACTAGAATAGTTCCACGCCATTGTGATCGTCATATGGCAAGGCGGGGGCATACCGCAGGAGTGGCCAAACGCCACGATCATAGTGCTGCACGAGATGAAGGACCGGACTGAGTGCGGTAGCTATCGAAGCATCTCGCTCGTGGCACACGCCGGCAAGGTTCTCCTCAAAGTAATCGCCAATCGCCTCAGAAATTGCTCCAAACGGGAAGGATATTTTACCAGAGGAGCAGTGCGGCTTCAGACCGCAACGGTCGACGATTGATATGATCTTCGTGGTTCGACGACGTCACCAGTTGGTACGAAAGAAGAGACCCCCTCTTCACACGTGTTTCGTCGACCTCGCCAAGGCATACGATTCAGTCGACCGGACTCTCTTGTTGGCCGTGCTCGCTCGGCTTGGCGTATTACGAAAGATCCCCGTGGTTATTCGCCAGCTCCACCATGAAATGCGTGCGCGCATCCGGACGGACGACGGCGAATATTCAGATTGGTTAGGCGTGGGGCAGGGCCTACGGTAAGGATGCGTGCTCGCACCATCGTTGTTCAACATGTTCTTCACTGCCGCACTGGCGGTGGAGCGGTTTAGCGCCAATGCAGATTCTGATGTGGTGAAGGATATGGTGTGCACCAAGGTGAGGGATGAAAATGGGGGAGGGGGGGAGCGAGGAGGCCGGAGAAAGGGCGAGATAAACCCCAGGAGATTGCGGCGGAGCCGCAACCGATCTGGGGAATGCTGCATGCAGACGATGCGGGCATCGTTTCCAGATCGAGGAGCAGCCCTGCGAAGATTATGGCAGATATCGTTGCAGTGTGTGGTTCGTTCTGATGGACAGTTTCGGAAGCCAAGGCGGAGACCATATGCCTGATGACGAAACGTATGAACAGGGTGGCTTTCGTTACTGAGGCAGCCGGCCAGGTGTATAAAGAAACCACCAACCTTTTGAATTTTGAGGCAACTGGTGCGAGAACGCCGACCTTAATGCCCAAATCAACGGGTGCATGCTGCTGGGCAACCCACGTTTCGGACGGTATAGTTTGCCACTGTACGATCAGCCCGTCGCACCGCTCTGGCTCAAACTACGAATGCTTAAAGCCGAGGTAGTGGAGACCATGCTATACGGGTGTGTCACGTGGAGCCCAACCGCGGCCCATCTCGCCATACTGCGGACAGCTCACCACTGATTGCTTCTCCACTGAATCGGATGGAAGAGGAAACCTCGCGACGGCTATCACATGCGTTCATACGCAGACGCGATGGCCAAGACTGGCCGTGAGAACGTCTAGACGACAGTGCGAAAGCGGAGGATACTTTTCGCGGGGTTCGTGGTTCGTACGGCTAACGAGGGACTACCCAAACAAGTGATGTTCGGGGAACTGGGGGGGGGGCACAGGGTTACTTGGGAGGGCAAGAGCAGGACTGGATGGGTCGTATCGAACGCTACCTATCGTTGTTAAACTTGCCCATCGAACAGAAACAATGGACGATGACAACGAAGAAATCGATCAAGTGATTCAGACGTGTTGAGGAAGCGGCAGAGCAGTGCATGAAGCGCTGGTTCGTTAAGGAGAAGGATAATATAGCCAAATGACGAGCGCTTGAGGCACAAAATGCGCAGCAACTTAAGACGCCGTTGGGCCCAAAGCTCGGGGGGGGAAAGGAAGAGGAGCCGCGTTGAAGGAGACGTAGCAACAGCATCTAGGCCGGTTAAGAAAGTGAAGGCACCCGCCGAAACTTGGCACTGGCCGTCTTTCTAGATGAGGCGCCCAGTCACTGCGGCCTAATGCTGTGTTACAATCCCTGTTTGATTTGTTTAATTTGTTTATTTTTTTGTTTTATGTTCTTTTTTATGCTCTATTCCCTGCCAAGTCGGTGGTACCCCCCCCCCCCCCCCCCCTTCCCGTACCCCGCCATTTTGCGTCGGCTCCGTCGCCTTATTGCTATATTTGTGCGACCCTTTGCTTTTCTCCATTCGTTTCCGATTGTGTTGACATTTTGTTTAGCCCCCCCTTGATCCGTTCGTCTCTGTCCTCTTTGTGTTGGTTGTGTCGTCCTTGACCCACCAACTGGACAAAGGACTGCTCGTTTTTCGCTTGTTGTTGGCTCTTTTTCTTTACCCTCTTCTTGTATTTTTGCCTTCCGTCTGGTCTTCTTGTGGCGTCCTTATGTTGGCCCATTGAGCTCGACTTATCACAGGCCTGATCGTAGCAGCAAACAGCAACCTTGTCCTCGGGCCTCGGCCTGCGCCCTGAGCTCATGTTTACTTCGTGTTTCTTCCTTTTATTTTTTTCCTTTCTTTCTACTTTCTGATCCCTGTTCGTGTTTTTTTAAACCTTTTTCTTTTTTTCCGAGCTTACATATAATACCATGGACATGTTCCTGGTGTTATTTGGTTGCAAGTGATACGGGATGGTATACCATAGTTCGTTAGTACTGTTTACCTTACGGACTGGTATGATACTGTCGTGCGAACTATTACGTCCTTGTTTGTTTTCTCGCATCGAGATGCATTCTTTTTGTTACATCCTGTTTTGAAAGGCAGGATTTCAGGGAAGGGAGCTAATGTGAAAAAAACATCATCATCATCATCATCACTTGGAAACATTAAACCAATAATGCAGTGCTCCTTGACTAACTCTACTGACTCCTGAGCGATGTTTCACGATTCAAATTTGAAAGGGTGAGGTTTGCTTACGCCTGACCGCTCAGATCTAACCAAGCGACGAATCCATCCAAATTATGTTCCCCCTCATGAAAAATATCAATACACTCTGAACACAAAGATGCTTCGCAACGACCCGCCTACAAAACCCTTAAGCAATAAATTCTCACACCCATTTCCTTCCCCATTCTAGGCAGAGTAGCGTTCTTCTGCCCAATGCCTATAACCCCCAACTCAGCCTCTATGTTCCAACCCTACGCCATCGACATCAGCTCCCCTTCCCCTTCCCTCCTCCCTCTCGTCTCTTGACGGTCCCGTAATTCGAGCTTGTACCGGTGAACTCGGCGTGAGATCGCAACCTGAAAGGCCATTGAAACTATCTGTGAAGAGCATTCCTTGCAGATGCCTTTCTTCGCGATTGCCCTCCCACCCCTTTCTCCGACCACCTTCGTCTACATCTGATCGATAAATTCGCTTGCTTCTTTCTCTTCCCAGACGCCCAAAGCTTTCCACCGCAAGAGTGACAAGTCTATGGCTGCGCTCGTCAAAGGATACATGTCCAACGCGGGCGTAGGGGTTGGGCTTTCGCGCCTCGGAAGTTGAAGCAGCTGATCCATCTTGGTCAGCACTTCCACCACGCAGGTGAACCTCTGCTTGCGTATAGGTGATATTAATTACTGTAGTACTCTCTTACGTCCGAAGCCCGACGTCGACGCGTCTCGGAGGCCTCCCCTCTCGATCGCGATGTCCATGCGTAGGCCCCTCTCGGCGTTAAAGGGGGCACCGCTTCCCACTTGGTGGCGAACGAACATCCGCTTCAGCAAGCGGGAAGTCGCGTGGACCAAGGGCGGGTATTGATTTTCCTGCGCGCCTGCACGGTGGTACAAACGTGCATGTCGAGTGTTGGCGTCCGCTGCACCACAGGCAGGACACGTCGCCACCAAGTACTCCTCGCCCCTGAAATGTCGCCTCCCTGCGTACAGGAACTCCTGGGCTGGTATGACGCGTTGAGCGTCCACCGGCCTCGCTCGTGACTATGCGGCAACTCCTGGTCCTGACTGGCTCCGTTGCCTACCTTCGCACATTCGGGGGTCTCGCTCTCCCCGAAAGAGCCCACCTCCTCCGGCGGATGCGCATGGATGAGGAATCCGTCCAGAGACGTGATGTACCGGTCGTACCGCACCCGGTTGACATATTTTCCCATTTTTTCCTAGGCTTTGTGGGAATTGTGGTGTCAGCGTCGTGCGCTGCCAACACTTCTCAATCAAATTCCCGCATGCGCCTACCTCCTCAGGTCGAAAAGCCCTGTCCCTCCATCCCCGCGGCACTACTTCGCCCATCTCTTCTTCCGTGACCCCGTCATCATCTCGGAGGCTTCTCACCCCGAACATAATGCTGGTCGCCAGTTTTGAACTTGCAGGCTGGTAGATTCCTCCGCACCTTCTCCCCCAGACTGCCAGAGAGGTCGGCCAGGATTGCGGATAGCGTTGCCACTAAGCTCCCTACCGATGCGGACATCTTTTTCGCTTCTGCCGACAACATTTCGAGCCCCCTGGCCCCCGTTGACAAGCTAGCCTGGGCACGCTGGTGGGGTAGCAGTGTATGCCGCTCTGCCATGCACCCCTCCTCGAAAAACGTCGATTCTTCCGCCGCTCCAGGAAGTTCAAGAACATATTTGAACCTCCATATTGCGCCATAATCTGCCCGTCGACAAGCTGGCAGGGACAGCGTTGGGTCCATCACCCGCTTGACATACGTCGTTCACTGCACCATGGAGCCGGCGACTATGATGCTAACTGCTTGTTCATCTGGTATTCATGGCAGGGTCCGCGCGAGTCGTTCCGCACCCCCATTTCGCACGATTTGTATGGCGTTCTTTATCGCAAACTCGTCGGTATCGACGGGTACCCGAACTACCTTTACCCCTCCCTTGTCCGCGATGCGGACACCTATTCCTGCCAAAAGTGATATCTCTTCCGGCGTGGGCGCGTGTCCCGTTGGGACCAAGGCAACCGTCTTGTCCGGATTGACGTGTATGCCCCTCGCTGTCAACTCTCGCTCGAGGAAGGGCACCGCTCCCACCGTCCCGGGTGATATCTCGTCGACCGCGATAGTGATGCCATCGAGGTATGCATAGGCTTCGACCCCCTGCGATTCGCATTCCTCCCGAATCCTCGTAAGCATCGGCCGCAGTGGCAGGCATAACAGAGCCGGCCCCAAAGCGTCTCCTTGTGACACCCCACGGGAGCATTCGAGCTGAGTCCTTTCTCCCGTGCCCATCTGGAAGAACACTGAGGCGAACCTGTCACCATAGCACTTGGTTACAAAGTCTGTAACCCCTGGCATGCAAGTGGCCACCCGCTGGAGCATGGGCTTCCATAGGATCGAGTTCAACGCGTCAGACGCGTCTGTCTGGATGACCCAGATGCCTGTCTCACGATGTGTTCGGGCATGCAACGCTACATGCTCCACCCCTTCCGACAACACAACCCCAAACTGCCGTGCTTCGAGATTGAGCTCCCCCATACGCGGTCTCCACTCCCTCATAGTCCCTGCCGCAATAAGCTCAGCGTCATCCTCACACAAACCGGGCGGCATTTCCCCCCAGGGCCGTGAGGTTTGACTGCAGCAAAGAGCTCCCAAACATCCGGCGGAGGTTTATTCTCCATTCTCCCCCAGAAGGCTTCGATGGCGGCGCCAAAGTGTTCTGGAGCAAATTGGGTCCTGATCATGGACCGCACTGTAGGTGTGAAAAGCGCAGACTGTCACTCCGCGCTCCAGCTAGTTCGTTGCGAGATTTCATGACCTCGAAAGCCATCTGAGGGTTAAACTCTCGTTCCGGGCGCTACGTGGGGTCGCTCCCTTCCTCTGGTTCGGTCACACTTGGCACCCTAGCTGCCGCCGCTGCTCCCTGGTCGGAGTTTCGGTCTTCTTCAGGGATTTTTTCCTTCAGTATTGTCCATGTAGCTTCTTTGTCGGGAGTGCGCGGTTCCGCTAGAAGGCTCCACGCTGCTACTGTTATCCTCGCTAGGTGGCGGCATGCTGATGCGGCCCTGTCGAATTGGGCCGCGTCCGTTGCTTCGCGTGCCGGCCCCCGGAGACGTGTCGCCATGCCTTCGTTGTACTCCATAAGGCATGGGAGAATCGCGGTCAGGTCCCTGCGTTCGGCAGACTTGAAACCTCGCCGCCCGACCCATTTGTCCGTCCTGAGATTGAAGTAGGGATGGGAGGATGTGCCACAGCTCGAGCGCACGCAAAAGGGAATCCAGCGTGTCTGGGCCCCCGCTCGGTCGGTGTGCCCCCAAATCGTGGTTGACGAGACCGAGCGAGTGGGTGATAAGCTTGGTGTGAGTAGTTGCCAGTTTCGGCTGCACTTTGGCGACCGTGATGAACCGCATCTAGAGGTCGTTCAAGGACACCCTGTCGAAAGGACCTGCCACCCCTAAACTATCTTGGTGCCAGGGGTAGGAGAGCTCTCGGCGGTCTCTCTCGTCGTCCTCTTCGGGCCTCCCCCATGAAGCGACGGCTGCATCTCGAAGACCGGCGTCGGCCTGTACAGCGGCATCAAGGGCTTCCCGTCTCCTGCGTCGGGCCCCGCACCCACGCTCGCTGCAGGCGAGCGGCACAAGTGTCTCCCTTCGCGCCCCCTCGCTCCTAACTGCCACTAGCCCGCATCTCGCAAGGACGACGTGGTACCCGTCCCCGCACGGTAGCCTTACGACGCGGTGTCACTGGTTACCCGCTGCGGTGCAGACCCCGTACGATATGCGTTCATGGCTCCCGCCCAGGGAGGCGTGCAGCCCAGCGCTTCCCTCTTGCGCCTCTGCAGTCCCCCTGCGTACCCTTCTACCCGGCGGCTCCTCCGGGCGGTCAGACCGCTGCCTTCCCCTGCGGGAGCTCTCCCTCCGCGTCCTCGCCTTTGAGGGCCCCGGTTGCCGGTCGTTGGGGGTGGAGCGCTGCCCCCCCCCCCCCCAGCGCCACGTTCCCCGCCCCTGCCTGTATTTCTCTCGGCACTGGTTGCTCGTGCCCCTCGTCCTTGCCCCGGTGGTCTACATCGCCTTTCCCTCTCAGTTACCCCCCCCCCGCTCCCCCATCTAACACAGAAGTCTCAGTTTCCGGTGTTGCCGGAGCGGTCCCTTGTCGCGTCAAGGTAGCCGCTGCGCTCCGTAGCTAGAGCTGCGTATCCCCCTCCTCTCCGGTGGCTTGACTCCCCCCCGTTCTTCCCCTTGACGTTCCTCCGTGGCCCCGAGGGTCTTCCCCGACCGGGTTACTATTACGAAGGGGGCATGTAAATGGGACCTACGGTACACAAAAAAAACTATATATTTGCCTATTTTTGCTAATAATATTTGGTCCTATTTACTATGGTCCCCCGTGATACTCAATTCGAGGGACCCCGCTTCCTACCGGGCAGGCTCAAGGACCGAAAACCGAGGAAGTGCCCTCCTTCCACTTGGCGCTTCTCGTACGTGGATACACCATTTCGTCGAGCGCTCATCCCAAACAGGGTCCAGGTGTGGGGGGCGATATGGGGCCTTCTTCCCTGAAGGCGCAAAACAACGTATTAGGCCCGGACGTTGCTTGCATGGATCAGTTGGCGCTAGCGGTCAACGACTTGTGTCCAGCCTAGTGGGCGAGGGTTCTCGATGTAAGCCCCCGAAGGTAGACCCAAGGTATCACAAAACAGGGTACACAGGAGGAATAGTGCTGTTTCGCAATATCCCTGGGCATGCAACATGTCCTCGCACGTGTTGTTTACACCGGTGCGTTGGTAGTCGGTCTGGTTCAGCTGCGAGGGTCTCCGGCGACTATCGTCGAGAACCGAAGGGCTTTTGAACGCCCTCGGCCATCTCCCGTCTGCATCTTCCTCGGTCCCGGGTGCTTCTCGGGCGAATTCCGCTGGGTGGGGAGGTCGTCGTCTCATCGGACATTTCGATTGGCACGCTAGGCAAGGCCGCGAGTCTGCATACCGGCGCGCAAGACGGTCTGCGCGTTCCAGCATGCAAAGGGTGTGCACCCGCCCTCCATGGTTGCACGGTACCTGTATCGGTGTGTTCACGCTCCCCAGACCGTCAACTGGGTCTATCAGGGTCTTTCCGCAGTAGCAGCATGGCTCGTCCCCCGCTTTTATCACGGGTCCGCCTCGGAGTCGTCCACGTCCAACTCGTCCGTTCCCTTCGTCCCCTGCCCCTGACGGCACGTCTTCTCAACGCCACGCTATGCGGAGCTGTTGGCCGCCGCCCCCACTGACGGCGTCGTCGGTCCTCAAGTGGAGCCTCGGTAAGGAACCCACCAAGTGAGCTGCGCTCCGCCTGGGCCGTCTGGCCTCCCCAACCACTACGACCCCGAACCTGTCCTGGCCCGCATCACCCGCCCCCTCGGTAGTGATGACGCGCACCTTGATTGGACTTCCCAGCCCCAGAAGTCGAACCTGTCACGTGTCTCCATGTTCTGACCACACGCCCTACATGGCATTCGTATGTGTTGTTGCGGATCAGACGCACCGCATCCGTCCTTGTCCGCGTCCGACTCCCCTCGCGTCGTTGAAACTCGTGTCAAGTCTACCACTTCCTGCGCCGTGGTCGCCTCCGGAAATAATCTTTCAGCTTGTAGGACCCTTCCCGTCACAACAACTTTGTCTGCTAGGCTCGAGGCGTTCCAAATGATGCGTGTCTGGGCCACGAGGAGACCCAAGGTATTTTGTTGGTGTCCCGAGTGTGAGGCGGGGCTCGGGCATGTGATCATGGTCGATGTGGTTCCAAGCGCGCAGCGGAGGTGCAAGCGACATGAATAGGCCATCCGCACATGGGTCCGGTCCTCCACCACTCCGTTGCTTATACTGCAGCTAATGCGGCTACCTCTTGCTGCATCCCTCCTGCGGCAGACCTCGCCCTTCGTGCCGTTCTCTCCTCTCGTTCCGGCATTCCCCGTCGAGTCGTTGTTACGGCCGCCGACATCACCTCATCGCTGTGCTCCTGCAGTGCTCGCTAGTCACACTGGTCTACCGTTGCGGTCGCCCGCCACGTGGGGCACCTCAAGTCAGTTTCGGCTCTAACGCGGAAAACACCAAAACACGGTAGGTCGAGACTGTGAGTGCAACACTCCAGGTGCACCTGTGGGTCACCTGACGCTTCGTGGCACACACTGCATTCTTCCCCCTCTTCCTCGCCCGGCTGCTGTAGACCTGATGATGGCAGCGATGGTGGTCGGCGTGGCGGCTGCGCTGATACAGCTGCAGGCGCGGTTTCCATCCCTGTCTCCATCCTTGGTGTCCGAGGCGGCGATAGCAATGGCGGCAATGTCGGCGACGTTCCCGTCAGCTGGGTCGGTGATGGCGAGGGCAGAGATGTCGGCGACGACACCGGCAGCGGGGCCGGCGGAGGTACCGGCGACGTCGTTGGCGAAGATGTCGGTATCGGAGCCACCGGCGATAACAGCGGCAATGTCAGTGGTCGCACCTACAGTGAGGTCGACGCCTGCATCGACTGGGACGGTTCAGAGGCTAAGACCACCTCCGGAGACAGGAGTAGCGGTGAGGGACGCACGACTCCAGTGTCGAGAGTGCTCCTGCGGTGACGATAGAGGCGGCTGGGAGAACGGTGAGGTACCAAGAGGTAGCGGTGGCGTCCCTCCCTAAGTTTGAGTGTATGGCAGCCTCTCCGAAACCTGCTGCTGCTATGATGGCGATGAATGCGGCGGCGGTGTTAGCGGTGGTGGTGGCTACGCCGGCCGCTCTCCTTCCTCAGGCGGCTGATGGTGCTGCGCAACCGCCTCTGTGGTGCCCACCAATGGGGCAGGCGGTAAAGCTCCCGAAGGTCGACTTGCGGGCGGCAAGGCTCTCTCCGGCGATGAAGTTGATACCGCGGCCATTCCCTCCCCTAGATACTGCGGCCCCAATGACGAGAGTGATGGAACAGGTGTGACCGAAGGTGGCGGCCTGTTTCGAAGCGGCAGCATCCCCCGAGGTGGCTCATCCGACGTTTGCGGCGGCGTCAAGACCGTCTTCGTTCTTGTTTCTGAAGGCAGCAGCCGTACCGTCGCCAGAGGGGGAGGCGGGGCTTACGATGGTAGCCCCCTGTGAAAATGTCCCCGCTCCCCACTCCTCTTCATGGGTCCTCCTCCCGTATCATTTTCTCGTGTACGCACCCTCGCCCTGGTGGAGATATGTCCTTCGACAGCTCTCTTGTTGGTATCATCCGCCTTTTGAATACTTGCCACTCTGTCGGCTGCGGGTGAATCTTGTTCGTTCTCCCCCGCGTAGATCATCCGGAAATTGTGCTGTTGCCGGCTTGGCCCCGCCCTCCCACTCCCCTATCCGTCCTCTCCCTCCATTGTACGTAGGCCCCCCTTGCACCGCGGGCGTGGGTTCCCTAGGGCAAGACCCCGCCTGAATACATAGTCCGCGGTGATCATTTTCAAATCTCGGTGTTGCCTCTTGTGGCAACGAGGAGGGGAAGTTGACTCCGGTGTTTCAGCGGGCGTCACTGGTCTGCGCATGTTCTCGCCCGTCAACTCCCCCGGAGGGCCCAGTGGTAGAACCGCCCTGTCCACTACCAACGACTCGGGCGGTCGTGACTGCGCCTCTAAAGCTGCCTATACTGCCCGACCACCTGGGGAGGGCTCTATCTCTGTCCACGTCCATGGGTGTTGGCCCTCGGGTCGTGTCTGCGCCTCCAGAGCTGCCTACGCTGCCCGACCGCCCGTGGAGGGCTCTGTCTCTGCCCACGCCCATGGTTGTTAGCCCTCTTACTCTGTGAGGCGCTGCTTCGGAGCGTCGAGCGGCCCTTGTTGGAGCCCTCCTATTAACACTATTTCACATACCTCCATGTTCTCCGCTTCGGCCGGCCATCCCCTGTGCGTATTCTCCTATCTACGACACTGGTGTGGCGAGGCTTGTTGATACAACTTGCCGTCTCTTCTTCTCCCTCTGCCCTACCCCCTTGCCTCCTCAACTCAGCCAAAACGCCTGCGAGGGTGAATGGCCTCGGGCGATGGTTCTGGGTTGCCTCGGCGATTGTGACCCTAGGCCCTTGGCGCGGGCGCGCCGCCCACCCTGTCGGGGGGGAATTAGACCGCCGCCTACCTCCTAGAATGCCTACCAAGGGTGTCTTCTCTTGCGTGCCGTTACCAACTCCGCGCCTCGTGTCCCTGTTCGAACCCCCACGATGTGACGCAGGCGATTGATACCTCGACCGCGAACGTGGCCATGATGAAAGCCTAAAATCTGAAGCGGACCGCCGCTTCCTACGCCCGACGATTAGGGGGGGACGGAGAAGCAGTTATTTCCCCAAGCCGTGGGGTCCCTGACGCCTCCTGTTGTTGGTGTCCTCCGAGCGCGGGAGTGGTCATTCCGATTCCCGCGCTGATCCACGCCGGCGTAGTCGTCTGCCTCCCTCGGCGGTACAACCACCTCGAACGGTACCGTTGATGCTCCGGGCGTCCCGCTTTTCGCTTAGTCTTCCAGAACGCCCCGTGCTGTGCTCCTGCCTGATGTCTGTAAAGGTGGCGCGTCTACCTCTCCACTCACTGGCGGTCTGAAACGCTGAAGTTGAAGCTCAAACGGCAGGGCGGTACGGGCGGCGGGGCCTGCCTGGGGTCCTGCCGCCGCTATGATACTTCCCATACCATGGGTTCACCAGGCGGACAAAGCTCGATGTCCTCTCCCCCCCTGCGCTTATTTCCGGCGCCATTCTCCGTCACTCCGCTTATCTGCTCTCTTCCCCTTGCCCCTCTATCCCTCCTCCCTCTTCTCCCATGCGCTCCCCCTGTTGCCCCCCCACCCCCTGCCCCTTGCCCCGTCCACCCCCCCCTCCCATCTGCCCGGTTTCCTTTCCCTATTCCTCCGTCCCTTCCACTTCTTTCCTACTTTCTCTCTGCTTCTCCCGTCAGTCCCTCTCCCATCCTTGTCGTTCCACACATCCTCATTTCTCTGCCTCCTCCCTAGATACCGGGACCGCTTCTATATCTCCCTCACCCCCCTCCCTCTCTCGTCATCCTCCCTTCTTCCCTTATATTTCCTTTCGCCACCCTTCTTATAACCCCCTCGCCGCTCCATCCCCGTCCTGCCGCTGCTCCATTCCTCCTTCTGTGTTCAGATATATCTTCCAGCATGGCCTAACCTCTCCCGACTCCTTTCCGTAAAAACCGTCTTTCCCTAATCTGAGGTCACCTCCCCAACTTGTGACACCCACTCGGTGTCGCTGCGGCCGTGAAGCCACTGGGGTCCAGCGGCGGCAGCGGCGCACCGCCGGGCGTGGCTTTCCTCCTCTCAACGGGGTGTCCTACTCCCGCAGCTGCTACTGCTATAACCCCGTAGAATAAGTAGACGTGAGTGGTTTCTACCGCGGTGTGGTCACTGCTACCTCGACATTGGCACGTCCATTCTCTTCCTCTCCCAAGCTCCCTCTCTCTAAGTTCGAGTCTTTCTGTAGAGGTGCACCATCAATAATCCGGTATGTTCCCCTCGAACCTCGCCCAATTTCAGTGCAGCACGTGACAAGGCTGGGCGACAGGGGGTCACGCGTGAGCTCGATCATAGATGGATGTCATATGTTAAGAACAGGTGAAGACCAACTTCCGTAGACAAGGAGGGGTGTGCCTGGACCCTCTAGTACGATCGAGGGCTGGTCAAGAAGAGGGAGGACCAGGAAGGCTTCTCCCGAGTTCAACATTTAGTATATCCCTATAGTTGGCTTGAGGCCATGCTGGCACCCAAGCGTCTCCTGGTCCTTCGGTTTCCGGTGACCTTAATCTCTAGATGCTTTATCGGAACAGCAAAAAAAACATCGTTACTGTGACACGCTGCGTTTCGAACTTCGTCTAGGCCGTGCTTACCGGAAAGAGACCGTGGCTCGACAAAGTGTCATCACAACAGCTTGTGTTTCTTTCGAGATTTCTCGCCCGCAGGTTCTCTACAGAGGCCTACATCCCGACTTAGAGGTGCTGCAGATATCGAAATTGGTCGAATTTTGGGGTGCACAAAATGAGACTAAAACCAACCCTCAACTGAACGTTTGCACCTCACTTACGGACAGCTACAGCTCCTAATGGGGTGTGCGAGGCCGTCGGGGGCGCCCGACGGCAGTCGTAGGCAGCCAAACCGACTCACGATCTGTTTTCGTGTACTCGAAGTTACGAGCGAGTACCGCAAAAAGCTTGCAAAAACGCTAAAATGTATTTGATTTCACGCGCGGGAGCATAGTACAATGGGTACACCGCCGATGAAGAAATGGCCTTCACTACAAGATTGCAGTTCTCCAGGCGGATAATGTGTCGCTCTTTGAGTCGTCCTCGAAGATGCTGCGGGAGGAAAAACTACGTTCCCATGAAAGGTAGAAAGTTGTTGGGCCCAAAAAAGCGCCAAGAAGGTCTAAAAATATCAGGTTTCTTGTGTATTTGCGTCAATTATTCTCATGGATCGAAACACGAATCTGTAGTTGCAAACCCCTCACTCCTAATTCCGAGCCGTATGCATATATTGCCGATACGCCTACGCGCGGGTACTTAGCGACGCATTCCTGAGGAGGTGCCAACGTCCTCCTTATTCGTAGGTATCCGACGTACATATCTTTTTTTTTGTCTTTCGTCCTCTTCTTCATCAGGAAAAAACGAGCGTCTCAATTTCTTCCTTACAACTGCTGTACGAGAGTAGTACAGGTAGCAGGAGTAGCGAATTCCGAACACCCTCTGTATATGACGTCTTTGTTAGTTAGATTATTTGTGTTCGTTTTTTTTGTGTTGCCTTATTCCCTGCCAAGTCGATGGTGCCCCCCCCCCCCCCTCCCGTACCCTCATTCCGCGTCGGTTGCGTTATCTTTTGTAATATTTGTGTGACCCGTTTACTAAGCCATTTTTCTTACTTTTTTTTTCCCCCTCCGGTTTTTTGTTGGCGTTTTGGTTTTAGCTCGCCTTGGTCCGTCTGTCTCTGTCCTCTGTGTCTATTGTGTCGTCCCGTCGTTCTTGACCCAGCAGGTGGACATAGGACTGCTCGTTTTTCATTTGTTCACTATGCGTCTCGTACCCTCCTGTTATCTTCTTGCCTCTCCCGTCCGTGGTCTTCTTGTGGCGTCCTTATATTGATGTATCAGCTGGACATAAAATAGGACTGATCGTACCAGCAAAGAGCACCTTTGTCCTCGGGACTCGGCCTTTGCGCTGAGCGTATGTATGTGTTGATTGTACTCAGAATCCTTCACTCAAAAATAACATAAAACCTTCCACCTCGGAAAAACCGCGTCAAATATTCATCAGAAAATCCCGGTGGTAACGAAACACCGTGTTGTTGAGCGGCTTTGTCAAGAAGTCTGCATGCTGTTTCTCCGACTCTACATGGGTAATAACAAACTCCCCCTTAAAAATAAGCTCGCGCAAAAAGTGGTGTCGTACGTCGATGTGCTTCGAATTCGACGTGCACACTGGATTTTGTGCCAGGTGCCTTGCCCCCTCGTTATCCAATCCTAGACTCTTCATGTGAGTGAGAAGGTGGTTGTGCCACGACCTCGATCTCATCTTCAAAATACACACACGCTGGCTCCCTCACGAAGCACATCATCTAAAAAGAATAGACATGCTGGAAGCAGGTTCCCGCCTCTTTGGGTTGGCCTGGGCTACGCTTGCCAATAGAAGATCACCGGTATCCCACTAGTGTGTTGATTGATCTCTAAAGGTATAGGCGCAGCTGGCACGGGAACGCGTGGTTGACTCCAGACAGTAACACGGAACTCCTCTTATATTATATCCGAGCTGTCGAGTGACAGCTCATGCATCGTATGCAGGTTATTATCCAACATGACGCGGGAATAAACCTCCCGTTTATCCCCCCGAATATCCGACTAAATATCCCTCTCCTATAATCCTATGTCAATATATGGAACTCCCTAATATTAGATGTAACGTCTCCGTCGTGTTTCTGAGCACAATCAATAGTATGTTTGCTTCGTTGTTCTCTCTTTTCTAGTTCCTGTCTTGCTTTCTTGCTGTTTTTTTTTTTTGTAATCCCTTTTCGTTTTCTTTTTTGTTTTGTTTTTTTCCCCTTTTGTTCGTTTGTTCGTGTGTGACATATATTTATAACAGCTGTGTATGTTGTCTCCTTTCTACCCAGCTTCATCAGTACGCCCAGTGTTCGTCCTGGTTGCTTATCCTAGAGAGATACTGATGATGTGGTCACAGACTACGAGACGAAGGAAAACCTAAAACGAAAATAATCGCAAATTCATGGGTCAAGCAAGTGAAATGCCAGCGTACCGGGTACGAGAACACAACAACACGAGCAAGAAATACCAGAAAATGTAACATAAGACAATAAAACAACAATAATCCTGAAATGAAGCATAATGCACATGACGCAACGAGATCAGAAAAACTGCTATTAATAAGAAGGATAGCATACGTACTCAAGAAAGACAGATAGCTGCTGCACGGACGGAGCAACACGAAGGAGAGGAACATGTTCCGGTATACGGGCGGCGGGGAGGGGAAAGGAAACAGAGGGACGAACAAGACAAAAACCAAGAAGGAAGAGAGAAGAGTGCCAAAGAGAAAATCGTACAGTGGGCGCCCGCAGTTAAGAAACATTACGTCAAGAAAAATAGGCTCATATCGGCACGGAAAATAAGAAAATTGGGTTAAGAAACGCGGCTCAACAGTGGGACCAACTCCAAGTCCTACACGATAGAGTTAGATCAAGGTCGGTCGGAATCAAATATGACATTGAGCCTGGACAACCAAATTAACGTTTCTCAACACGGGGCGCCCACTGTACTCCAGGCGGTGATAGAAACATGGGTGCCCGCCTCTGCTAAACAATCGATTCGGGAACCCAGCCACACCTCCTTCCTACTCTCGTCAATAGCGGTGTCAAGTGTCAGTACTGCCGCTGTGGCGCCCCCCCCACCACTGAACAACTCAAGAAGAAACAAAAGAAAAATTTCTATTAATAGAATTCAAGAGTCTCACCAAGTGCATGCTCGTAGGTACTTTTTCTTGCATGAAAAAAATGTTAGCGGGAGGCGCGAGAGCGTGAGTTAGCTACATTCGATGAAAATCGACGAGCAGTGGGAATGCTGAACCCTATGCGCGACAAAAATAAAGGCACGTACCGGGGGGGAGAAGGGACGACACCTGTGACAACGGCTTGTCAAGAAGGTCGCTGAGGGTAAAAACCTTCCTACGAGTTAGGCTGGAAAGTAAAAGTGATGATTAAAAAAAAAAGGGCTTGTGGAAGCGATACCCGACCTATCTTTTCGTTTCTGTATTCGTCGACAGCTGCATCAGTACGGCTGCCCCCCCCCCTCCCCTTGTCGCCGCTCGTGTCGTCCTCAGCTGCGTGGCGCAGCCGGTGTTCCTGCGCCTCTCCATGTGCCACCTCGTCATGAAACAGTCTGCCGCTTCCTGAGATCGAGGATTTGGTCGAAACTCATCTTTGCAAGCTGTGTGTGATACTATTACGGGGGACCATACTAAATAAGACCTACGGCACACACAAAAACCTATATAATTACCTATTTTTATTGACAATATTTGGTCCTATTAACTATGATCCCCCGTAGTATTAATAAGGATACTTCTACCGCGCGTACTGCGAGTTATAATATGGTATTTACCATGGATACGTTCCTGGTGTTAATTGGTTGCAAGTGATGCTGGTATACCACAGCTCCTTGTATTACGGGGGGCCATGGTTAATAGGACCTACGGTACACACAAAAACCTATATATTCACGTATTTTTACTAACAGTATTTGGTCCTTTTTACTATGGTCTCCCGTAATTCGGTTTCCTTTTCGTACTGGTACTTGTTTGTTTTCTCCCGTCGAGGCGCCTTTATTTTTGTTTTTATAGCCTGTTTAGTGATCACAGCACACCTCGGATAACTTAACACTCGGATAACGCTTATCTACGTTATGGGGCCTGACGCAGGGAACACGGCCACGTGCTGACATAGTGTTAGCACTGGAGGAGCAATCCTGTTGGACGCCGCAACACAGTGTTCACTGGAAACCAACGAACATGCTCACGCCTTAACGTCATGTTTCTGCTCGATCCCGTCCAGCTCTGGTACACCAACATTATGCTGCGCCGTGAACGGTGCTTGTACTTACTACTGTAGCATTGTATCACAGTTGGGATTTGACACACTAACATGCGCAGATTGATATCCGCAGATTTACCAACATGACTACATCATGTTAATGTCTACGCAGCGTTGGACATAGCACACCAACATAATGTTACCTTTGATATATCAGAGGAGTGTTACACGTAGCACCTCAGCATTACGTTACCATGTTGGTCAGCGCTAACACTTATAACATTGTGTTACAACTATTAATAGAACACTGACATACTGTAACATAACGTAGTGACCAGCACTACGAACACTACGTTATTCCGACCCCCCGTCTGATTGCTATAGGGCAGACAACGTAACATTTAACTTATGTTAGTGTGATGCGGTGACCGCTCTAGGGTAGTGGTAAGGGTAGGGGTAAGGGACGCAGGCGGTTCTGGCAGCTGGAAAGCAGTGCTTCGCTTCTTCTGATTTAGATCTTCTTATTGATGGCGAGAGCTGAAGAGGTGCTCTAGTAGAGAAGTGAGAGGTAGGGGGGCGGGACTCGACGCCCAGATATACTCGTCGCAACCCACGCCACAAGCTCTCCTAAATTCCTCTTATCTGATGTACGCCTACAGAACTTTCCTATGGCTACCGATCGTTCTTCTGCTAATATAAGAACTTCTCACTTCGTGGTCCTATCTGCGTTAAGGAACATTACTCTCATCTAACGGGTTTTCCGCCCTAGGGAACATTCGTAAGAGAACGTTACTCTCAACTAACGGAATATCTGCCGGGTTAATCCATTCTTTGGATTATTCTCGTATTCGTGGGACTACAAGACTGCAACATATTATATATAGCCTATGAGTACTCTACTCATATCACATTAGCCCACCCTGAATAGTCGTATATGCAGACCACAAGATGGTCGGAGGGTGATGACAAAGTTCATCCCAAACGGCCAGGAAAAAGGTGGTCGAAGATGCGGCTGTTCAAAACAAAAGAAATGAGGCTATAGATCCCCCCACACCTCGTAATAAAACCCAAACACTACGAAGAGGGGGTGTTCGCGGAGAACAACCACTGACGACGACGCCAGATGTGATGCGGTGACCGCTCTAGGGTAGTGGTAAGGGTAGTGGTAAGGGACGCAGGCGGTTCTGGCAGCTGGAAAGCAGTGCTTCGCTTCTTCTGATTAGATCTTCTTATTGATGGCGAGAGCTGAGGAGATGCTCTGGTAGAGAAGTGAGAGGTAGGGGGGCGGGACTCGACGCCCAGATATACTCGTCCCACCCCACGCCACAAGCTCTCCTAAATTCTTCTTATCTGATGTACGCCTACAGAACTTTCCTATGGCTACCGATCGTTCTTCTGCTAATATGAGAACTTCTCACTTCGTGGTCCTATCTGCGTTAAGGAACATTACTCTCGTCTAACGGGTTTTCCGCCCTAGGGAACATTCGTAAGAGAACGTTACTCTCGACTAACGGAATATCTGCCGGGTTAATCCATTCTTTGGATTATTCTCGTATTCGTGAGACTACAAGACTGCAACATATTATATATATATATATAGCCCATGAGTACTCTACTCATATCACATTAGCAATGTTACAATCTTACCCGGCCGATACGCAACGTTATGTCAGGATGTTAGCCTAAACGCGGAGGTCTCTCTAACATTATCTTACGGTATCACTATATGCTGTCTGTAAATACCTGATTTCAACATTTCATTACTCTGTGTTTGCCTAGAGTAGTCAATCCGGGCCTAACACTGTGTTCCTGAGTTACGGTTGGGGCCGAAGTCGTTCTACCGCGTTGTGACTTTACCCTTGGGGTCTTCCCGAGATCTAACATTTGTTTCCTGCATTAGTGAAGCGGCGTCGTGAATTAATATATCATGCAGCTGTTATGGTATCCCCTCTCCCCTGTTGGGGCATTATGGTTCGTAGCAATCGTCCCTGGTAGGCGTTATCGCCTGCCTTTCTGATGAGCACCTTGCCCCTTCGTCCAGAAGACGTCTGGCGAGGCAAGCAGCAACTGATACAAGAGATTGTCTTCTATAGTAACATCGTCAGGCACCTTGTGTGAGTGACCAGATCAGAGCCAAAGGCATCAACATGCTGACAGTAGTCGGCCCCCAGGTCCATACTGCACCTATCTCGGTCTTCACCTCACACACTACGCTTAACACGGCCAGGTTATCTATTTTCGCTGAGATCTCAGTAGGGAACACCTACAATTTATCCCCGGGGGGGGGGAGGATATCATAGCATCCTCGTTAAAAAAAAACGCATTTATATGTTTGAAACCCCATAGCAGGAGATATGTTGGGGGGATCCCCGCAAAAAAAAACGCCTTAAAAAAAATAAGGAACCCCGTCAGTACGTTTTCCATCTACAACGTAATCTGCATACTCGCACGCGCAAACTAACCTAGCAGTACCAGGTAACACATGGTTGATGTTATATTTGGGATGTACGTTGTCTGCTATCTCGTGTACATAAATTGCATGCGAGCTATTAGTAGCACATTAACATATTAATGCTTTTCATAGTGTTTTATCGATCTACCTCCGAGGCGTGCAAGCGCCAACACTACCCTCGTCCGGGACATGTGTCCTTGGACAAACGGAGTCACAAACTAGCCACTTTAGCAGTGGAAAGCTTTGGGTGTCTCGAGGTAGAGAGCAGTAAGTTCATCGACCAGCTGGCAGCTAGTGTCGTGGGGGGGGGGGAGGGGGGTACTCGATAGGAGAGATGCACTCTGTTATGGAAATGTTAGCACATGGCCATGTATGAGTCAATGTTCAAGTAGCACCGCTCTTGTGTCGTAGATCATAGTCTATGTACCGTTTCGGCTTGTAACGTATATTATGCGGAGGAATAGCAGCCGTATCGTCCCTGCTCGTAGGACTGAGTATCGCAGCCGTATCGTCTCTGCTCGTAGGACCGAGTATCTCACTCTCTGATGTGACCTTTATCCGGATCGTGATGGTATCCTAGCTGCCTATCCATCTCTGGAAGCTGCCGTCGTCTGGACTCTTGCATTCTCTGTGGAGTACATCTGTGTGTGTTGGCCATCTAAGCGCCAGTGTTTACGTGTTATCACGTCTTCTTCTCTCTACAGCACGGGAGTATCTTACTCCCCGGGCAATCGCTAGCCCGGTGTCATATCTCGGGTAACACCGAGGACACAGCCTCTGTCTACATTGCCAGGGTACAACGCAATTATCCATCATAGGTTATGAGCCTCGCGTTGTGCGTGTAGTGAACACACACATCTTCTCTGCGGAGGTTTCTTCTGCTGGAGGGAGCTTTCTGCTGGAGGTCTACATTGAGTCGACCCGTCTGCTGTTGGATCCGGACTGATCACCTGGATTCTCGGCTGCACATTCGGTACACTACTGCTGTGTGTAAAGCATTCGGGGGTACAACTTCTAGGCGTTGATTCAGGTCGGCGAATAGAGTTGTGCAGGGTTGTTGGTTCGCATGTGCAGAGTACCGTTCAGGTATTCTGGGTCTGTGTTGGCTTCTCGAAATCACCTGCGCGTGTCGTATCGCGAGGTGTAGTCTGTCCAAGACACCTTCTAGCTGCTGGGTGCCGACTCAGTAGCGTGTGTAAGGGTGAGGATCTGGCTTGGCTGGGTGCATCCGTTGTGGCAGCCTCATCAAATAAATATAACGTGCTCCACGTTTCCTGCGCGTGCGTCGTCACGCGAGGTAGGGTTTACATCCAAAACTACCTTCTCGTACCGGTTTTTGGTGCGTGCGTAAGGTTGCGGATTCGACCTGTCTGAGCAGTGCATCTGACCCGTGTGACTGCAGGACGTGGCCGGAGTTGACACCTCCGACGCCATACACCGCAGCCTAGTCATCTGTGGTAGGTTATTCCTGTGTCTCCCGGAGCATAGGAATCTGGGCGGATACTGGTGAGTGTCCGGCGGACAAGGGTTGTGAGCTCCAGGGCTGCAATCCTGAAAAGCCTACATCCGTGTAGCAACAAGATCTTGCACCGTCCCTTGCGCGTCGAGATACTCAGGTACTCGGGGCGTTACGCGTGTGAGGAAAGCCTACGCGCCTTGAGCGTAGCCCCGTTCCCTGGAAAAGGATCGGGAGGCGATGACAGAATCGCCTTACACTGCGTTGAAAAAGACGCTCGAAACCGTTAGTCAATGCAAATATCAACGGAACTACCGCGAATGAGTGGAAAAGTTTCGAATGGCGGTGGGTCTTCATTCGCAGGACCTGCTGAAGATTCTTGACGGAGAATCGTGCCCCAGTGGCACTGGATGGACGCTGCTACAGCAGCTTCAAACTGGAAAAGTCGGAACAACCAGTTGTTCTCCCTCATTTACTTCTCCACAGTTGAATCCGCTAACATTACCACGAAGCCTTTTCAAGGGAAGACTGGGGGTGAAATGGGAAATGGAGCTGCGGCTTGGGCGGCCCTGAAGGAACGCTTCGCCGGAAACACAAAAGAATCCCGGCGAGCCCTCAGGGAGCAACTCCACTCTGCCAAGCTCCGACACGGTCAGAACGTCATCGACTTCCTGGCAACCATGGACGACTTAAAACTTCGGCTTGAAGATATGGGGTGAGACCACGCCGGAGGAGACGTTCGAGGACTTAGTGTTAAACGCTCTCGTTCACTCGTCGGACTACAGCTTCATGCGGGACATGCATTACCGGCAACCGTTTCCAAATGTCAAGGAAACAAAGCGAACCGCTGTGAATTACTTTATCGACGCACAATCGAGGAAGTCGTCGGGGCCCGCAGTCTCCGGCCGTGGTGTGGCAATGGCCGCGACCAGCAAAGACCGGTGCCACAACTGCAACGAGTACGGACAATTCCAGCGAGATTGCCCTAAGCCAGCCAAGAAGAGCCGGTCGAAGTCGGGAAAGTCGCGGTGGAAGGACAAGGGCAAGAAGGCCGGCGACCCCTCTCCAAAGTGGTGCAGCTATCACAAGACTACCAGCCACAGCGACAACGAGTGCAAGGCTCAGCGAGAGATCCAGTCGCTGACTGCACGCCTGGCGATGCTGCAGTCTCCGGGGCAAGGCAGTTTCGCTCATGTCGGGAGCGCACATCCGGCCGCTTTTCCACCACAACCGTCGGGTGCCGCTTGTTTCGCTCATGTCGGGAGCGCTCACCCCGCCGCTCTTCCTCAACCACAGTCGGGGGCTGTTGGTTTCGCTCATGCCGGGAGCGCACCCGTGGCTCCGCCTCCTCCGCAGACACAAAACGGTTTTGGCTACTCGTTCACCGCGATGGGAGTGCCCCTGCCAGTGGCGGCCACGCTTTCTCATGGGGCTCCCACCGGGGAATCCGGGGCTGAATCGGGGGAACTTGCGTCTGCTCAGGCGGCATCACAACCGACCTACCGTCTACCCGATGGGGTTTTTCGAGCGCTCATGGCGAGCACTCCTGACCTGTCAGGTGAAGGTGGGCTTCATACCGACGGCACCTACATTGAGCTATTGGTGGACAGCGGGGCATCATTCAACTTCGTCGATCCGGAGCTGACCCCGGGACTGCTAGCCTCAATGCGGGACTATGAACCTCTTCAGGTTCCCCACCAGATCGTCGCAGCTGGAAAGCACATCCTGTACGGGGTAGCTGCAGGCACCGTCAACGGCACCATTACCGATGATGGTGGGAACAACCAGGATTTCTCTTTTCGTGCAATCATCGTCCCTGGGCTGGGAACGAACCTGTTTTCCGTCTCCATGGCCATGGTGGAGGGGATGGCTGCACTGTTCTACCCGGAGAAACCGAGGTTCGAAAAGGGCGACCTCGTTGTGCCGATGAAGACTCTAGGCGTCGACGCAACGACCGGACAAATCATGTGCTCCATCGCTGTCGCGATCGAAAACCGTGCTGGTACCTCCGTGAAGCCTAGCGGTGCTGCCTTAAAGGTGGTTTCTGCTGACCTGTGGCACCGTCGCATGGGGCATGCCAACCGCAACAGCATGGAAGTTCTTCGGAAGATGCCGCACAGCGGTGTTGAGTACAACGGTGACCTGACGCCGTGCGACGTCTGCCCATTCGGCAAGAGTGAGCAGCAACCCCACCCGAAACAAGCGTCGTATGACGTCCAGCGGCCGTTTGAACATGTCTCTGTTGACACCATGGGACCGATCAACCCTCCGGCACTGGGCGGCTACACTTACGTCACCAAGTTTGTTGATCAACTGACGAAGTGGAAGGAGATTTACCTCATCAAGAGCAAGACACACACCATCAACTCCCTCGTGCAGTTCAACAAGGCCGTCGTGATTCCGTCCGGAGAGCGTTTAGTCCGCCTGAGAGGGGACAAAGGTACGGAGTTTACGAGTGAGGAGTTCCGCCAGTACTGTCTAAACATCGGCGTCAAGTTGGAGTTTGCTTCTACCAATACCCCTCAGCAGATCGGCGCAAACGAGCGGGCAGGTCGAACGCTTGCTGGTATCGTGCGCTGTTTGCTTGCTGATTCGGGTCTCCCGAGTTTTCTCTGGGGGGAGTTGATGCTGACTGCAGTCTACCTGAGCAACCGGGTCCCACATGCAGCGTTGAGCAACGGTACGCCCTACAAGGCACTCTACGGCAACGATGCTTACCTCGGGAACATTCGAGTTATCGGGGCTAGGTCGTTTGTACACGTAGAGACCTACACCAAGAAATTGGAGCCGCGTGCTTGGGAAGGACACCTGGTTGGATATAGCACAGACAGCAAGTCTTACCGGGTCTACAATCCAGCGACGAAACGTGTCAGAGAGAGTCGAAATGTTGTCTTCATTGAGACGCCCTCTGCACTGCCTCGCGTGGAGGTCGGTGGTTTCGACAACAGCAAGTTCACGTACGACGAAAGTGACGACTTGGTAAGGGATGTGCGTGAATACACGTCTAATCAAGATATCGGTTCGCCTTCTCCTAACCTGGACGCTGCAGAGCCGTTAGTGACCGACTTTTTGGAACAAATCCGTGATGTCACCGATCGCGATATTGGCGTTAGCCCTGTTGCTCCTACCCCGCCTGCTTCGCCTGGGGGAGTGAGCCCTTCCGCTTCGCCATCGGGATCTACGCCGTCTGGTGCTACGCCTGGTGGTTCTGCGCGTGGTGGTCCTTCGCGTGGTGGTTCTTCGCGTCGAGGTTCTTCGCGTGGAGGTTCTTCGCGTGGTGGTTCTTCGCGTGGTGGTTCTTCACGTGGTGGTTCTGCGTCGCGCGGAGGTCGCCCCATTACACCGGCCGTGACCAGATCTGCCTCAAGCCAACCTAACGCCAGAACACTTAGCGAACTGAGACGGCTCGGCTTTGCGTGCATCACGAAGGGGGAGTGCCAGGACGTAGCTCACAAGAACGGCATGTCTAGATTCGTGGAGTACGCGTATGCTGTACAGACCATGCAGCCGGGAGTCCCCAAGTCATATGCTGAAGCCATGAAGCTTCCAGACGCTAAGTTTTGGGGAGCTGCCGCGGACAAAGAAATGGCCAGTCTGAACGAACTAGGAGTGTACAAGCTGGTACCGCGATCATCTGTTCCTCCGGGACAGAAAGTCATCAACTCCAGGTGGGTTCTGAAGCGTAAAGCTGATAACTCATACAAAGCGCGGGTTGTGGCTCAACGCTGGAACCAGGTTCCGGGCCTGGACTGCGGCAGTACGTTTGCTCCGGTTTGCCGTCTGCAAATCATCCGAATGGTGCTAGCAATTGCAGCGGAGCTGGATCTGGAGGTATTTCAGCTGGACGTGAAAACTGCTTTTCTGTATGCCGACATTCAAGAGGAAGTATTTGTGGCTCAGCCACCTGGCTACCAGACCAAGGACAAGGATGGAGGCCCTCTGGTCATGAGGCTGGAGAAAAGCCTCTATGGGCTAGCTCAGAGCCCCGGGAACTGGTTCCATACCATTGATCCCGTCCTCAAGGTCATCGGTTTCATCCCGCTGAAGTCCGACACTTGTGTCTACATATACCAGAATGGGGGTGTCACCGTCATCCTCACCTTGTACGTGGACGATCTACTCGTGATTGGTGGCAACATCGAAGTAATCGAGAAGATCAAGGCGCAGCTCATGGACAGGTTCAAGATGACTGACATGGGAGATGTGTCACGTGTACTTGGGCTGCAGGTCACCCGCAACCGTGCCGAAAGGACGCTTACAATCGACCAGGAGACCCTACTGAACGCCGACGAGAAGCAGAGGTACCAAGCGATCGCAGGCACGGTCATGTACCTGGCTTCTGTACTCAGGTATGACACAATGTACAGCTCGGGTCAGATTTCTCGTGCTGTGTCAACTCCGTCGAAAGTGCACATGGTGGCGGCCAAGCACATTTTGCGGTACCTGGCAGGTCCACCGACTTCAAAATTGTGTACAAGAAGGGAGGCTTTAAGCTCACGGCCTTCTCGGACTCAAACTGGGCTAATAACCCGGACAACGGCAAGTCGACGTCGTGTTACATCATGATGTTGGCCAAGGCTCCCATCAGTTTCAAATCTGGTCTTCAAAGCCTTACAGCCATGTCCACAATGGAAGCTGAGCTGGTTGCATCGGCACTCGCGATGAAGGAAGCCGTGTTCTGCATGAACATGCTGACGGAGCTAGGGTTTGGGGAGCAGTTCGTTCAAGTGCCGCTTCACTGCGACCACACTGCAACTCTGCATGCGCTTGGAAACCGTTCATATAGTTCTCGAACCAAGCACATTGCACTCCGTTACTTCTACATTCGCGAGCTGGTATCCGAGGGGAAGATTTCGACTCACTACATCTCCACAAAGGACAACCCCGCCGATATCGGGACCAAGCATTTTGCTAAGCCGCGTTTCCAACAGCTACTGGACATCATCAGCAGCTTCTGACGTCAGTATCATCGTCAACACCTTATGTTATTTGTTTGTGTCATCAACACTGTGTTTGTGTTTGTGTGTTTGTTTTGTGAACCTGTTATTTGTGGAAATCAGCTTGCTATTTCAATGGTCAACATTCGTCTCGAACCATTACTGGTTGAACGAGACATGTAGGATCGAAGGTTATGGTAAATTTGGTTTGTGTAGGAACGATAGCAGTACTTTTGCAAGCACATAAATGTATGCACGTAAGGCACAAAGCATTGTTAAAATTGTACTAGTAAACGCATCGAACTACTATATTGCAGGAAATGGTTTCTTGACTGTTTTCTATTTTATCACTGACTGAAATTGTTTTTCTTGGTTTTATCATCGAATTTCACATTGAGGGGGAGTGTTATGGAAATGTTAGCACATGGCCATGTATGAGTCAATGTTCAAGTAGCACCGCTCTTGTGTCGTAGATCATAGTCTATGTACCGTTTCGGCTTGTAACGTATATTATGCGGAGGAATAGCAGCCGTATCATCCCTGCTCGTAGGACTGAGTATCGCAGCCGTATCGTCTCTGCTCGTAGGACCGAGTATCTCACTCTCTGATGTGACTTTTATCCGGATCGTGATGGTATCCTAGCTGCCTATCCATCTCTGGAAGCTGCCGTCGTCTGGACTCTTGCATTCTCTGTGGAGTACATCTGTGTGTGTTGGCCATCTAAGCGCCAGTGTTTACGTGTTATCACGTCTTCTTCTCTCTACAGCACGGGAGTATCTTACTCCCCGGGCAATCGCTAGCCCGGTGTCATATCTCGGGTAACACCGAGGACACAGCCTCTGTCTACATTGCCAGGGTACAACGCAATTATCCATCATATACTCGATTTCATGCATGGCCGTAGTCGTATGACCATAGACCCTCGCATCCCTACAATGCCGGGACGGAGCATGTCGGGTTTTCACCGACCAGGCAGACATTGCTTGCACCAAACGCGAAGCGTCGTGAGGTGTCCGGCGAGTCGCATGAAGGGTGAGCTGCATCCTACTAAGAACCGCTTGTGAGGCGGACTTGCATATGGATGACAGCTTCAATGAGTTAGTTTAATTTCCGGTGTGGCCACTTCCAGAGACAGCAATGGGAGTACTATGTAACTGCCTCTTGGGTGCCTTACCTTGAACACTACGTGATACGATCAATTCCCTTGTGCAGAGTAAAGGTTCTTTACTTCGCACAAATGATCTGACTAGACTACCAGAGGGGGAGGGGGGTGTACTCGATAGGAGAGATGTACTCGATCTCATGCATGGCCGTAGTCGTATGACCATAGACCTCGCATCCCTACAAGGCCGGGACGGAGCATGTCGGGTTTTCACCGACCAGGCAGACATTGCTTGCACCAAGCGCGAAGCGCCGTGAGGTGTCCGGCGAGTCGCATGAAGGGTGAGCTGCATCCTACTAAGAACCGCTTGTGAGGCGGACTTGCATATGGATGACAGCTTCAATGAGTTAGTTTAATTTCCGGTGTAGCCACTTCCAGAGACAGCAATGAGAGTACTATGTAACCGCCTCTTGGGTTCCTTACCTTGAACACTACGTGATACGATCAATTCCCTTGTGCAGAGTAAAGGTTCTTTACCTCTCACAATGATCTAACTCGACGACCAGCTGTGGGCGACCGCCAAAAAAAAAAAAAAAAAAAACGGTATCCTGGAAGTCTAGCTCACGTAGTGAGCGGCATGTTTTACAGTGTCGTTGCCAACCGACGCCAACCCAACCCATTTATAATATATACAGAGGGGGGGGGGGTGATAGACCCACACCGACGGCGTGGAGATAGAGCTTTGAGGCGGCTTAGGACATAAGAATAGAATGTAAGGAGCACATCCTGAGACGGAGCAGGGAGCAAGGATATTAGAGTATTGTAGATAAAGAACAGCCGGACGTAGACATAGAAGGTAGCTAGACCTTGTGCGTAGGTTTCCTATACTTCCGTGGTTTTCTTCTTTTGGGAATGTTTTGAGTGATCAACGTTGAAGCTCGTTGAAGCTCATTAATGCTGCACATTGTCGGATGACAAGCATATAATGGTAATAATCAATGACGTTACCCGTTTGACGTATGTTATGGTAGCAATACTTCCGTTATTACACCCTAACATAACGTTGCTTGATACAGATTGCTGCTGCAGCTGATACGGTTACATGATGTTGACGTTATTATATTGACCATACACGTTATCCCTCCAACGTGTGTTCCTATGGCCACTATGAATAGGAATTCCGCTAACACACGAACATAGTGTTATGCAAGCTTTCAATTGGTCATGCGTATCTTATCCGTCTCAACTGTATTACGGTGGCAAGTAAGAATTCCGCTGATGTCGCTAACACGGTAACACAATGTTCACGTTTTATCGACCATGTACGTTATATGCCTTCAACGTGTTACGATACCACGAGGAATGCGGCTAACATACACACTATTAATAACTTACAGTTGCTGTAGTAGTAGTGCTACTCGCGGTGTGGGCTGACTAACTCTAACACCTCAACACACATGTATATATATGCTGCGGTCAACACGGACGGGATCAAGATAGCACCCCAACATAAAGGCTAGGCGATCGCCCGCCAAGATATCAAACACACTATTAAGATTATATTAATATTTACATTTATATTAATAACACTATAATAATACGTAAGCTATCACAAAATCCAGAAAGTAGTAGGTAACGTATATACCTCATTACTATTGATTAAATAACGCAATAATGTTGCGATTTTCTCTCGCCGCCTGAAACGTCAACTATTAATACTACTGCTGTTACGTTATCCGAGGTGTGGACCAACAGCAAGGCCGGACAGGATTTCAGGGAAGAACATCTATATGATGATATCAGTTCATCATCATCACGTACTCAGCATTTGCATATTATAATATATATACCAGGTATGTATGTCGAGTGCGCCGAGTACGTACAACAACACGGCAAGCAGCGAACTACGCTACAGCAGCACCACTCTGTCTTGCCACACTCTGTACGAGCACGAAATGTCTTCTACGCTTACTGCTTCTATTAAATAATACAATTTCTACAGAGACAATCGTAGAGACGCGGACGCGGACGCTTTATGATACGAGTGCATAAAACATAGATACACCTACTACATAGAGCAGTACACCTGCAGCCAAACATGTACCAGGTTCGTACGTAGATACTGTTGTTGTTGTTGTTGTTGTTGTTGTTGTTGTTGTTGTCTTCACATTAAATCGTCCTTTCTACCCAGCTTCATCACTACACCCAGTGTCCGTCTTGATTCCTTATCCTCGAGAGATACTGATTCCGTGGTCACACACTGTGAGACAGAGGAAGACCAAAAATAAAAAATAATCGCAAATTCAAGTGTCAAGCAAATGAAATGTCAGCGTACGGCCGCACTTTCATGGTCTTACCTCCTATGGGCAATTAAACTCATTTGGCGCGAAGCGCCAAAAAATAATTAGGAGCGAAGCGATCAAACAAAACGCGATGTGTACAGGCTCCCAATATTGTACGAGTGTCTGCCTGTAATAGTCGTGTTTATACATTAACCGATTGCGAGAGCTATACGTTACCGATTTCCACAACCCTGGTATCTGCAGAAGCGGGACATCTTCAGCTAACGCGTGGGACTTGTCTCGTTGCAAGCCATCTCGAGTTGCGCTCGCATTTGCCGCGGTAGTGGTGTGTTTTGAGTGCAGCAGGATTTAGTTTTGTTTCCGTTTTCGTTTTTCTTACGAGCGCACAAGGCCTACATACCGCTTGTGCAGCCTTGCCTCATGTATCTCTATATTAGTGCTGCAGTACTTGCGTACAATGAAGCTTTGGGGACCATTTATACTCGCACACAACAGAGATGCTGTGCACTCTCTTTCTTAGTTCGCTCTGCCTGTGTAGATAGATAGGTCTTCTTCCCTTTCTTCTTGCAAGTCTGAATTGGTCGATAACATCACGAGCACACTCACCGTGAGTGAGCAGCTTTGCCGACCGAGTGAAATGAAGTATAAACGAGTACGTGCAGGTGGAATGCCATGTAAGATGGAAACACAAAGATGTGTCAATCGCATCTTCTCTTGTACGTGGTACATATTGACAATATCGAGTAATTTCTTTGTCCCATAAAGTGGTATCATGTTTTGACATTGTTAAAGGTTTTGCCCCTCGACAGTCGTAGCAGTCGTGAATTCTATTTGGTTGAACCTCGCAGAGGCAGTCTTTGTTGACCACTGCTCCCACAGCCCCCCGAGGCATACAAATAAAAAACGCTCTTCACACATAGCTCAAGCGCACCCCGCTCTTGAACGCTGTGCACCGACCGAAAGTGTCGGGTGTAGTTGCATGGAGAGTATACCTACAATTCGTGCGAAACAATCAAGGCCCGTGAAAGCGTTGATTGGCAGAATGCGCAACACAAGAAAACACCATCATCATCTTTTCTCAAAGGGGTAATAAGGTCGGCTGAAACCTATGATATCTACTTGAAACAGATGGAGTCAATATACACGCTGCACGCGTCGTACGTCATATCATGTAGTTTGATCTGACTTGGACTCTCCAAATTGCCTGCACTTTACACACACTACTATTGCTTGTACGACCGGCCAGAAATGAAGCCTGCCTGATGTATTTCGTCTCAGGCTCATCCAACTCGCACCGCCGACTGAATTTAACAATGGCGTTCTTCTCCGTCGACTGTCTTAAGTCGTGGCAACGCTCGTCTGGTACACAGCAGTGAATGTGCCCTCCCACCTTGTTATCCAAACAACTGGTTCTGGTGTTATTTTTATGCCCCCACTCTCATATAATACCCAGTTGATACGACGTGCGGGCAAACGTGCGAAAACGCCGATGTCATTGATGACTGCACAGCAATACTCTGGTGTCCCCTAATCTCGAACAGCTTGATGTTCTGCATACTCTGTGTTTAAACTGAAGGTCGTCGTCGATTCACTCTGCCACGCGTGGCGCCTGCAGGACCTCCACCGTCCACGGGAGCGCGGAGCTTGTCCTGATGTGCTCATATTTATCTCGAACGGGTCTTGGCGCTTCCCTGCTGATGCCTGCGTCGCCACCTGTGGGGCGCGGGATGTGGGTAGCACGTGTCATGCTAGCCCAAAAACAGTAAATACATTACCAGAACGGTATAGGGCCTCGATCGAGCACCCAGAACTGAAGAAAATGGGCTAGGTTTTGTTCGATGTTTTAATCGCACGCCTCAAGGTGGCCGGCCTTGTTGCTCAAAATCGAGACGACCGCAATATTTTCCGCGTCCACATCCGCGACGACATCGTGCACTTCAATGACGGATTAGGAAAGTGTACAGAGCTCCGTTGGTACGACGAGCGTCATTAAAGTGGTGCTGGGCTTGGAGGGGTGGCCGGTATGTTTTACTAGGGCGGCAGGCGACTCGAACAAATCGGAAGCGAAACAGCCCTGCTCGAGGGGTATGCATCAAGCTCCAGGACTGCGTAGTAGCATTGATTCTATCGTGACATAATTCCTCAATACCTCCCGCACGTTTGACATCCAATACCTCCCGCGCGTTTGGCAACCTGCTACGATAACTGGATTGGGCCCCAACGTTACCGTAAGATATTGTGGAAATCCAGTTCGGATACTTCGCGTTGCCCAACAGAACGAAGACGAATATTTCACACAGGCGAGTACAACCTATGAAGGCAACAGCAAATATTGCGTTTCAATGTCGGAACCAAAACACTCATTAAGTCAGTGGCACCGTATCCAGCACTCGATCAAACTACTCCTGCATGGCCCCGCGTACCATCTGCTCATAGTGCCCCCTTGAAAGTTATGCTCCGTCCCTGCATGATAGGGATGCGAGGGTCTATGGTCGTACGACTGCGACCGTTCATGATATTTATTACAAGGGACCACATAAAATAGGACCTACGGTAAGCACAAAACCTATACATTTCGCGGTTTTTATTCACACTATTTGGTCCTATTTACTATGGTCCCTCGTAATAGTGCACCCCCCCACTCCCTACGTCAGCAATATCAAGATCGTGGTGATCAAGTGTAGCCAAAGAATCTCCCTGCATGCGAGCAGATGCATATACACTCTTCTGCACCATTTGTACTGCAAGCACGCTGATACATTAGAAAGCCAGCCGCAGAATACTCCCTTACCTGGATACTATATTGGCAGGCCATCGGAATCAGTCAGTCTGTCAGTCAGCCTTGACATGCAGCCTTCCTCGCTTCCTCCCTCAGCAAAGATTGCTGGGTCTTTAAGCAGATTGACCCACCGAGTGGGCCGCCGATACTATTTTAGCTCAGAAGAAAACCTCATCATGTTCATGATGACGGGATTATCCTGATAGAGGTGGCAACGCACAAGAATAGGACAAACCATCAGTGACAACGTCATATGTTGTGCGGAACAGTGTCAACTTACTTAAGGGGAAACCCAGTCAAAATCCTTGCCACGTTGTGGCCGTATATTCACTCGGCAACACAGCACTCGACGAACTTAAATGGGATCAAGTCTCGCACACGACGTGAATTTCACGTGTACCGTTGAAGCTATCCTTCCGTACGTATGAATGAAGCGATGCCACTCTGACTCGTTGTTCATGTCTACATGGTCTTGACTCCTGACCTTGTGGCGGAAGGCCTGCTCCACCGCCTCGAATTCCTCTGCGCTTTCTTCATAAAAACGCATCTCCCAACCATAGAAAAACAATGCAGACCACGGTTGCTGCCTTGTGTAATGGTATTGTAGAGAGAGCTCGTGGGGTGCAGGCGACAGCCATCTACTGGAGGGATTGCTGCGCAGGTTGCGAGCGGCATACGGCAGCCGTGCAAGTTGTGACGCACCAAACAGGTGCCTCCCTCGTACGTAGGCAACATTCTCTTGCAGCAGTCAATACTTGATATAACAGCAGTGCAGTACCTCTCCTGCGCAAACTGGTACAAGTATATACGTGTAGTCAGTACGGGAGGCGTGAAAACTTCAGGAAACTGCTGCTGTTGTGGTAGACGGTATGAGCACAGATGCCATTGTGAAGCCTGTACGGCACAAGCAGTCTCAGAGATCTGCTGGAGGGACCCCTGTGGTACTCGAACAGCAGGTTGGTACGAGTGTACAACAGCAGTATAAATAGTACGTACGGTACAGTTTTGTTGTGGTGCAGTACTCTTTTAGGCACCAGGTGTAAAACTGCTGTACCAGCAGTAGCGACACTCGTAGGTGGTAGATTACTCGTATTGCCAGGGAGCACACAAGCAGCATGTGACACAACACGACAACATACACGCGCACCTGCTACATAGACGCCTCCCCCTCTGCCGTGCAGGCCTTCTCGCACAGGGAATCTGGAAGCGCTGCCTGGTGACTACAGGTTTTCATCCCGCCACGCCGAGGTTTTGTATCCCCACCAGCACCAGCTGAATACCCACATTGCGAAGAAGTACCTCCACCACCAGCAGCTTGCCCAGCGCCTCTTCGCCTTTGAGTTGCTGCTGACGGCAACATGCAGCATGCAGCATGCCAGCCTATTCTAATCGCGCCGCGCATATGGATCTCGCCGCGCGTATAGTGCTGCTGATTGGCCAAACCTTATGGGAGCCTTATGGGAACACCCAATGAGGATACTTTGGTGCTTGGCAAAAAAATACATAAGGACAATGAATACCAATCGATCATATATTTGCGACAGAAAGGCTGCCAGACGGACAGCATACGTACTCAGAGGAAGGACACGCAGCACAAAAGAGAGATGGACAGATATCTGCTGCGCGGACGAAGCGACACGAACTGCGAAAGAGAGGGAGCTACAGGCAACAGTCTATAAGTGTTGACGAAAATTCCTGGAAATTTCAAAGATCTCCGTTCGTACGGTACATATCTACGTACGTTTTCTCCGACGGCGGTATAGATTGTTCTCCGACGGCGGCAGTTGAACCGCGCCAGGCGCCAGGGCAGTCAGACTCCTTTCTCCCTCTCACACAGCAGAACGAACAGCACACAACATCTTACACTTCATCCTGCGGCTACCGACCCTCACTGCGGGACCCAGCCTGGCCTCTCCTGACCCGTGCTTTCTCCCCAACTAACTGCTCTACTCATGGCGTCATCCAAATGTTTCGCGATGTTCGCGATGCTGAGGATATTGATGGTGTTTTTCGCTGTGATTGGAGGTGCTTCCACCCAGCATTCGGCCGAAGACCATTCCCATTCGAGTCACGAGTCTGGAGCTTTCGGGCACGCATCCCTGTACAGCATGGAGGCGGGTGTCAGCAACATCATCGCCATTGCGGGGACAGAAGACCTTTTCGCGTTCATGCTGGTGCCCACGACCACGGCCAGCTCGGAGGGATTAGAAGAGGCTGAGGAGGCTGCCGAGTCTGGTAAGATCACGACATTTTTTTATGCTGCTTTTCCCCAACACCACCCTGTACCTCGTATATATAGCTTTGCCAGGTACCAGGTGCGAATTCAATTACCCCAAACCTGGCGATGAGCGGCAGCAGCAGTAGATTTCAGCGAAGGTGCACACCTCTTGTTATACCCCAACGGCCCTTACATCATATTTCCGCCGAGAGTGGTGATGGCGCCCCCCTTCCACCTTCGTCATATGAAGTGCATACGTGTACGGTGGCTCGGAGGGATGCAGTGTCGCCAGCTATCACATCTTGCATTATTACCGCAACACCTAACTGATGCCGCTGTTTTGTGGGTGAGGACCAGGTATGCTCCGCGCACATGATTACACTTCCCGCTTCCTGCTAAAACTCTCACAGACCCACAGACATTAGTTCCTCTTCCACCTCACCCCGCCATTTTCCATTTTTTTCGCGTTGATGCTTGTCGATGCGGAAACAGCTTGGTCATTCCTTCAACAACGGACGAGGGGCGAGTGAATCATCTATCGATGCTGGTATTTATTTTGTCGGCGAGATTACAGCAGTAGTACTATCAACTCGCTGATGACAGTATATTTAAATCTCAATCTACTGCTGTACGTATATCTTGGCGGCTGACAATGGCCGTCGATGGACACAGCGGTCACCATCTATTCTGTTTGTCGATCGATATATAGCGCCAGCATCACAACAGCCGATGGATACTCGTAGCTGTTGTCGAGGACAATATCTATCATTGTTTACCCAAAAGCACCAAGTCCACAATGGTCATCGATAGATGGGTCGCGGAATATATCGTGGGGTTCAGTGCTCATCGATCAGACATCTCGCATCATCTATTGCGCGCAGCAATGACCATCGATGGACACGGTTCACCATATATTGTGTTCGACGGCGACTATGTCTATCGATCGACAGCGTAGCACCCACCGTCGCATTCGCCCACAATACCTAGCCCCGGTGGCTTAGTAGGAGGTCCGCGTGCCTACTAAGATCAATTTCGTGGGTTCGAGTCTTACCGAGGGTTCAAGTGTTCAATCAAGTCCCACCGAGTCCTTTTTCTGGCATCATCAATACGTAGCAGACAGCGCGAAAGCTTGAGTTAGCTACGTTCGATGAAAATCGACGAACAGTGGGAATGCTGAACTCTATGCGCGATAAAAATGGAGGCACGTACCAGGGGGAAGGGGCGACACCTGTGACCACGGCTTGTCCAGCATCGCTGAGGGTAAAAACCTAAAAACCTGTTGTATTCTGTCTCTCTATCCACGTGGATCATTCAATGTAAATATTGGAGTGGATGAGGCCATCTCGTCTGGTATTTCCCCCCGCGCTATGTAGACCAGCGTATCACGTACTCTGCGCGGGGTTAGTACCTGTAAATGATCTGGGTATACAAGCATAAGAATACTAATCCTACTGCCGGGTGGGTGGGATGGTCTCAAGAAATGTTGCGACTCCAGCTCTACTCCCGAGGTTTCGGGAGCGAAAAGAACTGACCTCGTTGCGATACAAATTCCGAGACATTTCGATATCATCGATGGTTCCACTATTTGTGCCAACTCTTGAGCCCATCGATGGATCGCCATTTTACTGTGTTGTATGTATTCTGTCTCTCTACCGTGGATCATTTAATATAAGTATTGGATTGGATGAGGCCTCCTGCGCCGGCCTGTGGTCCCGCCCATACTTCGTTGCGCCTCTTTTAGATTGTATTTGTAGTTGACCACTGGTCAGGCTGCAGGGGCAGAGTTGTCTCACCCAAACTTCTTTAACATTGACTCAGTCTGACCCGAACCGACCCGCGAAAAATTTGAGGTGTGTTGACTTGACCCGACCCGACCCAACCCGACCCGCGAGATTTAAAAAGTTGTTGACCCGACCCGACCCGTGAGAATAGAAAATCTCCTGACCCGACACGACCCGCGAGATTTCAATACCTCCCTGACCCGACCCGACCCAACCCACCACTTTCGGATTGGCCCGTGAGACACGGATTTCATTTGGGTAGGGTCACCTTAACCCGCGAGACCATTTATCTTGACCCCCAGGTTCGGCCTGCGGATCCGGCCCGTGGGTCGATACTTCAAAAACAATTTAATATTCTCTTGTGTGCCCGGCAGCGGTATGTGGCCTAGCTGTAGTGGGTATGGATGGATGCGGGCATGCGTATATAGATTTGGCGGTGTTTTATTGTTTGAATAAGATACCAAAGGAGTATTTTTGAGTATTTGTACGAGATAAGCCTTTGGGTAAGAGAGCGGGAAGTGTTTCAAGTGTCGGATCCGCGGGCCGGATGCGCGGGTCCGACCCGCGGTTCAGCAGAAAACTATTCGCGGGTCACGCTGGCCCGACCCGCGAGTGACCCATTTCTCACGGGTCATGGCCTGACCCGACCCATGAGTTTTTCATCACCTCTTGACCCGACCCGACCCGACCCGACCCGTGAGCTTTTCATCACCTCTTGACCCGACCCGACCCGTGAGGTTTGAAAAACTCTTGACTCGACCTGACCCGACCCGCGAGATTTGAAAACCTCTTGACCCTACCCGACCCGACCCGTGGGATTTTGAACACCCCGTAACCCGACCCGCGGGTCGGGTCATGACCCGCGGAAAGCCCTGAACATTTCCAAGGGTTGATGCTGGAATTCCAATCCCACGTGAAGTAGGGTTTACAATGTGTGAGTCCGGGTCTTTAGGCGTGTTGTTAACTAAAGATTGCGTAGAGAAAAGAAGGGCGAAGATAATACTGGTAAATGGGATGGGGAAAAACATAGGGACCACTGCTGTATGATAGACCCTCTCGTGGCTCTCAACAAACAAACGTCGGCCGTCGTCAGCAATGGCCATTGATACACTGCTGTACTCCATTCCATGTGAAACAGTAGGTTTACTAGTGCTGTTGTACGTACCTGACAGAAACACGCCCAATAATATTTTGTGCGCGGCAATGGGTATTGATGGACACTATTGTTGCCTACCTATATCTATTGTTGGCAGCAATAGCAAACGTCGGCGGTTGTCAATGACCATCGATATCCACACGATTCTATGATATACGACAAGTTTAGGCAGTAGTTTGTTGTCGAAGCACGCCCAATGCAGCAATCTATTGTGGGCGGCAGTGGGTATTGATGGACATTGTTGCCTACCCACTGTTGGCGGCCATAGCGAATGTCGGCGGTTGCCAATGGCCATCGACATCCACACCATTCCACGATATATACTACAGTAGGTTTAGTCAATGTTGCAAGCACGCGCAATGGTATATTGTGGGCGGCAATGGCTATTGATGGACACTATTGCTTATATAATAGTGTTGGCGGCCATAGCGATTGTCCTGGGGGCTGTCAACAATGGTCATCGATATCCAGACCATTCCACGATATACGAAATGTTTAGGCCATAGTTTATTGTAAAAAGACGCCCAATAATATACTGTGGGTGGCGATGGGTATATTGATGGACAAACACCATTGTCAATCTAATTTGTTGGCGGAAATGGCGTCAACAATGGCCATCGATATACACACCATTCTACGATATGCAATAGGTTCAGGCAATCGTCTATTGTGGCAGCTCTCAATAATTCATTGTGGGTGACGACGGCTATCGATGGATACTGCTGCTGTTGCGTGTCTATCGTCAATATATATCGATACTCGTACGCGGATTGTTTTGGTCTAATGTGGAAACAATATCCATCGCGGTTTTGCTTTCCCAACATCAATTGTCCAGGACAAAGGACCATACGGACAATCTCGTCAAACCATCACCATTCAACAAAGCCGTATTCTGTTCATTGCCGAACATGTATTGTTCACTCTGACAATGTCTATCGATAGACGGCGTAGCAAAAGTTCTGTTGTGGTTAACAATGTCCATTGTTAGCATGCACTTTCGGGTCCTTTCGGGTCTGAGTGCCAATGGTGCACTTGTTTCTTTCAGTGCGTGGGTCAAGGGTTGCGAGCACTTTCACACAAAATTTATCCCAATTATATCCCTCTACAAGTATTGCCCCAGAATATCAAAACGTATTGCTTCCGAGCATTTATCTATCGATTGGTCACGTTGCGAAAGTTTTTTTGTGATCGACAAATGGCCATTGGCAAGCAACAATTTCGTGGTCGACAGGGCACTGCTGCTGTGGCCCATTTTGACAAGCACGTTTTCGTGGTCGACGATGGCAATTGACAAGAACTTGTTTGGGGCTGACTATTACCAAAAGTGTGGTGTAGCCGATCAGATGTCTCAATACAGCAGCAGCAGCAGCAGCAGCAGCAGCAGCAGCAGGCGCAGCAGCAGGTGCAGCAGCGGCAAGCCCACTGATGTCCAGGGGCTGAATCAGATGCTGACCACCGTCACATTCATGAAGGAAAGTGGATAGCACGCCGTGTTGTAGGTCTTTCGCGGCGGGATCTGAGTTCGCTGGGTTGTGGCCTTGGTGTGTGCCTGGCCGCAAGTGCTAAGTAAAAGTGGTCACGCCAAGCTATGTAGTTCCACCACGTTGCACAGCAAGTAGCTTCATGTAATTATATACTCTTTCGTACGTGTTTTTCCCCCTATCCAGATGCATTTTTGTTGTACAGCCTGTTTCGTGATTTTGACAAAATCTGATCAGAAACGGGACCAGATACCCCGAAGCCTCCGTAAACAGCCATATAATCACCTTAAAAAAAAATTGCATAAGATCTGGCCTGACTGCACAGCCAGGATTTCAGGGAAGTGAGCTAATGTCAGGACATCAATATACCGTTATAAGATACCAGGTATCATGTAAGAGGGGTAGGGTGAAACATGGATATGATACGTAGATACACTCATTACGTACCAGGTATAAGATACGAGCCCAACCATTTATTAGAACAACGACAAAATAAAGATACATTTTTTTAGAACTATATAATCCGGGTAAAATACCAGTCATCATGACATTCCGCCTTCAATATCACGTGGCCCATTGCTGCTGATCATGATATACATATATATACCCATGTACTCACTTAAAACTGCTGTGTCGATCAAAGTATTACGTACCAGGTGTATGACATTGCTGCGACACAATAGATTATTTTGCTTTATTACGCAGAGTACGTTGTAGGTGTGGAAGTAGGGGGGTGGTGATGTCGATCGATAGACATTGTCGACCACAATAGATTGTCAACCGTGTGTCTATCGATGGCCACTGCCAGCCTCAATAGGTTGTGTAAGGTTGTCTATCGATAGCCATTTGTCGACCGCAATATCCGCAGAATCTTGACCAGTTGCGCCTTGATCGGGATGAACGATTTGATTATGAATTTGGTGTTGAAAAGTTGGTGTTTTTTTAGTATTCGCCGAAATGTAGTCGAGATCAAGTCGAATAGTAAACACGTCATAATAATTGTTTAACCGGGTACGTGTTTCTTTTTGGGCACATGCAGTTTTGTGTCGGGGCTAGCACCTCCAAATATCAAGTCCAAATTGGCGATGAGTGATTCACGTGATACGACATTTTGATGGTTTGTCATGTTTTCGGCGGGCCCAGCTCGTACAGATTTTAAGTTGATTTGAGGTCAGGTTTTTGAACGTTCGAAAGGTGTACTTTAGATCTGTTTTTTTGAGTAGCTTGCGAGCTAGATCGTAATGAAGTCTACTATTACGGGGGTCTATAGTTAACAGGACCTATGGCGTACATAAAAACCTATATATTTAGGTATTTTTACTATTACCGGGGTCCATAGTTAACAGGACATATGGTGTACATACAAACCTATATATTTGCCTATTTTTACTAACAAAATTTGGTCCCGTTAACTATGGACCCCCGTAATAACAATATTTGGTCCTGTTAACTATGGACCCCCGTAATAATCAGCGCATTGTTTCCTTTTCGCGCCTCACCTCACTCGCCTCTCACGTCTCTGCCGAGGATAGCCACGCCAGTGCTCGCGTCCTGTCCCGTGGGGGCGTGCTGTTTTCGTATTTATTCCAAAAAGGGTTGTTCCGGTGTCAACTGTTTAAACGTTCGGCAAAAAATACATATTTTATTGATACTTCCTCTAGTATAGATACACATCATTCCGGGTAAACAAAGGTACCTGGGATACTACAATTTTTCATTTTTTTTTTTTTTTTTTTCGTAGACCGCAATATTAGCACTTCCTTTCGTTTGAATATACTCGTGGTGGAAATTGTCCGTCCCGTGAGGAGGAGGAGGTATAATTATTTATTTTCCGGATTCGGGGAGACCAAAATAGTTCGCGATAGGCATTTTCGTCGACAAACAAGGTTTAAAATAAAGCGGGCTACTTCAGCACACTCCTGCCTGACGTAGGTTCGGAAAACAACCTACCAGGTATCAATGATCATCACCGACGGCAATATTTTGAGAAACATGTCAATCGATACCCTTTAACCGACGGCAATATCATGCTGCCATTGCAATGGCCGTTGTCTACTAATAATACTGACTAGCAGGGTGTGCGGGAAAGGATGCCATGGAATATAGACAAGACGTATTACGCAGCTTGCAAAGTTGAGTATCAACTATTTAATCCGTCGAACTCACAGCTGACGTATTTCAAAATTTATAAAATCTTGCGTTGTAACTCATAAACCAACCACTACATGATCCTCCATGACGCAAGCGTCCTTTTAGAACTACTGCTGTAGTCCCGTTTGGGGTTCAAACCGCTCAATTTTCCAAGTGTTACGGGGGGGGATAGAAAATAGGACTAAATATTGATAGTAAAAATGTAAAAAATATGGAAATATATGGGTGTTTGTGTGCACCGTAGGTCTTATTAACTATGGCCCCCCGTGATAGTTGGTCCCCAAAACGGGACTGCAGTCGTAACAAAAAGGTTAGTTCCCCTCTGCACTCCTACTAATACGGGGTTCACGAAATATACGTTGAGCACTGGCCACCGATTCATCCTTGAGAGATACAAGCTCTGTGGCCACATACATCACGACACAGAATTATTACGGTGTTGCGTCTCAACTCTGGAAAATAGTTGCTCCGAAGTTATTCAAAGAAAAAATCGGGCCTAAAGCTGACCGAGATCTCGCGAGAACCTGCCAGCTGCTTTGAATAGAAAGAAACAACGTGTCGGCTGAGATGATTTAGGATCAACCGAGACTCGATTTGTTTTACGGAGTTTTCCACCAGCCTTACGAACGAGGCTTTTTCTTGACGGAGTCTGCAGACAGCAGATTAACACGCCTCTTTTTCACTACACGAGCTGCGGTAGACGGCCAGGGTATGGTTTGTTTGTTTTTTGGCGGTCGGTCACAGCTGGCGATCGAGTTATAAATTATTTCTGCGGGGTGGAGATCCTCTATTTATAGTTCCTCCGCACATGGGGAATTATCGTATTAATATCACGTACTGGTAGTGTTTATGGTGAGGCACCCAAGAGGCAGTTACACAGCAGTATCCCCATTGCTGTCTGTTGGAGTGACCACACCGGAAAATAACTCAACTCATTGAACCTGCCATCCGTATGCAAGTCGGCCTCACACGCGGTTTCTATTAGGATGCAGCTCAACCTTTGCGGACACGGCGCTTCGCCCTTGGTGTAAGCAGTGTCTGCCTGGTCGGTGAAAACCCGACGTGCTCCGTCTCGGCATTGTAGGGATGCTAGGGTCTAAGGTCATACGACCACGGCCATGCATGATATCGAGTACTCCCCCCCCCCCCAACCCACCTATTATATACCTGGTATATATAGGTTGATTATACACCTGGTATATTTATAGGTTGGGTTGGCGTCGGTTAGCGACGACGCTGTAAAACACGCCTCTCACTGCGTGAGCTAGTCAGCCAGGGTACCGTTTTTTTTTTTTTTTTTTTTTTCTTTGGCGGTCACCACGGCCGGCGGTCAAGTTAGATCATTTTTGTGCGGGGATAACCTTCCCTCCGCACAAGGGGGATGCTCGTATCACGTAGTGTGTATACGACGTATGGTAAGGCACCCACGAGGCAGTTCCACAGTAAGCCCATTGCTGTCTCTGGAAGTGGCCACACCAGAAATTAAATCAATTCATTGATGCTGTCCATATGCAAGAAAATCCGCCTCTAAAGCGGTTCTTAGTAGGATGCAGCTCACCCTTCATGCGACTCGCCCAACACCCCACGGCGCTTCGCGCTTGGTGCAAGCAATGTCTGAAAATGAGTACACCCCCGCCCCCTATATTATACCAGGTGTACATAGGTTCGGTTGGCGTCGGTTAGCAACGACGCTGTAAAACATGTCGCTCACTACTTGAGCTAGAAAAGCAGGAGATCGCTTTTTTTTTTGCGATCGATCACACCTGGTGGTCGAGTTAAATCATTAATGCGGGGCGGGAAACCTTGACTCCGCACAAGGGGAATAATCATACAACGTAGTGTTTATGGTAAGGCGCCCAAGAGGCAGGTACATATGAAACCCATTGCTGTCTCTGGTAGTGGTCACACCGAAAAATAAATGACCTCATTGAAGCTGACATCCCTATGCAAGTCCGCCTCACAAGCGGTTCTTAATACGTAGGATGCAGCTCACCCTTCATGCGACTCGGTGGACACCTCACGGCGCTTCACGCTTGGCTCAAGCAATGTCTGTCTGCTCGGTAAAACCCGTCGTGCTCCATCCCGACATTGTAGGTATGCGGGGGTCTATGGTCACACGACTATGGCCATGCATGATATCGAGTGCACCCCCCCCCCCTCTCGCGCACGTAGGCCTATGGCCGCTCTTTCGGTGAAGAACACCGTCATGAACGAATGGTCCCTTTACCGGAACCAGAAGCAAGTCGGCCTCATCCGTGTGAAAAGCTCCGACGGTCCGCCTGTAAGCGGTGGGCAGGAAAGCAAATCACGTTCCCGACCGTCGCCAAGTTGGCCTGCCAGTGTCTCGCAGTGCACCCAAGCATCGTCCGCCGCCTCGGAACGTCTGTTTTCAAGAAACACGACCACGAAGAAGCGCATTCGCTTGAGTGGAGAGATGGCAGCCGATACTGTTTTTCTTGGACGAGCCTCTGAATAAAACGCCGTGGTAACTGGTGGCGTGGTAGCGGGTGCTCGTGAGTTGGCGTACTCCACGAGCGAACACCACTGAACACAGTTTATTAATATTACGGGGGTCCATAGTTAATACCAGGTAGGACCTATGGTGTAGATAAATACCTATATATTTGCCTATTTTTGCTACCAATAATTGGTCCTGTTTACTATGGTCCCCCGTAGTAGCAATCAATGTAAGTATTTGCTGCGTAGTGACATGTACAGGGTTTTGTAGGAGGGGCGAACGCAAGACGACAGCAGATGCCACGCTGTAAAATATACGATCTACCTGGTACCCGGGAGTAGTTTAGCAGTGCTGTACCATATAGCAGGTGAAACAAGCACAGGGAGACGTCAAATGGCGACCCAGACACCTTATATAGCCTCTCGGGGGCACGGCATGGCAGGGAGACGCCATGCGGACGGCTCGGAGGGGCAAATGACAGAAAACAAGGTCGAGAAATCATCGAAATCCGCGAAATGATAAGCGATCGAGATCTCGATCTAGATTGATTAACCAACAAATCAATAAATATAATAAAGTTGAACTGAGATTTGTTTTCACAAATCAAGTGATTTGAGTCATGGAGCAATTGATTTTTATGCAGTAAGCATCGTAGGCAATGCTATTCGATGTCATCGTACTGCAGACGACAGGCACGACATACACATGCTAGCGATCTAGATGCGTTGAACGAGAGAAAAGAAAACGCAACAACGAAATAACTAAGGGAAAACTTACCAGGTATATGAAAATTGAAAGAAAAGCAAGTGTCGTGCCCCCCCCGGAAATGTAAACAATACCAAATAAATAAAAGAAACAACACAACAAAAATAAACGGAGTGAGACGAAGACCGAGAGGAAAGGACGGACAAACCGAAGCACAACAAAAGCAAAAACACCCTCCAAGTTCAGTAGCCGCAGCAGTATGTGGTGCGGGAAGCAAGAACAGGTTCTACCGGTTTGTCGGTCTGGTACCTTGCTACCCTGTCTGTCGTCTCCTTCCTGCTTTCGTCAACCGCGGTTTCCCTACTACCATTCCCCCCCCCTTCCCCATATATATATATGGGTTGGGTTGGCGTCGGTTGGCAACGACACTGTAAAACATGCCGCTCACTACGTGAGCTAGACATCCAGGGTACCGTTTTTTTTATTTTTATTTTTGTTTTTTTTTTTGGCGGTCGCTCACAGCTGGTCGTCTAGTTAGATCATTTGTGCGAAGTAAAGAACCTTTACTCTGCACAAGGGAATTGATCGTATCACGTAGTGTTCAAGGTACGGCACCCAAGAGGCAGTTACATAGTACTCCCATTGCTGTCTCTGGAAGTGGCCACACCGGAAATTAAACTAACTCATTGAAGCTGTCATCCACGTGCAAGTCCGCCTCACAAGCGGTTCTTAGTAGGATGCAGCTCACCCTTCATGCGACTCGCCGGACACCTCACGGCACTTCGCGCTTGGTGCAAGCAATGTCTGCCTGGTCGGTGAAAACCCCGACATGCTCCGTCCCGGCCTTGTAGGGATGCGAGGGTCTATGGTCATACGACTACGGCCATGCATGAGATCGAGTACACATCTCTCCTATCGAGTACACCCCCCCCCCCCCCCCCCCCCTTGAACACCACCCATACAACGGATGTGTGACGCTTCCTACTAAATTCGCCTCATCCTCGTGCCAAACACGAAAGACAAAGAACGAAAGAAAGAAAGAAAATACATAAAATAAATACTGTAAATAAATACAAGTAAATGAATACGTATCGAAAACAGGCGAAAAAAAAACTTGGGAAAAAATGGAAGGACAGAAAGCGAACGCAAGAACCGACCGCAACAAAATGAAGTACAATAACACGAGGGGTTGTAGCATCGCTGTCATGCCCCCCTGGGGGAGCTGCGACGGACGAAACGATGAACAAAGGAATGAAGAGCAAAACAGAAAGAAGGAACGCACCCTCAAGAAAAAACGAAGCACCGAGAAAAGCAGGCTCGCCACCCACCAAGCCCGGCAGGACTTCTTTCGTATCACAAGAACAAGAACGAAAGGGAAAGGTAAAAGGAAAACCAAAACACAACAGCGTCGCATTCGAAGCAGCCGCAGAGGTTTGCGGTACGAGTAGCCTAGACAGGTTCTACCTACTCGTCGGCCTGGTACCTTGCTACCCTGTCGGCTGTCTCCTTCCTGCTTTCGTCGGCCGCGGTTTCCTTACGACTGTTGCCCCCCTCCTTGCCATTCCCTTGGGCACCAGCCACAACGGATGCATGGCGCTGTCTGCTCAGCTCCGCCTCATCCTTGTGCTACTTGACCATGAACCGTTCGGCTGCTTCGAGGACCTCCCGGTAGCACTTGCCCGCCTTCTTTGCTGCAACGGTCCACACCGCGGTCTCTACTCCAAACAAAAACGGGGAATGTTCCGTGGACCCCCCGGTGGCTTCACTGTGAGATCTTCAACAAGGCACCTATGACAAGTCTTTGGCTAGGTGCGTAGACTTCGTTGACCTGCAGAAAGCGCACGACTCTGTCGACCGAGAGCTGCTGTGGCAGGTACTCACACGCTTTGGCGTACCAGCCAAGATGCTTGCAGCCATTCGCCAGTTCCACGACGGCATATGCGGGCTTGCGTGCGTACAGATGATGGCGAGCACTCAGAACCGCTTGATGTCACGCAGGGGCTGCGACAAGGCTATGGGCTGTCGCCGCTGCTGTTTGACGTGTTGTTCGCTGCTGCGATACACGTTGTTCTAGTACGCTTCTGCGGGGACGAATACATTGTAGGGGATCTGGTCCATCATAATCCCCCGCCGTACGTACCACTCGCGTGCGGAAGGTAATGCGGGGTATGTTGTACGCTGACGAATTTGTTACGGAAGTCGGCGAGGGACTTTGCTGAAGTGATGACAGTCATCGTGACTGGCTTCGAAGCAGCAGGCCTCACGGTTTCGGAAAAGAAGGCGGAGACGATGCGCGATCGAAGCAGCTGGCCTGTGGCATAGACAAACAACCCAGTTCTCATACCTTGGTGGCATTGTCCACCAAGACGCTGATCTCTCGTGCAGACATGTGCCTCAAACGGTCCGGCCCGGAGCTTTAAGATATGGAGACGGCCCCGCTTAGTCTGAAAGTCCGCATGTCGAAGGCCGAGGCGACCCTGCTGTACGGGTGTGTGATGTGGACTCTCAGTGCGCAACACTTCGCCAGGCTCCGATCGGTACACCAGTAAGTCCTCCTGCGGGTCATTGGGCTCCAGCGCCGACAATGTGACGACTACACGACATTCTCGTACGCCAAGGCCCTCAAGAAGACACGATGCGAGAACATCGAAATGACCATCCGTAAACAGAGGATCTTCTTAGCGGGGGGCCGTGCGGCGGCAACGCAAGGGACAATTACCCAGTCGGGTGATGTCTGCGACGATGACCGGTGGGGAGGGCCAGAGACGGGCGGACAGCCAAAGACTTGGCATAGGTGCCTTGTTGAAGACCTCACAGTTTTTCGAGCCACCGAGGGGTCCACGGAACATTCCCCGTTTTTGTTTGGAGTAGAGACCGCGGTGTGGACCGTTGCAGCAAAGAAGGCGGGCAAGTGCTACCGGTGGGTCCTCGAAGCAGCCGAACGGTTCATGGTCAAGTAGCCCAAGGATGGGGCGGAGCTGAGCAGACAGCGCCATGCACCCATTGTGGCTGGTGCCCAAGGGAATGGTAAGGAGGGAGGCAACAGTCGTAAGGAAACCGCGGCCGACGAAAGCAGGAAGGAGACAGCCGACAGGGTAGCAAGGTACCAGGCCGACGAGTAGGTAGAATCTGTCTAGGCTACTCGTACCGCAAACCTCTGCGGCTGCTTCGAATGCGACGCTGTTGTGTTTTGGTTTTCCTTTTATTTTTCCCTTTCGTTCTTGTTCGTGTGATACGAAAGAAGTCCTGCCGGGCTTGGTGGGTGGCGAGCCTGTTTTTCTCGGTGTTGTCTCGAGGAATCTTTCTTTCTTTCTGTCTTGCTTTTCATTCCTTTGTTCGTCGTTTCGTCCGTCGCAGCTCCCCCAGGGGGGCATGACAGCGATGCTACAAACCCTCGTGTTATTGTATTTCATTTTGTCGTGGTCGCCTCTTGCCTTCAGTAGAGCTTCCCACTTGTTCGAGATTTGCTCTGACTGGCTTATAGGGGTCAGACTTAAGGGTTGCTCTGATTGGCTTAGGGTTCAGGGTTAGGGTTGCTCCGATTGGCTTCGGCTAGGGCTACTGCTATTCGTCTCGTGAAAAGTGTACCCTCAAAATAGTAATCTCGAGTAAGTGGTAGGCAACCCTCGTTGCCTTTGCCTTTGTTTGTTTGTTGGTTTGTTGTTTTTATCCTCTGGCGTATTGGTAAAAATAGAGTTTTAAGCTCACCACACTTCCACGTTCGAATTTCGTGTCGGGTGTCAATTTAACCCATAGTTCCCGTTGGAACATCAGAATATTCTGCTCTTGCCCCCGGGGCTGGGGCACGTTGACCCTTCCTGACCCCCGAAAGGGGCAGGTGCGGTGGTTGTACTACTGTGTACCTGCCTCGTGTGGTGCCTCACCGTATGCACACTACGTGATACGATCAGGTAGTCCTCCTTGTGCGGAGCTGACCCTGCTATTGCGGGGGACCATAGTGAATAGGACCAAATATTGCTAGTAAAATTAGGGAAATATATCGAGTGTTGTGTGTACAGCAGGCCCTATTTTCTATGGTCCCCCGTGATAGCACTGCACTTGACATGTACCTAAAATCGGCCTCTAATTCTAAGTGTTTTGTCCCCACAATGAGACTGAATTCCTAAACGGGTTAAGGTGCTGCCCGCACAAAAATTATCTGACTCGACCGCCAGCCGTGGTGACCGCCCCAAAAAAACAAAAAAAAAAATGGTATCCTGGTAACCTAGTAGCTCACGCAGTGACAGGCGTGTTTTACAGCGTCGTCGCCAACCGACGTCAACCCGACCTATGTATGCATACATGATATATGCGGCAGGTGGATCGTCGAAAAAGGAAAAACGTAAAAGTCCCTCCTGTCCTGCGCCTTGCGCGGTATATGAGCAGCCAGACTGCTAAAATCACCCGCGGTGACCCATTGTACCCAAATCGCCACCGCTGATGAACGGGGGGCAGAAGGAATCGTCGGGATTAAGATTATACACGAACCCGCGAGTTTATGGAAAAGGCGCAAGTGTTGAGGTATTTCACGAGGCTGTCAAAAGGCTGGCTACAAGAACTTGAAGCGGCCGCGAAAGCTGCTGGCTCAAAGCAAGAACACTACGTGTAAAATCGGCACAGGGGTCGGGGTGAACATCGGCCGTAGATATTACGATATCCAGCACTACAGTAAGCAATGCCTGTAGTACCAAGCGCGCAAACGTTGATCATAGTGTTTTTTTTCGCAAAGTGTGTCGAACGGCGGTAAGGCGGGATGAGTAGGTCTGTGAATCGTCGATGGGGAGGGATATTCACGACGACCGCGGAGGATGAGAGGTGGTCCGCGGCCCTCTCTCCTCTTTTGACGAGCATTCGTCAAGCAGCCCCCCCCCACAAGAAAACGAGTATAGTAAGTAGACAGAGGCTTTGACGGATCAAACTAGACGCGAGAACGACGCAGCGTGCGACCGTAAGCGGCGGGCCAAGGCCTCGACGGGGCGGAGGAACGTCCCCCCTTCCCCTCTCTTGTGTACTGTATATAGGTTGGGATGGCGTCGGCTGGCAATGACACTGTAAAAAAAAACATGCCGCCCACAACGTGAACTGCTGTAAACGACCGGGGTACCGTTTTTTTTTATTGACGGTCGCTCTCACACATGGCAGTCAATACATTGTGCGGGGTGGAGAACCTTTCTTCCCGCACAAGGCGAATGATCGTATCACGTACCAGCAGTTGTTTATGGTAAGGTTGTAGTACCTCCATTGCTGTCTGTGGAAGTGGCCACACCGGAAAATAAATCAACTCAATTGATGCTGTAATCCCTATGCAAACCTGCCTCACAAACTGTTCTTGTTAGGATGCAGCTCATCCTCCACGCGACTCGCCAGACACCTTGCGGCGCTTCGCGCCTTGGTCCAAGCAGCGGCTGCCTGGTCGGTCAAAACCCGACGTGCTTCGTCCCGGCATTAGAAGGATGCTAGGTTATATAGTCATAAGACTGCGGCCATGCATGATATCGAATACCCCCCCCCCCCCCCCCCGCCATGGTCATACGACTACGGCCATGCATGATAATGAGTGCACCCCCCCCCCCCCCCCCCCCCCACCCGCGTCAAAGAAGCAAAAAAAAAAAAATGGGTGCCGTTAAGGGCGGGTGCCTTATTGTTGAGAGAAACGCTAGAGGCCAGCGCCATGGCTCCAGCCGTCCCAAACAGATTCCGAACGGTAATATAACGCTTCGGGGATACAACGTGGGTACTATCCTGGCGAAGTGCTCGTTTAGGCCAACGTGTGCTTCCCGCTGTAGAACGAGGGCGATACCTAGCCCCCAACACATGCTCGCTTGCCGCCCACCACCCGGACACTAGCACTTGAAACAGGCGGAAGTGTTCCGCAAAAAGGGGTGCCGTGAGGCGCGCTTTATAAAGTGCAACTTCAAAAAAAAGACGCCGATTGCCGTTGTCCGCCCCCAAGGTCTTGAGTGTTCGCTCGACAGAAGGAGAGCAAAGGGCCTCCGTCCGGTCCAGAAGCTCCTCAATCCTAGGCTCGCGGGGCCTGTCCAAAAAATCGTGTGCCTCATGACATACCTGACCCTCCCAAGACAGACTTAGCCCGTTATCCCCGATGTCGGTAGCACCTGCAAGCAGCGTTTAACGTGACTGGCCGGAAAAGGGAGTTTCGTCGCGGCGCACTTGAAAGACGTGTGTGCCAGGGTAGCAAGGATGTCGGTAGAAGGGAAGCAGGCGCATGGGAACGTTGTATTCTGGTGACAGAGCAGGCCGATCGATATCCGTGGTGCACTTATTAGAGTATAGGCACCGAGTGTCACGGTGACACCATGCGTACTGCTGATTTTGACACGTTTTTAATTGTCTGACGAGTTTTTTCCGAAAGCGCGCGTCGTATATGCAACAGGTGGCACCATGCACACCATGCAGCGCGCACGAGTAGCTCCCTGACACCGCTGGTTCAACCCACCGGTATCAGGTGGCAGACGCGCTCACTTACCCCTCTAGGACCCCCCGACATCTAGCGACCGAACGATTGTTACTCGGATGTTGTCGACGACCAACCAGCATCGTGAGCGTCCAGCAATGCGGTTGTGGACCACATGTTTGCCTCTGTGCCGTACGACTCCTTGTGCTGAAACTCGGACACCAATTTGTGTCATCCCTCACTCGCGCAGTGTGATGCCGCTATCGTCGCTTTTTGTCGCCTCAAGTGCCAAGAAGGTAGAATCTCATTTTCGTTTTTTTTTTTTTTTTTTCCTATTTCCCCACCTACCTGTCGTTCTGTGCACGGCTATGTATAGCGTGGGACTCCTTCACCAGCGGAGCCGAGGAACCGATAACCCTGACCGCCGGCGATCCCGTCACACCTTCCGAGACCGACGTCTACCAAATCGACCTTTTCGGAAGCCCCCTCGTGCTTGTCCCGGTTAATGTCGCCGAGGCCGGGGCGTTTGCGCTGTTGCTCGAGCATGACACGGACGAGATCCAAGTGGCCGTCACTTCCCCCTCGGGCGCCGTGCTAGCTGCCGAGGTGGAGGAAGGGGGGGAAGAGGCGGTAGATGAGCACGACGAGGAAGACCACGACGAAGACGGGCATGTCGAGGAGGACCACGACGAAGACGGGCATGTCGAGGAGGACCACGACGAAGACGGGCATGTCGAGGAGGACCACGACGAAGACGGGCATGTCGAGGAGGACCATGTCGAAGAGGACCACGACTCGCATGACGAGGAGGACCATGACGAAGAAGACCACGACTCGCATGACGAAGAAGACCACAGCGAAGACGAAGATGAGGATGAGGATACCTCTCCTGCGACCGGTGCACAGTGGGGTAACGCCCTCCTCGCCGCGTTGCTCGTGTCATTGTGCAGGTAAACCTATCGTTCCGCTATGAAAGCGTGGCAACCTCGTCCACCCCCCGTATATACTACACCCTCCCCCTCCCCAACACTTGTACGTACGTGTGCAAGAACAGGTTTCGATACGTTACGCGGCGTTTCACGGCAACGCCATTGACACATCTCGCCTGTACACGTACAAGGGTATCTCTTGCCGCTGTGGGTGTAATCAAGCGTGGAGAGAAGCGGCGTAAAAATATTGTTTGCGTACAGACCACTCCGGTGCTTCTTCGCCGTCACCCGATGGCGACTGTTCTAAATAGTTTCGAACGAAGCGCGCGTCTTGAACAACAACAGCTGCTGCTGCTTCTTTCCGGTGCCCATCCGTCCGTCCTTGATGGGCATAGCGGAAAAACTATCGGAAGCAGCAGACGCCGCTGTAGTGCCGAGGGTACTCACGAAACGGCGACAGACAGGCACCCAGTGGTGGACCTGGTAGACCCCCGAGTCGCTTGAAACGGACGGAAACGTGGACGTGAATGAATGACTATCGTGCAGTAGCTCTAGTGAGACTATTTATGACGTGCCGCCGCTCGCCCCTCCCCCCCACCCCCTGTCCGTGCCCCCACTTATTTTGGTCCCCCCCCTCAGCTTCGCGGGGTTGCTGCTGATGAGGAGTGGGCGAATCGCGAGCAACATAGACCTCTCCCACGCCTGCCTGTTCGGGTCGGGCGCGCTCCTCACCGCGTCCCTGATGCACATCGTTCCTGAGGCGCTTGCTGGCCTGGAGTCGAAGTACGAGGATGACCTCCACGGCCTCAGTCTCCACGGCGGCCTTGCCATGCTCATCGGCGTCACCTTTGGAGTTGTGGTGCACGCCCTCCTAGCGTCCGGCCACTCCCACTCTCACGGGCACCCCCAGCCGTGCCACAACAAGAGCACGACCCACATCGCCGGCGGTGCCGCAGATTCCATCGCGTTCACCCCTATTTTCCGCGGGGTTGGGGACATCTTCGAGCGGAGCTACGGGTCCGGTAGAGGGCGGCAGGAGTGGCGCTACGCAAGTCGGCTTCACGAGCCGCGGCGGTCAGGCCCTGGCCGAATCCCCCTCTGTGAATTCCGGTTCAGAAATTGGTGCTGGCAACAGCGTGGTGAGCCTCGACGTGTTGATGAAGGAGCGATCGGGAAGGACGCTGCTGGACGTTGGGACCCTGGAGTCGGTGTGCTGGACCGTGATCATCGGCGACCTTGTGCACAACTTCGCGGACGGAGTGACCATCGGAGCGGCGTTTTTCTCGGGTGCAGCTCGACTGTCGGCTGGACCGTGACCGCTTCCGCCATTCTCCACGAGGTCCCGCACGAGCTCGCCGACTTCATGGCCCTCATCAAGGGAGGCATGAGTGCTTATCAGGTAAGCTACGGGCATACTATCTAGCTTGGCAACGGTGGAACTCCATTGCGACACAGCAGCAGTCGGTTAGAGGCCACTGGTCCCTGGTGGACCGCCCCCCCCCCCCCCCCCGTTGATAATGAGTACACTCCCCCCCCGTCCCCACCCCGTCGGCCACTGCTGCGCTATGGTAACTCCCGTGCCCGTCGTTAGCACAATCCATGCTCATTGAATTTCCACAACCCCATCGAGTCAAGTGCTGAACTACCCCCTCCCCGTGGCCATCGCCAGCACAATCCATGCTTATTGAAAGTCCACACAACCCCACCATATATGCCGAGCTATAAGAAATCTCCCTCCCGGCCCCCCGCCCCCCTATGCCGTAAAACACATGTGAAGGCGGGTGTCTACAACTTCGTCTCGGCTTTATCGGCGTTGGCCGGCGTCATCCTCATCTTGGCGCTGGACGAAGCCCTCACCTCGGCCGAGATTTCGACTATCCTTCTGGTTGGCGCGGGGTCTTTCTTGTTCGTGGCTCTCTCGGAGCTCATTCCGGAAGCCCTTGAAATTCAGCCGGGGGCAAGAGTAGGGGGTAAACGCGGAATGCTGGCCTCCCAGGTGCGCAAGCTGGCGACCTTCACGCTCGGCGCAATCCTCATCGGAATCCCCCTCATCTTCGACCAGCATTGCGAAGCTGGACATGCTGGTCACCACCACTAACAACCTTGGTCGATATCTCGCACCCGTCGGCTAGCGTACGCGGTGGGCGTGAGTACGTACTGCAGTTCAGGCAGCCTCCGATGTGGTATGAGCGGGGCGAGTATAGTGATGTTGAAGAGGAGGGCGGCGCACGGCGTGGAGGAAGAAGGGGAGGTCCGCGCCATGTTTATTCTCCAACGGTAAATGTGACATGAAACCCATGTCCCGATCGGCGCACTCTACTGTCGCACTGAATACTTGTATCGTCTTCGTTGTATCGGTGGATTTAATATGGCGTCCCGCCCGCCTTGCCTGAAGACAACACTATTTTAAGCATCAGTGTCACGGATGGTCTAAGGTGCGATTTTCGACAGGGTCTGGTGGTTCGACCGAAAGGTCTCCATCGAACGTAGCATGCCCGCCCATGTGGCTTGTCTCTCGACCTTCGAAAAACCGTTTTACTAGTTCGTGCCAAGAACTCCCCACGGCAGACGTACGTTTTTGTTCCTCCTGAGTTTTAACTTGAAAACAGTAGTTTACAGAGAGTATCTATGGCCCAATTCTGGCCGTCCATTGAGTATTGAGTAAGTCGTGAGGCTAAGAAGCAACGCGCACCTGCGCATATAGTGTGCACGTCGACGAAGCACCCACCCACACGGTATGGTGTAGTCTTGTCGCGTTTTGTTTCCGCGGGGCGAGGTGTCTGTGCTGCCTGCCTGCTAAGGCCTCCTGAGTAAAAAGTTTGGGTGTAGTATAACAGGTATAGTGTAAAGCGATATGTGCTGCCTGCCTGCTGAGGCCTCCTAAGTAAAAAGTTTGGGTGTAATATAACAGGTATAATGTGGCGCGGTGTCTGTGCTACCTGCCTGCTGAGGCCTCCTAGGTAAAAAGTTTGGGTGTAATATAACAGGTATAATGTGGCGCGGTGTCTGTGCTACCTGCCTGCTGAGGCCTCCTAGGTAAAAAGTTTGGGTGTAATATAACAGGTATAATGTGGCGCGGTGTCTGTGCTACCTGCCTGCTGAGGCCTCCTTAGTAAAAAGTTTGGGTGTAGTATAACAGGTATAATGTGGCGCGGTGTCTGTGCTACCTGCCTGCTGAGGCCTCCTAAGTAAAAAGTTTGGGTGTAATATAACAGGTATAATGTGGCGCGGTGTCTGTGCTACCTGCCTGCTGAGGCCTCCTAAGTAAAAAGTTTGGGTGTAGTATAACAGGTATAGTGTAGCGCGATCTGTGCTACCTGCCTGCTGAGGCCTCCTAAGTAAAAAGTTTGGGTGTAGTATAACAGGTGTAGTGTGGCGCATCGCGCAAGGACTGCGTACGATACGGTCGTACATATATGTCCCCTTTCGTTTGCGTGGTTGGCCTCTTCTTGCCTGCCAGAGACCTTGATGGCAACGCGTTTTTTTTACGTGCCTTACGTACTAGAGGAGTTTAGTTTTAGCACAACACGGGTCGTTGTGTGAGCTCACTGGTCGTGGCTTAGCTGATGTTGTTCTACTGTACCGGTACGTTTTGTTGGTACGTCGTACCTGGTACCTTTTTATTGTGTTGGTGGAGCTGTGCTGATTTTGTTCTTGCTGTTCTTTTATGCATGTTACGTTTGAGGCATCGGGTGGGGGTGGGAAAATCGAAGTTGTTGGCGTTGTTTGTCCGTAGACACGCACATGCGGGTATGCCTGGTGCATGAATTTCTGGGCATGATGGTTGCGCACGTCGCGGTATCGCGGGCCTTGTAGCAGGGTATATCCTCTCGGTTTGCAACAGTAGCATCGGTTCTTTGCGCTATTTGCCCGCCGAATTATCAAATCATCCGAGATGCGATTGCTTGTTGTAAGAGTTAAGTGTGGTTTCGGGTCCAGGCCGGAGGGTGCGTATTTTATGGCAGGGGCAAAAAAAAAAGTGTGTGTTTGGCGTTTTCGTTGTTTCGGTCTGCGCGCCTTGTGTTGTTTGCGTGACCGTTTGTTGTGTTGAGTGTTGTTCTTGAGTTCTCCGCGTATTAAGCAGCTTTGACTGGTATCGCCGGGCATCATGCCTGCGTATGACACGATCGTACATGTATGTCCCCTTTCGTTTGCGTGGTTGGCCTCTTCTTGCCTGCCAAAGAAAGACCTTTTGATGGCAACGCGTTTTTTACATGCCTTACGTACTAGAGGAGTTTAGTTTTAGCACGACACTGGTCGTTGCGTGAGCTCACTGGTCGTGGCTTAGCTGATGTTGTTCTACTGTACGGTATGTTTTGTTGGTACCTGGTACCTTTTTATTGTGTTGGTGGTGGAGCTGTGCTGATTTTGTTCTTGCTGTTCTTTTATGCATGTTACATTTGAAGCATCGGGCGGGGGTGGGAAGACCGAATTTGTTGGCGTTGTTTGTCGTTGATACGGATAAGACACATGTATGCGGGTATGCCTGGTGCATGAATTTCTGGGCATGATTGTGCACGTCGCGGTATCGCGGGCCTTGTAGCAGGGTATATCCTCTCGGTTTGCAACAGTAGCATCGGTTCTTTGCGCTATTTGCCCGCCGATTTATCAAATCATCCGAGATGTGAATGCTTGTTGTAAGATGGTTTTGGGTCCAGGCCGGAGGGTGCGCATGTATGTTTGGCAGGGGTAAAAAAAATGTGTGTGTTTCGCGTTTCCGTTGTTTCGATCTGCGCGCCTTGTGTTGTTTGCGTGACCGTTTGTTGTGTTGGGTGTTGTTCTTAAGTTCTCCGCGTATTAAGCAGCTTTGACTGGTATCGCCGGGCATCATGCCTGCGTACGACACGATCGTACATGTATGTCCCCTTTCGTTTGCATGGTTGGCCTCTTCTTGCCTGCCAGAGACCTTGATGGCAACGCGTTTTTTTTACATGCCTTACGTACTAGAGGAGTTTAGTTTTAGCACAACACTGGTCGTTGTGTGAGCTCACTGGTCGTGGCTTAGCTGATGTTGTTCTACTGTACCGGTATGTTTTGTTGGTACCTGATACCTTTTTATTGTGTTGGTGGTGGAGCTGTGCTGATTTTGTTCTTGCTGTTCTTTTATGCATGTTACGTTTGAAGCATCGGGTGGGGGTGGGAAGACCGAATTTGTTGGCGTTGTTCGTCGTTGATACGGATAAGACACATGTATGCGGGTATGCCTGGTGCATGAATTTCTGGGCATGATGGTTGCGCACGTCGCGGTATCGCGGGCCTTGTAGCAGGGTATATCCTCTCGGTTTGCAACAGTAGCATCGGTTCTTTGCGCTATTTGCCCGCCGATTTATCAAATCATCCGAGATGTGAATGCTTGTTGTAAGATGGTTTTGGGTCCAGGCCGGAGGGTGCGTATGTTTGGCAGGGGTAAAAAAAATGTGTGTGTTTCGCGTTTCCGTTGTTTCGGTCTGCGCGCCTTGCGTTGTTTGCGTGACCGTTTGTTGTGTTGAGTGTTGTTCTTAAGTTCTCCGCGTATTAAGCAGCTTTGACTGGTATCGCCGGGCATCATGCCTGCGTATGACACGATCGTACATGTATGTCCCCTTTCGTTTGCATGGTTGGCCTCTTCTTGCCTGCCAAAGAAAGACCTTGATGGCAACGCGTTTTTTTACATGCCTTACGTACTAGAGGAGTTTAGTTTTAGCACAACACTGGTCGTTGTGTGAGCTCACTGGTCGTGGCTTAGCTGATGTTGTTCTACTGTACCGGTATGTTTTGTTGGTACCTGGTACCTTTTTATTGTGGTGGTGGAGCTGTGCTGATTTTGTTCTTGCTGTTCTTTTATGCATGTTACATTTGAAGCATCGGGCGGGGGTGGGAAGACCGAATTTGTTGGTGTTGTTTGTCGTTGATACGGATAAGACACATGTATGCGGGTATGCCTGGTGCATGAATTTCTGGGCATGATGGTTGCGCACGTCGCGGTATCGCGGGCCTTGTAGCAGGGTATATCCTCTCGGTTAGCAACAGTAGCATCGGTTCTTTGCGCTATTTGCCCGCCGATTTATCAAATCGTCCGAGATGTGAATGCTTGTTGTAAGATGGTTTTGGGTCCAGGCCGGAGGGTGCTTATGTATGTTTGGCAGGGGTAAAAAAAAATGTGTGTGTTTCGCGTTTCCGTTGTTTCGGTCTGCGCGCCTTGTGTTGTTTGCGTGACCGTTTGTTGTGTTGAGTGTTGTTCTTGAGTTCTCCGCGTATTAAGCAGTTTTTACTGGTATCGCCGGGCATCATGCCTGCGTATGACACGATCGTACATGTATGTCCCCTTTCGTTTGCATGGTTGGCCTCTTCTTGCCTGCCAAAGACCTTGATGGCAACGCGTTTTTTTTTACATGCCTTACGTACTAGAGGAGTTTAGTTTTAGCACAACACTGGTCGTTGTGTGAGCTCACTGGTCGTGGCTTAGCTGAATGTTGTTCTACTGTACCGGTACGTTTTGTTGGTACCTGGTACCTTTTTATTGTGTTGGTGGTGGAGCTGTGCTGATTTTGTTCTTGCTGTTCTTTTATGCATGTTACGTTTGAAGCATCGGGCGGGGGTGGGAAAGTCGAATTTGTTGACGTTGTTTGTCGTTGATACGGATAAGACACATGTATGCGGGTATGCCTGGTGCATGAATTTCTGGGCATGATTGTGCACGTCGCAGTATCGCGGGCCTTGTAGCAGGGTATATCCTCTCGGTTTGCAACAGTAGCATCGGTTCTTTGCGCTATTTGCCCGCCGATTTATCAAATCATCCGAGATGTGAATGCTTGTTGTAAGAGTTAGTGTGGTTTTGGGTCCAGGCGGAAGGGTACGTATTTTTGGCAGGGGTAGGAAAAAAGTGTGCGTTTCGCGTTTCCGTTGTTTCGGTCTGCTCGCCTTGCGTTGTTTGCGTGACCGTTTGTTGTGTTGAGTGTTGTTCTTGAGTTCTCCACGTATCCTCGGTTTGCAACAGTAGTGTCGGTTCTTTGCGCTATTTGCCCGCCGATTTATCAAAACATCCGAGATGTGAATGCTTGTTGTAAGAGTTGGTGCGGTTGGGTCCAGGCGGGAGGGTGCGTTTGGCAGGGGTAGGAAAAAAGTGTGTGTTTCACGCTTTCGATGTTTCGGTCTGCACGCCTTGGGTTGTTTTCGTGACCGTTTGTTGTGTTGTTGGAGTGTTGTTCTTGAGTTCTCCACGTATTAATTAAGTAGCTTTGACTGGTATCGCCCGGCATCATGGAGCCATGACAATCACGCCGTGCGTTCTCTCATCCTGCAGAGTTACCCGTAGAGCCTGAAAAGGGAGAACCATGCTATTAATAAGAAGTACTGGTAAATAATTATTACAGCAGGGATGCGCGTTGCACGTAACACGTACGCTCGCGTTGTCAAATTATCGCGCCATTCGCAAATTCTTGCCGTTCGCGGTATTTTCACGCTACTAGCCCTTCGTGGGAAATGCCTCCATACGTGCTGCAAACCGCATTTTTTTTTTTCCATTTTTTTTTCCCCGGTAGGGGATGCAAGTGTTTCGTCCCCTGTATAAACGCTTTTCAATATTTATTTGCGGTTGGCGTTCGCCGGTGGGTGCCGTGCGCACTTTTTTGGCAAATGAAGGTCGTGCGAACGGGAGCCGTTCGCACTTGCGATAGCCGTGACACGCATCCATCCCTGATTCACAGCGTCGCATGCTTGGAAATGTGCAACCATTGTGTTGCATAATACAACCATCGAATTGAAGAAGCGCTCGTGTTCCAAAGTATCTAGGTGCACCTAGGGTTGTCTGTTGTTCCTGAAACTCCAACGGCTTTTGTCAGTCTGTTTCGCAAACAAAGCCATCAAGCGGTACACGGTGATTTTTACGCCAGTTAACGGTAATAAATGGCAGTAAGCCACGTTTCGGTAGGGCAACATAACAAAACAAAATCGGTACATGTCCCCGGCATGTACCGTTTTTTGGCAAGCAGCAACAGCTCAAAAGTCTCTGTCCATTTAGTATCATAAGCCACAAATCGGTACTCCGATGCGTTTAATGCAGGTTTATGGTAAAATGCTGTGTTTGGCACTGCAAGTTCCCTTACTTGAAAATAATCGAAATTTCGGTATATATCCCCGGTATACCGTTTTATGGCAAAAGGCAACAACGGCTAAAAAAAAATCGTGATACGCCGAACGAACGTACAGCGGTGCGTTTTTACGCCGATTTACGATACCATATTTTGGCAAACGGCAACAGCCACGAGGAACCGCGGGACAGAACAAGTAGTCACCACAACAACGAACGGCGACGAGGGCGAGCGCAAGGCCGTCGCGGGGTTCGCCGAGCACCAGCGTGGAGAAGGAGGAGGGGATTAGCGTTCGTGTCTGGGCGTAACGTGGTCATCTGGGTCTTGGACCCGCGAGTGGAGAACGAAAGGTACATGGATGAGTTGCAACAAACTTCCAAGCCATTCACTGTCTTCGTGTGCGTACCATTATGGACGGAATTGTGAGGACCCTAACACGAGCTGGGCCAGGCAAGACGCCAACTTAATGGCTGGACTGGATTTCCGAGACGGCTTTTGCGAATCAGAACCTAATAATTTGCCAGGTGATTTCGGTTAGAATACCAAATTTATTTACGGGAGTACGTTTTTGTTTTTGTTTTTTGTTCGTGAGCTATTAATAGCCCGATATTAATTGAATTGGGATTTTTTGTTTTGCGACGAAGTGATTAAAAAATACAGAAATCAAAAACGTACCACCGTGAATATATTTTTGTTATACTAATAAAAATCACGTCGAAATTTCAGATACAAAAACGAAAAACTTGGCTGGGAAATCGGGATTTGGTGTCCCTCATCGTAACATGTTGACTTTTTATTGCGGATTATAAACACACCATATCTCTTGACAGACAACGAATTTTAGGCAATAGTGAGGATATCGATCGTTTCGCAATGCCTCAAGGAATGTTCACACCGCACCGAGAATCAGCGTCATCCACTGCACAGATTTTTCGTGGTTTCGTATAGGCTTTAGTACGGAAATATCTACGTGTGTGACGGGATTTATTCGATGTATGACTTTTCTCGACGAAATCAACTCGGATTCCACAACTTACTTAGGGTGTCTGCAAGTGCGCTGTAGGCTCCGGAACAGGTTGCCTAATGTGGGTCAAAATATTCCCAGATGACTGCATAACCGCCGATCGAATGAAAATATGTTTTACGGCTTGACCAGAGCCTGCATTCCCCTCCTGTAATAACGCAACGAACCCCATGTTCACGTTCAGTGTGGAATGACATTGGATTATCAGCTACAAGCATTCTCAGTTCGTAAAACTGGGTCTCTACTTTGGTAATTGCAGATTTGTCTGTCTGTCTGTGTTTCTGTCCCCCGGCACAAGGAAATCCAGTCAATCCTCGCAAAATCTGGTCCCAAATCGTTCCCGACGTTGACGTGTACACCGCGCGAATCGATAATCGCAGCTCTCGTCAAGCAGAATGGGTTCAGAGCCCCCTGCCCCCTTTGGTCCAGGACAGAGAACATCGGGCGCAGTAAGAGAACCTTCTGGCGATTTTTTGCCCACGATAAATGATGACACAGAGCCAGTGTACGTGGAACCGGACTCTCCTCGTGCACCAGGGGTTCAGTGTTCTCAGAGAAGCACACTCCCCCACACACACACCGCAACTGCGGCCACCGACGACTCGGCACCGTCGGTCTTAGACCCTACTCTCGAGTATTCAACGGAACGGGTGGTACTGTTCTGGCAGCCCTCCTCCTATTTTTCGCAGTGGTCCCCCTTGTCTTTTGTCATCGACGATGTGTCATATTCCTGCACGGAGCAGTATATGATGGCTAAAAAGGCTCGCCTTTTTCAGGACCACGACACAGCGGAGCGGATTATGGTCTCGCCAGACCCACGCGAGCACAAACGCCTCGGTCGAGGCGTGCATAACTTCGACTGCGCTATCTGGGACTGCATTCGGGAAGACGCCGTCCTTGCTGGTACTTTTGCCTAACTATCGCAGAACCCGACCATGAAGCGACACCTATTGAGCACTGGCACCAAAATTTTGGCTGAAGCCAGCCCTTTTGACCCCGTGTGGGGCATCGGTCTCCGGGTAAACCACCCCGAGGCTCAAGGCCCCTCTCGGCGGCGAGGGAAAAACTTTATCGGGAAAGCTCTTTCCGCCATTCACGATATCCTCCGCTCAAGTGAGGCCGGGTTGGCACACCCCGCCTCCTCTCATCAACTTTTCACTTCGACCACGACTGACAGAATTCATGAGATTTGTCCAGCGCCGCCACGCCCTTTGGCCGTGGCCCGCGCTCGCCCAGGTCCTCCCTTGAAGTTTTGGACTTGTTTTTTTCTGACGCGCCCGCTGGTCACAGCCCCGAGGTTTTGGCTGTCGTCCCTAGTGTCGACCCCTCCCTCGCCCTGCCAGAACACGGCCCCTGCCTCGTCGGGGGGCACCATTACCCTCGACGACGCCTCTTTCACAGCCAAAGACGCGATTCACAGCGGAGCTGGCGTTCTTGCACCTTTTCATTGGGTGGCACTTCTTGACACTGGCCCCCCACAAACTTCTATTCGACGAGATATTTTGGACCGCATGCGTTCGGTTGCTGCGGCATCCATCGCGTGCGAGCAGAAATGCGCCCCTCGTTCTTGGGGGTTTCTGGTGAATCGGCCCCTCTGGAGACTTCGACGAGTGTGCGCCTGAGCGTCCAATTTTTTCGAGAAAATGAGCCTACTTGCTCCCTCGCAGTTTGATCCTGCGTGGTTCCCCCCTCAGTGATGCAGCATGCAGTACTGCGGGGACATGACAGCTGGTTGCGTTTTAATAGCCGCTCCTACCGCTCTCTGCCACGTCGACCGTCTGATCACCGCGTTTTTAGGCGAGCTGGAGTTAGTTCACCACGCCCCGACAGGCACGTCCGTGTACGCCATCGACCCCGCCGCTTCGGGTGGAGGCTTCCATCTACGCTACGAGGGCGCGGCAGGCGTCACCCTGTCCGACGATCCTCAACTGCTTGCTGTTAACTTGATTCAAAGCGATGGCTCCCCGGCCCTCACTGGACACTACTTGCTCGACATGATGCCCCAGCCTGACCTACGTTCGGTCGAGGAACACTTCGTCTCCTCCGGACGCCAGGTTCTTCCCCTCGATGGCCGGACGCCAGGTTCTTCCCCTCGATGGAGTGGCGGCTCTCGAGCCGGGGCATATCCTCTTCGTCGCCCACGCCCAACTGCTGAGCGTCCCGCTGGACGTTTTGCGGCAGGAGAACCGTGCCCACAGTCCTCCCTCCAGACTATCTGAGGTGTCTCCGGTCTCAGCAGTTACAGCTTCCCCCCTCGCAGCTCCAGCCTCGCCCTCGCCCGGCTGGTTCGTTAAGGTGTTTAACGAAGTCATTAAAGGTCTGGCACAGGTGGCGGCCTACCTCGATGATGTGGTCGTTTTCGACTCTGATCCGACGGCCCACGTCAAGACGATACGAGCCCTCTTCGAACGCCTGCGCAAACAAAACCTCAAGCTCTCCCCCTCGAAGGCTCGCCTCGGCGCCACGGACGCCAATTTTCTGGGGCACTCCATTTCGCCCGCGGGTATAAACCCCAAAGCGAAAAATTTTCGGCTTTGATGAAAATGCCCATGCCCAAGAACCTCAAGCAGGTCCGCGGCCTGATGGGCGGCGTAGGATATTATCGCAAATCCCTGCCCGACCTGTCTAAACGGATACGTCCTCTCACCGCCCTTCTCCGGAAGGGGGTCAAGTACGTCTTTACGCCGGCTATAGAAGTTATCGTCCGCCAGATTCTCGCCGAGCTCGCTGTTCCACCGATTTTGGTCTTCCCTGACTGGGACGCCGTAGCCGACGGCTCCCGCCCCTTCCACGTGTACTGCGACGCCTGCATCGACGGTTTTGGTCCCGTGCTCGAACAAGAACAACCGCTGTTCCACCGATTTTGGTCTTCCCTGACTGGGACGCCGTAGCCGACGGCTCCCGCCCCTTCCACGTGTACTGCGACGCCTGCATCGACGGTTTTGGTCCCGTGCTCGAACAAGAACAACCGGACGGCTCGGTACGGTATCAGCTGCGCTACCCTCGATTTCGAGAGGCACTGGACACCGTTGGACCTGGAAGCTGGCAGCATTGTCTGGGCCATCAAACGACTCCGAGGTTACCTGTGGGGCACGAAATTCCGACTATTTTCGGACCACAAAGCACTTGAGAGCATCGGCAAAGTAGGAGACCACAACGCGTGCGTCCAGCGGTGGCTCGAGTTCCTCACCGCGTTCGACTACACCCTCGAGTACCGCAAGGGCAGCGCCAACGGAAAAGCTGATTTTCTCTCCCGTTTGCCGGAGCCCGCCACAGAACACGACCGCAGTGGGTCTAGCTGCCTCAACCCCGTCGAGGACGGTGGTATCTTCCTCATCCGAGCCTGCGGGCTTCGCACTCGCTCTTCGCTGACCCCTGGTGTCCGTTTGGGTGGGCTGGTGCCCCGCAGTGAAAGTGCCGTCTTGGGTGGGCTGCCTTTCACCTCTTCGGATTTTCGCGATTTTCGCGCACACGGGCCACGTATGAGGATCGACGATCTCCCTGCTCCTTCGGGGAGATTCATCGCTCGTGTATCTGCTTCCGTCGCCACCGTCGATCGCCGTCCTGGCTTGAGCGCTTTTCTCTCACCGCCAACTCCGCTTTCGCTTCGGTTTTTGTCGTACCCTCCGGGGGCGACCAGGGCTCTGCAGAAGCCCCCGCTGCAGAGACGATAGTTGCCCAGCGCGCTCCTCTCCCAACGAGCACCCTACAGGGCTAGGATTCCGCCGTGATCACTGATCCGGCCGAGTCTCCCCCTTTGCCGCCTGGCAACCCGGCGCCTCTGAACATTTTGCCACCTTCAGGCCGCATCTCCACTCGGATGCGCCGACGAACAGCCGTTGCCGCTGGCACCGCGCCGCCTGGTGTTGATTATGGCTTCGGGCCCGGCGGGGCCCCTCGACCACCCGCCCGCCGTGCTGTCATCCCGCCGCGAGTCCCACGGCCGCGACCGCCCGACCCCGTCGGTATGGCCCCGGCTCCTGCCGCCTCGCCGATCCCGATGGTACCCATTCCGTCTGCCCGCGACCGCGCCGAGCCCGTGGGGATTGCTCTTTTACAGCTTCCGCTGCCGACTGATGCACCGCCCGTCACCACGACCGATTTGGACGCTCTCGATGCAGCTGCCGAATTTCAGTTCGGTGTTTCCGCAGCGTGCTATTCACACGCCGACTGGGCTCGGGAACAACAGGCTGAGCCCGCGTGCAACGCCACCATGCGCTACATAGCCCTTGGACGGCCGGAAGTTTTACCAGCCAACTTTTTGTCGTGTTTCCCTTCCCACCAGCGCCCTCCCTTTTCGGAGGTCGAGGAGCTGGCTAACAAAGGCCGCTTGCACACCACCGACGCGGGCATTGTTCTACTTGTCCGACAGCCGTCCCCCCCACCTGCGTCGGATACGCCACGCCCGATGGGTCGTACGGCCTGTTTATTGAACGACGAGCCTATTCGCATTTATGTGCCGCTGCTCATGCGCCCCTGGGTCATGCAGACTTGCCACTCCACGGCTTCCTGCCACCTAGGAACCGCGCGCACCCTGCGTATGCTCGAACGTTTCTACTGGTGGATCGGTATGAGCATCTGCACCCGGTGGTGGTTGCGCAACTGCTTAAAGCGCCAAGCACGGAAAATGTCGCGGCAGACGGTCCTGTGGCCCACCATCACGTTGCCCATTCCAGAAAGACCCGGCATCACCGTCAGCATCGACTATTTCAGCCCTCTCCCGGTGACGCCTCGAGGTTATACCTACATCTTGCTATTCACTGATCGTTTCAGTCACCGAGCCGACATGTACGCCGTCACAGCGGCAGATTTCACCGCTGAGGGCATGGCTAACATTCCCATCAATCGGTATATTCCCCTCTGGGGGTGCCCGCGCAGCGTCCTCTCGGACAACGGCCTTCAGTTCTGCTCCAAGCTTTCGCACGTCGTATATCAGCTTCTCGGGGTTCGAAAAATTGCCACCAGCTCCTACCATCCAAACGGCAACGGTGGGATGGAACGTGTAAACCACACGATGGCCCAGATGCTGGCAATGGTCGTGAACGACCTCCAAAACAACTGGGATGAACAGCTCCCTCACGTCGAATTTGCGTATAACAACTCCGTCAGCGCCGCCACGGGTTTGGCTCCCAACGAGGTACATATAGGTCGGCTGCCACACCTCCCTCTCACGATTTTCGAGCGTGCTGGAGTCGCCGGCCACCAGAGCTTGGCCCGCGATCACCTTGCCTACCGCGACTTGGCGCCGGACCGCCAACAGCGCGCGTATGATATCGTTCGCGAACACCACGCCCTCACTGTTGCTCGCGTGAGCCCCGCAACTCCGCCCTCTCCGACGCTCTGCGTCCAGTCCCCAAATTTGACGTTGGCAGCTGGGTGTGGGTGTACAATACGGCGGCCACCATCCGCCAGGGCGCGAAACACGACTCGGACGCCAAGGTCCCTAAGGCCAAACTCTCACTCAGCTGGACGGCCCCCTACAAAGTGTTCGCAGTTGGCCCCTGCTCCTCGGCGGACACCCCGGACGGATCTCCTCTCGGGGCAAAGCTCCTGTGTTAGGATCTTCCCTCCGATATTCCCGGCGCTGGTGCTCGCCGGCGTGTATTTATTCAACCCTGCAAGCCCTGTGCCGACCCCCACGACCGTGGTGACATGCCGAAGTATTTGCCGGTGGGGTTGACGCAATACGTGCTCAACAACTTCTCCAAGACATCCCCCCCGTACCACGTCACCGAGGACGATGCTTCGACCCCTTTTCAACGACTCGAAGTGGAAAATATTACCGGACACCAATCGGTTAGAGGTCGAGGTGGTGTCATTGCGGTGATGTACGAGACGCACTGCACAGGCCTATCCCGTCCATCCTGGAAACGGGAAATGGACCTTCAACTTTCTCGCCACGAAAGTCTGCGCTATTGGGGCGGCACCCCGAACCAGTGCCACCAAACCAACCGCCTGTACCGCCGAATGAGAATCAGCGAGGCACAACGGGAGCTTTCTCGGAGTAACGGCGAGCAGTTTCTGGCACCCGGCTATGGCTGCGTATCGCACGCCGATAGGCTTCGCCGAAATAGCAACACTGTGCTTCCCAACGGGGCCCACTTTTGGTCAAGGGCGACGACGGTCTGTGGTGACTCTGGAAAATCAGCGCGACCATGCCAACAGATGGAGTATATTTGGTTCGATTTTTGGACGACCCGGGACCGATCAAACTTCCTCTTTCTCCGGCGCGCTACACTACTTCGACGAGAGTTGTACGAGGTTCTTGGTGTCTGCAAATTCACTCGGCTAGCGCGTTTGCACGGGGGGTCCAGCGTAGCGTAGATGAATCTCGAGGCACCGCCGTGGATAGCTAACTTTCGCTTCTCGGCCGCACTCGATATTTTTTTTCTTGACGTGTTGCTGGACTTTGAGGGGTGATTTTTCTACTTCTTGACGTTTTCCGAGTTTTCGGGTCGGGGGTTTTTCTGCTCGGCGTCTTTCTGGTTTGTTTTTCTTAGGCTGGTTTGGGGATGGCTTTTGCGTATTTTGTCCTGCGTACCCCCGCGCTCAGTGTCGGGGCTGGTCTGGGTAATCGGGCCACTCATTTGTGGCTCAGGACGCGATTCCAGAGTGGTGGGCTTGGCTTAGGTGCTTCTTGGCGTATTCCGTGTTATTTTTCTTCTTGTTTTCGGTGTTCACTTTTCGCTTTTCCTTGCAACTTCCTCGCCCTCCCCCCCGTTGCTGGTGGCATGGCGATGACTTTCGTTGACGATTCATTCCTGCCCCTTAGGGCTAGGCGTTCCTTGCATTCTCCTTTTTTCTACGTTCCTTGTCGGCTTCGTTGCCTTGCCGTTCAGAGGTGTGGGAGTGGGTTTTGAGGAACCGCATCTTCGACTCATGTTCTAGTTCGTGAATCGGGGTTTCCATGAGTTTCCCATAATTCTGCATGTACGGTTCATCAGAGTGGGCTAGTGTTATGATACTGCCTTGAAGGAGGTTGAAAGCCCGGTAATTTCCTGGTTTCAAGTATTAGGATCGTATTTGTAGTACTTGGAAGGCGTATCGTAGATGAAAAAACAGCGAGGCACGAGCTCGGCTCTTAGTCTCCTCGTGCACGAAAGGAATAAACCTGCTCTTCTTCTATCTCTAAGCAAGCAACACACGTGAGTACCAACGAGTACCGACTTAATAGGTAAACCTGTCCAGGGCTACAAAGCGTCCCGACCTTGATCTTAACACTACATATTGTTTGTTCCTGGTATTATCTGGTTGCAATTACAGTAATGGTATTGCCGTGCGCCTTTTCGCATACGTGTTTATTTTCTCCCATCATGATGCATTTTTTGTTCCGGCCTCCACTGGCAGGGTTTCAGGGAAACGAGCTACTGTTGTACTCGTAATGTGAGAACACCATCATCGTCATCGAGCAGCTGCAAGCCCAAGGCAAGCCACCCAAAAAAACGAAGGAGCGCAGTGACCGAGGGCAACTCGAAACGGCTTGGGACGAAACAAGCCCCACGCATCAGCCCCAGTCCACTCGGTTCTACATATAAACCCCGACTTTGTGGAAATCGTCATCGTGCACAGGTCTCGCAGTCAATGACATTGCGAAAAAAACAGTCACGAATAGTCAGTACACTGTAGTGTACTGCAGACAGGCAGTAGACTGATAACATAATGGAAGCCTGTACGCCACCTCGATATGAAACGGCTTTTTCAGCTAAAACGGCCTCATTATAACGGATTCTGTGTCACATCGCCACCCGGCCCGTCCACCATCATAGATAGCACTTCACCCAGCGGAGGCTCGTAAATATTTATAAAGCAGTTAATTGTGCGAGGGCAATGCCCCGACGAGTGTTTATTCGTCAAGCTCGTCCAAACGGTTTGGCTCTGATGACATGCACGTGTGAACTTGGCGGTCTCTCTGTGCCTGGTGCGGGGCATCGTGGATGAAGGCGTGTCCGACGTTGCGACAAGCGTTCACGGCGTCCTGTCCCGATTCCACAGGCGTTTTCGGCTCGTTGTGAAGCAACGCCCTCCGCGGCGTGAATCGGTTTGTGTTGCTGGTCCCACATCGGTTCAACCCGTTGTTGGTAAAATGTATACACCGGGCATCAATGATGCCATGTGACTACGAGACGGGCAGGGGTATAGACACACGAACACGAAGGGCCCGAACGAAATACCAAAAAACGAAAAAAGCCGTTTCGAAATAATGCCACAAAAACACTAAATGGAAACCGCAACGATTTCAAAAACAACTACCTGTATGGCTCATACCACCACATCACCCTCGCTCTGTTCAAGCGAACTTTTGAAAAGACACTTCACATCCACCGACGGAGAGTTCTAGCAAGCACCATTGCAGGGCACTAGAGCTGACTGCATCCGCCGCCGCTTTGGTTGTATATCCACCACTATCTCACATTGGCAAGACCAGGTGTGTCCACCCAAAATGAATGTTTTTTTACCGTCAGTCAAATCGATAACTGGAACCAAGTCTGCCCCTGTTTTTTTTCCTGCAGGGCGTTCCGTAATTCTTGGTCAGGTCAAACCACACGGGTCGGGTCGGGTCGAGTCGGGTGAGCAGTTCCGACCCGACCCGCGAAACTTTTTAGGTATGCTGACTTGACCCGACCCGACCCGCGAGATTTTGGAAGCCTCTTGACCCGACCCCACACGACCGGCGAGATTAAAAAAACTGTTGACCCGACCCGAACCGACCCGACCCGACCCGTGAGATTTGAAATCTCCTGACCCAGCCCAACCCGACCCGCGCGAGATTCCAAAACCTGTTGACCTGACCCGACCCGACCCGCCACCTTCCAACTGACCCGTGAGACACGGGTTTCATGCGGGTCGGGTCAATTGGCCCCATGACATATCTCACGGGTCAACGACGAAAGCTCACGGGTCCGAAGACATAAACGTTGGCACGTTGGCCGGTTGGTTTGTCCTTGGTCCCTCGTACTTTTCCGAAAATAAATGTCGTGCGGTTGTTGTATGTTTTTTTCGTATTTTTTCTATTTTTTGTGGTGTCCCCTTGGGAAAAGATATATCATGATGAGAAACTCTGTCGGGCGGATACCTCCCGACCCCTGGGTAGACCCTATAGCTCTGCCTCGATGTGGGTTCCGCTTCCGCCCCCGCGAGCGACCTAGCTGTGCAGCCTACGGCCTCGGGAAGCAGCGTAGCTGTGCGGTCTCCAGCAGCAAGCACAACTTACTGGGGTGGTGGATCTGTCAGCGGGGGCCACGATCCGCGAGGATCCGGGGCCTGCTGCTACTGCTGCTGCTGATGCTGCTGCCGCCACGAGTGCAGTCTATATTACTGTCGTCATGTCGGAAGTGGTTGCGTTGTTGTCATTTTTATTTCAATATTTTGTATTTTTCTCCTTGTTAATGTCCCCTGCTTTCAATTTTTCTTTTCTTGCTCGTATACCTCTTTTGCCTTTTTGCTTTTTAGTAATATATCGCAAATATTCCGTGTGTACGTACTCGTTTACGACGTGGGTTCATACACTGCTGTCATGTGTTGTCTTCATTGTGGTACCCGGCAAGAGAGTGTGGCCCGTTTTTGTTGTCGAGAGGGATGGACGTGAACATGAAGGTAATAATACACTACGGCTTCATCCGACCCGGGATTCGCGTATGATTGTTGTGCGCGGTATGATATGCTCCCGGAGGTCGGAGCATGGACGCGAGAGAGGCCTTCGGACACGAAACGGCGTGTGTGTTTTTCGTTCAACAATTTCGGACCCACCGGTCACAAAGGCAGCCTTCCGGCAGGTAGTTGCACTTTTGCAAAGAGACGGATCCGTGGGCCAGACCCGCGGATCCGACCTGCGGGTCAACCGAAACACTTCGCGGGTCATGGTGACCCGACCCGCGAATTACCCGAATCTCATGGATCATGACCTGACCCGGCCTGTGACACTTCGAACACCTCCTGACCCGACCCGATCCGCGAGATTTCAAAACATCTTGACCCGACCCGACCCGTGACGTTTCAAAACCTCTTGACCTGGCCCGATCCGACCCGCGAGATTGCAAAACTTCTTGACTGGACCCGACCCGACCCGTAACATTCTGAAACCCTTCTTACCGACCCACGGGTCGGGTCACGATCCGATAAAAGCCTTGGAAAATTCGGAGCAGAAATGCGGAACATACTACGAGAAAAACCAGAGGAAGAGGTGGTGTCAGTTAGTTGTCGATTTGACCACCGATTGGGCAATTGTTGTTGTTTTTTGTGGGTAATGCGACACACGTGTTCACCCTAGGCGCTACACGAGCTACACAAGCTTTCCCGTCTAGAGCTGTAGTCGATAGCTCATCTGCGCGTGTCTTCTTGAAGGCTTGCGCTATGGCGATAGCTCATCTGCAAATATTTTCTGCACCTGAGCCATAGGCGATAGCTCGCCGGCACAAGTCTTCCCCGCTTGAGCTGTAGGCATAGATCATCTACGAGTACACTACACATGTTTTCAAAGCTTGAGATCTGTAGAGGTTAGCTCATCCGCGCATGTTTAAAAGGCGTGAGCTACATGCAACATATGAGCTACTACTGCAGGTCACGGCTTGTACATAATGACCAATACAAACACGTATAAAAAGTTCGCCCAGAAGACACTAACACAAACAACCATTTATTCACACGTTTGTGATACCATGAGATCGGGGCAGTTTCTCTTAACATTCCTGTTTTTTACGATATAAAAGTCTGACTGTACCACAGGTAGACAATACCGGTAGAATGGTGATTGTTCTCGACGACAACTTTGACAGCTGTCACGCACACGCCACAAGAAGAGCTCGCACACACGACAGGTGCCCGCCCCCCCGCCCCCCTGGCGTCAAAAGATCCTTGTGGAGGCATTGGACAACGCAGCACACCATTAGGCGCACCGAGTTGAGAGACTGTTGACACTCTATTGTGCGGTTTGCTACATTGTTTTGAGGAGTTTTTTTTTCAAACCCACTTTGTGCAGCGGGGGGGGGAGGAGGGGTTCCGACCACCTGTGACCGCAACAACACACCACAACACGCCTACCCGTAGCATGCCCACCACCGGGGCAGCAGCTTTTCTAGCGGTGCTTTGGTCGTAGATCATTCCGGCAGCTGGCAGCAAGCGGATCCCTCTATGGATGTGGACCCCACGAACGAGCCGATCGTTGGGGATGAATATCACATAAAACCCGGGCTGGGTTGTGCGATACGGTATAGTATCGGGCTATGGAAGTGGCTATGATACGGCCCGTAGTATCAAAGCCCTGAGTACCCTACAGTAAGCGTATTCCCGTGGCTCTGCAGTCTCCCTCTAGCTGTACAGTGGTTTGGATAGCCGCTAGGATAAGAGTAGACATGCGCCCGAGGAAGGTTCCTCGGGGAAGCGTATTTACCCGTCTAGCGGGTGAATAGAAAGAGAGCAGAGTGAGCTTGATGAGAGCAGAGTGGGCTTGATGCCTTGAATCAAGCCCCGATTGATTCACTCTCTCAACAGCTAGCTCCGTTCTCTCGTCATGAGGAATGATGCGACAACGCAAGAAGTCTACTGAACAATGGAGAAGCTGCCTTCCTAGCCAGTTCCAATGGTACCTGCATTCCATTCCCTTACCACGATGTTCGGGTTCTACTGCAGCTGCGAGAGGGGATGCTGTCGCACGTATCGACGATGAAACTTCACCGTCTTGGTAAGCTGTACAACCTGCAAGCATGTATAACTTACAGTGTACCGCGCGTGGTTAAGATCGTGGAGGGTGCCCCTAGGCTAAGTCTCCCCCGTCTTTTCGCTTGTTTTTTGGGCTGAAGGACCGTTGTGCTTATCTTTTCAAGGTTTGTCGAATGATTCCACGTTTTTGTTTCTTGATCTCTCATTAAACTTTAAAGGTCAAACGAATGGAACTATTGACATTTAAGCTTTCACGTTTCTTGGCACGCTGTTAAATTTCCATGTTTTTCATTTTTTTGCATTTATTTGATGTGCTTATAGAAGCAATCTTTGTCGAAATGTTCTACTTTTGTTTTCTTGACGTCCAAATAAACAGGGCTTTTCGCGGGTCAGGTTAAATCTCACCTGTCGGGTCGGGTCGGGTGGGGTCGGGTCAGCTGACCCGACCCGACCCGCGAGATTTTGACAGCCTCTTGACCCGACCCGGCCCAACCCGCGAGATTTAAAAAGTTGTTGACCCGACCCGACCCGACCCGTGAGATTTGAAAATATCTTGACCCGACCCGACCCGACCCGCGAGATTTCAAAACCTCCTGACCCGACCCGACCCGACCCGCCACTTTCGGATTGACCCGTGAGACACGGGTTTCATGCGGGTCGGGTCACCTTGACCCGTGAGACTATTTATCTTGACCCGCAGGTCCGACCTGTGGATCCGGCCCGTGGGTCGACACTTCAAAAACAATTTATTATCCATTTTTGTGCCCACAAGCGATATGTGGCCTGGCTGTAGTGGGTATAAATAGATGCGGGCATGCGCACATGGATTTGGTAGTGTTTTAAAATTTGAATAATATATCAAAGGAGTATTATGGGGTATTTGTACGAGAAAAACCCTTGGGTAAGAGAGCGGGAAGTGCTTTGAGTGTCGGATCCGCGGGCCGGATGCGCGGGTCCGACCCGCGGGTCAGCAGAAAAGAACTCGCGGGTCACGCTGGGCCGACCCGCGAGTGACCCGTTTCTCGCGGGTCATGACCTGACCCGACCCGTGAGCTTTTCATCACCTCATGACCCGACCCGACCCGACCCGTGAGATTTGAAAAACTCTTGACCCGACCCGACCCGACCCGTGAGATTTGAAAACCTCTTGACCCGACCCGACCCGACCCGTCAGATTTCGAACACTTCCTGACCCGACCCGACCCGACCCGTGACATTTTGAACACCCCGTGACCCGCGAAAAGCCCTGCAAATAAATGCCTGAAAAATGCAAAAATTGAAAATCCAAGTTTTCCAGTTTTTTTACACCCTAGTAAATTTTCAGATTTCATTTTTTTGCTCTTTTTGGGAATTTAAAAAAAGTGGAAAGTTCGACAAAACTTGCATCGATATGCACACGGCCCTCTGAAACCAAAATAGAAACACGTTTTTTTCGATTTTCACCAAAAATCTCGAAAAAACAGTCCCCAGTTCTCATTTAGGCTAAAAAAAAAAAAAAAATCCGCAGACTCCAAAAACAACAATCGGCTTTTACAGCCACTACTGTGCAACCAAAAACTTGTTGGGCGTGGGCTTATTAGCATCGGCTCAAATTCTTGAAAATCGGCTTGTTCACACGGAAATAGGCTTCTTCTGTGTTGGAGCCAGGCTCGATCGGCGTGCATTGCCAGGAGAGCGCTGCCTGTCAGCCAGGCAAGCGTCGCCAGCAGCATTCAATATTACTCTCACCATTGTGTATTGTTTCTTTGAAAAAGTATTGCATTTAAAACTGTAATCTCGCACTACATTGGCTCCGAAGGGGGTACGCCGCACGTGGACACCTACTCTACCGTTTTCCGGGCCGGGGGTACGTATTTTGATAAGAGCAAATTTTTATCGGGGGGGGGGGGGGGGCAATGTTTGTCGACAGCGATTCTATTGTTTCCTGGGCTGCGGAAACGTACATCTCGAACAACCGAGCTGCATCTGAGGGCGAGAATGACGGAGACGGTGGCGCGCTGCAAGTCTCGTTTGACTCCGCAGTTTCCTCGGCTGCCGAGACGCATTTCGTGAACAACTATGCTGGTCACGGGGGCGAGTTGAACATAGGATTCGCCTCCGCCGTTGCCTTGCCTGGGACGCGAAAACGATGTGTTTGAACAACACTGCTCAGGGGGGCGCATTCGACGTGTTTTCCGGCTCCAATGTTTTATATACTGCAAAACCGTATTCTCGAACAACACCGCGCTGGACGGGGTTGGCCAGACAGTGGGAGTCAACAGTACATTTTCGTGAACCGCCGAGACTTTTTTCATGGACAACATCGCAGATCAAGGTGGCGCGCTGTTCGTTCGTGGAATCCCCTTCCAGTGTTTTATGGACCGCGGAGACAACTTTCTCAGGCCACCGGGAGGTTTCTGGCTCTGGAAGTGCGCTCTTCATCGATAGCGGTTCCCATGTTCTCTGGGACGCTGAGACGTCTTTCTACGACAACAGTGCTGGCGACTCCGGGGGGGGGGCGTATTCATGGGGCACAACGCCGCCCTCAGCTGGAGTGGACTGACCAGGTTTGTGTCTAAGGTCGCCGTGCTATTACGGGGGTCCATAGGTAACGGGACCAAATTTTGTTAGTAAAAATCGGCAAATATATAGGTTTTTATGTACATCATAGGTCCTGTTAACTATGGACCCCCACAATAGACGGTGGCGCGATAGGCTCGTCCCTGGCGGACTCAGGGCGGCTTTTTTCGGCAACACGTGCGGAGGTAACGGCGGCGGGGTGGTTTTGGCCGGGTCGCTATTTTTTACCGTGGAGAGGGAGGATATGGTGTTCGAGGGGAACTCCGCGGATGTTGCTGGAGGTGCCGTGTTTATTTCAGCAACGAGTTTCGGGCCAAGGTTCTTCCGTGCGACTTCCAAGTCAACTATGGCCAAGGTTGGCGGCGCTGTCTACGCCACCGGAAGCGGCACAGCGGTTACCGAAGATGAGCACGGTTCGGACAAAATATTTCGTCCAACGACGTTCATTGGCTGCGACTTCACTGCCAATGAAGCAACTGCGACCGGGGGTGCAGCGGAGAACGGTGCAAGTCTTGAGGAATTCACGAACACTACTTTCGTGCGAAACGAAACAGGAGCCGGAGGAGCTCTCAGACTTGCTGGAACGTCGTCCCTGGACAACTGCTCGTTTGATAGCAACGTGTCGGGAGAGGGAGAAGAGACTGTGGTATCTAGCATCGGCCTTCATTCAGCAGGTTTCAAAACTGCAGTTTTATTAACAACACGCTTGATTGCGCAACGGGAAAAATTATCAACATCAGTGCCGTGAGTTCTTTCATCCTCGGCGGCTTGGAATCCTAGCACGGCGGATGGTGGGGTGAGGACCGAAGATGTGGACGAGCGGTGCTTGTTGCCCTCTCTGACATTTTAACCGGTGTTCGACGTGTTTTTATTGCCTTCCTGCAGGCGGGAGACTTGTTCTCGGCTGGTAGCAGCGGGAGCGATACACCGTGCGATGGATGCTCCCAGGGGAGACCAGCACCGGTTCCGATTTGTTCGCCGCAGCTGGAGCAGTGGCAACGCTACCGTGGACTCACTGGAGATCGAAAGGGGGTATTGGCGCGCGACAGCGACGAGCACAGACGTACTGGCGTGCTACAATACGGACGCTTGCAACGGGGGGTACCACCGGAACACAAAATTATTGCGACGAAGGGCGCGAAGGCCCATGTGAGATGGTGTTGGTAAATAGTTGCGCACCGCGTTGTGCGAATGGGCTCGATTCTTGAGTGTAGGGTGTCTCCGCACTCTGCGTAGGCAGTTAGAGGGGTCTGCCACACGATAGCTCAAATATTGGGAACACGTCCTCGGGAACAGTTCTGATGATCTCGGTGGCACGCGTGCTCCACTAAATTGCGTGCGTTCGTCTTTTTTTTTTTAATACACAATAGTCCGTGCGTGGCCTAGCTAATCGGCTATCCGTTTTGTTCTACGATGCTGGCCTATTACCACGCGTAGATTGTTCCATCTGCAGCGACGAGTACACACCGAGTTTAGGATTCACATGCGGTGAGTGCACAGGAAAAGGGAGTGGCTTCGCCGTCGCGGCTGTCGTGGCCGTACTGGCGCTTGTTCCTGTCGGCTTCATCGTACGCTTGGTGTCAGGAGCTCCGGAGGGCTCAGGGCGAGATATCATCGCTTGCGCTACGCGGCGTATTCCGGTCCAATCCCTCGACATCGCCATCCTCGTGTGGCTGATTTTGACCCAGGCAAGTCTTCTGGTGTCGTACGCTTGCTTGATGTACCTCGTATCGGAAGACCCTGGTGCGTCCGCATTCTGAGCGGTTTCGTTTTGCTAACGACCGCCTGCTTCGATTACACGTTCCGCAAGTAGGTACCATCACGCCATCGTCTCCATTTCGCGGAGAGCTTTGGTGGTCCTTCGGGTCTTCGGGTTGATTGTACTAAACAAATAGCCGTCGACGCGGAATTATCGATACGGTACTGCCGAGCCTCCGCTTACATACCTGGTATATGATCAACTCGGAGGCAACGTTGCTCCATGATCGTCACGTTTGCTGAACTCCGAAGTTATGTTGCCGACAAGCTATGCACCCACGCGCTAGGCTCTGGACTGCGGAGAAATTTCTCGCGTACCGTCATTCTGCTTCTTGCGGCGAGGTGGTGATGTCGAGTACCTGGTACGAACTAATACGTTGTAGGGACCGAAATCAAACAGGTGATGGCAGTTTCCTACGGCTTTGTGTATTTCGACGAGCCGATTGTGATATCCCGCCGATTCCGTGCGCGTCCGTTGTGGCTCCCGGGTACAGAGTGCGTTCCGTGCCGACTATTACGGGGAACCATAGTAAATAGGACCAAATACTGTTAGCGAAAATAGGTAAATGTATAGGTCTTTGTATGCACCGTAAGGTCTTATTAACAATGGCCCCCCGTAATAGTTTCGTGTTGACTACTCCGAAAAGCAAGGGCACGTCTGATTAGAATCGGCGCTCGTACGCTGCTCAAACAATTGTGTGAGTTTGCACAAATGGTTGATCCACCCTCGAGAGCGCAAAGTGTATTAGTTGCGACGCATCCCAGGTTCAAAGCTTTCACGAACACAACCTTCTTATTTTGCCCTTTCTGCCGTTGGAGCAGTTCGCGTCCATCGCCAATGTGACCTACCCGGACGTGTACCAACAATTACGTGACGGGCGTGGACATGCTCAACTTCGATCTGAGATGGATGACATCGGTCGGGTTCATCGCCGACATCGACTTCCATCCACGGCCATCTCCTAATGGTAACCATCGGCCCTATCGTCGCCTTCGCCTTCCTGGGAGCTGCACATACGGCCTGGGCGTGGATTGGAACCGCGGGTCCGCCGTCGCTCTAGTAAACGTACAGCGGAAACACTTGTCTGCGGTACTGCTGGTGAAACTCTTGGTATACCCGCCGGTGACGCCTGCCCTGTTTCAGATGTTTGCTTGCGAGGAGCTACACGACGACAGGGAATACCTCCGCGCAAGACTACCGCATCGAGTGCGACCTTAGTAGGCACAAAATACTTCAAGTCTACGCGGGTTTCATGATTGTCGTGTACACGGTAAGCATTCCCTTGAACTCTATGTAATCCTGTTGGTTTAGAAACCGTGACGTGCTGACGGACGGCGTACGTCGTAAGACCGATCTAAGCGCAAAGACAATTTCCGACCTCTGGACGTCGTACAAACCGAATCGGTTCTAATACGAGGTGTCGAATGCGGTCGTCGGGTTTGGCTTGCCGGCGTGGTGGTGTTCATTTATCCGAACACGGCGGCCCATGTCGCGGTGACGCTTGTGATCGCTGTGTCCTTTCTCCTCGTGTCTGAAGGCTTAGCCCCGTACGTTTATCCGTCGGATGCGTGGGTCAACCGCAATGGGCACGTAATCGTGTTCATTAGTATGTGCATCGCGCTCCTGCTTAAGATCGACCTGCCCAACGAACAAGCGGCCAGCCAGAAGGCGTTTGAAACGATCCTTGTGTCGGCCCACGCAGTCATGGTTCTGGCAGTCGTTGTAGAGGGCATCGCGATGGCTTTCGCGTCGGGAAAGGAACAGCACGAGACTCTGAGGCCCCGATTCCGCGGTGACAGAGTCATGCCATTATTGCAGGAAATCCGCCCCGCCCACAGCGTGAATGACGCCAGTGCCAATGGGCAGGGCTCGCAAGGGTAGTGCCAAAGCGTATACTTGAACGGACGCGAGGAAGACAAACCGCCTCGGAGGCTTTTCGCTCAAAGAGGCGGCGCCGTTCTAACCGTGGTAAGCTCAAGATTTGCCTTTTCTGCACCGCGTTGTTGGTGTGATGTCGGTCAGACTTCGGTATCAGGCAACCTTCCTGGAGATTTAGTAGTTGTCTCTGCGCCTGGGTTAGTGGCTGAAAACACCGGGTGTATTTTTATTGTTCAATATGCTGAGCACTCCGTTCACCTTGGACGCCATCTATAGAGCGGCGATCAAGATACTCACGCCGATTTTGGGACTCACAGGCAGTGACCGCCTGAAGAATGTCACCGAACAATGCAGCAATAGTGCGGCCGCCTTTGCTGACGATCCACCTGTGGGTAGAAGCTTGAACGGGCTACTATTATACTGTGGGGTGCAAGCCCCTGTCATGTTTGTACTCTTCTTGTGAACTCCCGATAGCGCATCATCGACCAAAATAGTTTTTCTTTCGCTGTAGAACTTTCTGCTGCGGTGAACAAAAGCGATGTTCGACTCTTAGTCGTAAATACAACTATACATTCATATGGTACATGTATGCTTTCCGGGTACAGCACACGCAAACGAAAGCGTACCCTATTTTTACAGGTAGGCGAAGAGAGAGGGGTTATCCGCGTTTCTTAAGTAGAAAATCAACGTCGTTTTAGGCAACGCATGGCAACTGCCAGAAAGGGACATATTTATGTTTCGGCTTTCAGGAGGCCACGAGTGAATGCGGGGGGGGGGGGGGGGGGGAGGGTGCTGGCATGATTTTTTGTTTGTATTTATTTTCGGTCGTAGTCAACATTTCAGGAAATATCAGCTCATCGTGTTTGGTTCCGGTGGAGCCCATCTCGAGGTTGATTGCTGGTCGATAGCACATCTCTCCATACTTCGGTTGTTGAAGCTTTTCGAGGAGTCGGGATTTACTGCTTCGTTGTTTTTTGCCATGACTGGTGTGGTAATGGTATACTAGGTGTATATCTATATGTCCTAGGGTCCTGCCGGGTTGTTTCCGCGCTTGACATTGCCCCTGCTGTGAAACACCACACATCATTTATTAGGAGCGGTGCACCAAATATGGCTGATAAACCAATAATGATAACCGCGTCTGTCAGGCATCGCGGACGGACGGAAGGGGCATTTCCTGGCTGGTTTGGGTTGCATTAAGTTGGCTTCAGTCGAGGTCAAAGATTAGACAACAAAGAAATTTTGCAACGTTGCGTGCCGTCGAACAGTTCTATCGTATCTATGTGTTGCTCGTGGAGTTTTGTCCCTGGAACCAGTTTTCGTATCTTTGTCGACGTGTCGTTGCTATGATAAGAATACTGCGGCACAGTACCTGGTACCTGACAGTATGCACGTGCACACCATAGTATTGGTATTGCACCTCTGATTAAATGTGTTCGGGTGCTGCCCCCCAGTGTGTGCTTTTTTATTTACATACGTAGTGGATAGAGGTGGGCGCCGTTAGAGGAAAAAACGATCAACCAGCGGCTCTTCAAAACGCAATCGGCGGTTCTTCAAAACGCATCATGCGTTTGCGAGTGATCGGTTCTCCGGTATTTGGATAACCGGAAAGAATATTTCCACTTAAACCGGTCCACCGGTTTTACCGGATAGAACCGGCAGTCCTCCCTTAATACGGGGGACCACAGCAAATAGGACCAAATATTGTTAGTAAGACTAGGTAAATATGTAGGTTTTTATGTATACCATAGGTCCTATTAACTATGGACCTCTGTAATAGTAGCCGCACAACTGGTAGCACTAGCACGGGGGACCATAGTAAATAGGACAAAATATTGTTAGTAAAAATGAGTAAACATATAGTTTTTTTTTGTGTGTACCGTAGGTCCTATTTAGGGCCGCTCCTAACGAACCGAAAAAAAATCACGATTCGTGACTTTTTGGCATGCCAAAAGATCACGATCCGTGACATTTCAGTTCTAACGAAAAAATCCGAAAGACGTCGCGTTTCGTAATATTTTCAAATAGTAAAAATTCCGATGTATCAAACCCAACGTTTTTTGGGGGTGGAGCCAACTCTCGAGAGTGGGGCACGGCCACGCCGGGCTGGGCCGTCCGCACCTGGCCCAGCCCGTGATATATTCGAATCGCGGGCCGAAGCCTGACCCAGCCTGCAAAATTCCGATTTCACCGACAGTCGGCCAAGCTCGGTTCGCGAGATTCCATCTCGCAGCCCGTCTGCCCGGCCTGGCCCGTGACATCCTCAGGTCATTTTCGCGTTTGTCTTCCAGCAGTGGCTCCTCCTCCTGGAATTTTCGAGGCCACAACCTCCTCGTTAGCCCGCGCCCAGCGGTGTCTTTGGGTAGCCGCCCGTTGTCCACAAGCGACGTACGAAGCAGAGTCTGCCATGCCCCTATACCGACCTTCGGATACCGTTGGTGCGCGTGGGTTGAGTAGTGCCTTGATCAGGCGTATTTTGAGACACGACAAATGTCGCGAATCGTGATTTTGTTTTTTTAGGGAAAAGCTAAAAAAATTGGCGCCGTAATGAATCGTGACAAAAAAATCACGATTCACGACAAAAATCTCACGAATCGTGATTTTTTTTTTGTTCGTTAGGAGTGGCCCTTACTATGGTCTCCCGTAATAGTGAAAACGTTATTATAGTGACCAAAGCAAGGGCGAAAGCTAAATAGTCGCAGCACGGCATGTTAGTGATAATCGGCGGTTTCATACTGTTCTACGAATGTCTGGGGTTTATACCTGCGAGGCATTATGATCATAATTTTTTTTGGACGCCCGACATCATGACACAATGCTTTAACGTAACATTATCGACGAACTGTGTTTGGATCGTGGCCACTGCGATTCGCGGTTGTTGTATTACAACAGTGCGGTTGCCACTGTTTTTCTTTGCTGAGATTGTATCGTTCATCCTCGCTACACCAAGGCTCCGTGGAAAATGTTCGATCAGTCTCTCACGCCATGATCAGTCGCAAGCTGATATTCGTGCCTGCGTAGACCGAGAGAGGGGGGGGGGATGCTCGATATCATGCATGGCCATAGTCGTATTGGGGCGTACTCATTTGTTGCTTGCCTTAGTCATTTGACCATTGACCACGCATCCCTTTCGAGACGGAGCACCGTCGTATTGGGGGGAGGGGTATACTCACTATCATGCATGGACGCAGTCGTATTACCATGGACCTTCGCATCCCTACGATGCCGGGACGGAGCACGTGGGGTTTTCACTCACCAGTCAGACATCGCTAACACCAAGCACGAAGCGCCGTGAGGTATTCGGCGAGTCACATGAAGGGTAAGCTGCATACTGCGAAGCACCGATTGTGATGCGGACTTTCATGCATGTGAATGACAGCGTCGAATGTATTGATTTGTTTTCCGGTGTGGCCACTGCTTGAGATGGCAATGGGGCTACTATGTAACTGCCTCGTGGGTGCCTTGCCATAAACACTGCGTGATACGATCATTCCCCTGGTGCGGAACAAACGGTCTCGACCCCGCACGATTTATCTAACCCGACCGACAGTTGCGGCGACCGCCAAAACAAAAAACGTAAGCGCATGGACCCTGGTTTTTTAGCTCACGTAGTGAGCGGCATGTTTTACAGCAGTGTCGTTACAACCCGACGCCAACCCAACCTATATAGGGGGGGGGGGCACTCGAGATATTGCACAGCCGTAGTCGTATGACCATAGACCTCGCATCCCTACAATACCTGGACTTAACACGTCGGTTTTTCACCGACCAGGCAGATAGGGAGGGAGGGGGGTGTACTCAAGCGTTTTTTGCCTCAGTGATTAAACCAGTGAGCACGCAGCCCTTCCGAGACGGAGCACCCTTCCTACTCCAAATAGAGACACCTCCAACAGTTGGACGCTCAATACGTTGTTTCCATATATTACACAGAAACGTTTTGCCAATCTTATTATCCCCTGCAGTAGTAGTAGTAGAAGTAGTAGCAGAAGTAGGAGGAGGAGTTACTCAGTAGTAGTAGTAGTAGCAAGAGTAGTACCTGGTAGTGTATTAAGAGCAGCAGTATTAATAATATTATTAATAATAATAGTTGTTGTTGTTGTTCTCCTAGAGGGGGCAGACACCAGCTCAGTTCTGAGAGGTTTCTCACATTTCTCAGAACTGAGTTTACTTGGATTCTGTGTACTTATAGATATAGTACTCTCAAACGAGGGAGTCCGCGGTGACACAAAGAAAGGTGCTGGAGCCCTCGAGAAACCAGAAAAATCGAAATCGGCTGCCTAAAAATACGCGAGACGAAGAGGCGCACACAAGATGAAATCGATGAGCAAACTTATAACCAACATGGCCGCGGGCATATCCTCTCAACTACCTGGTACAAGATAGAGTTCCCTCCGTTCCCACAAATAACCAACTCGTGGCTGCTGTCTGGAGTGCTACCTGCACCGTACTAAACGCACGGTAGTCATGGACAGAGAGGAACACGCCTGCTGTCTGGGGTGCTTTCAGAGTGACGACTCGCGGACATGCAGTGAAAAAGGAGCAATCTACCCTAGAAAAAAAACCACCACACCAATATCAACGATCGCCATCTCTTCCCGGACTGTCTGACACAAAAGGTGCAGCACAGCCATGAAACCGCGTCCTTGATAATTGCGGGGGTCATTCCACATGAGTACTGCTGCTTAATTCCGTCACCCCGTCTCTTCGTCAATTCTACAGCATGCCGCACTATTGGTAGCCAAGCAAGGTCCATAGGCTACAACGAGGGACCATAGTAAATAGGATCGACGGTAGACACAAAAAACCTATATATTTACCTATTTTTACTAACAATATTTAGTCATATTTACTATGGCCCCCCGCAATCGGCGATGTCGGTGGTCAGTGCCATCCTGCGTTGGCTGTTGGCTCCTTGGTTCCGTGGAGACAAGCGTTTAACCCCGACATGCTACACGTGTTGGGACGCACCGACTGCGGCCACACAGGCTCTGGAGCACCAAGAAAATTATGTGCGTGGCTCGTATGTAAGGGTACTGGTACCCCCGGGTACGAGGTAAGACTGACCACAGCAGAGTAGAGCATACCATAACCCAAAGAAGACTGTCCACCTCAAACACTACTATTAAAGCGTCAACTATCCAGCCCAAAGGTTGTCTACTTCAAGCACGACTACCGTCAGCTTTCCAAGGGCTGGGCCACTGCACGCAAATTTTCGGGAGTGTGTGTGTGAGCAATGATGGCTGTTGGCCTCGTGGCCCGGTCCGAGGACTGGGGGATGGGATGGAAGATCAGATGGGGGAGCAGTGTTGTTTGGTTCGTATGTAATACCAGATAGAACGCAATTGCATTGGACCATCCCTAAATGCGGCGAAATTCGGGCGGCGGGACTGTCGACTTTTCTACGTTCTCCGTTCTCCGGCACCAAAATTGTTTTTCACTTTTTTATTTCTGCTTTCCCAGGCCTGTAGCCTGTAGCCTTCCCAGCGCACGCAGACGGAGAGGCGACGATCTTGCGACGTGGGGAGGTAGGCAAGCGGCGCCTCTTCCACCTCCTCCTGAGCTTTTGTCGCGCGGCATGTCGTTGCTGTCGCTCCTTCCTGAGGTTTCGTCCGCCTACTACTCGTGCAGTGATTGTCTCAAACCTCAAGATTGCCTAATAGTAGACGCAAATCAAAGCCTGGGACCCCGCTTGTGCGAGCTCTGGCGCGATCAGGACACCGAGTACGACCTCGAGAAAGAGGCACCTCCAGCCGCCGCTGCTGCAGCCGCCCGCTGCTGCAGCCGCCGCTGCTGCCGGGGCTTCCGCGGCCCCGGCCTCGGAAGACTTTGTCGGCCTCGCCTGGTCGAGCGATGGGCTGACCGACGCCGCCGAAGAGGAGGCGAGGATTCTGGACGACCTGCTCCGGCTCGGGCTGGAACTTGGAGACCTCGAGGATGTTTTCGGAAACACGGAGATTGACACTGCCGCTGTTTCTCCTCGGGGAAAGAAGGTTGAAGACTCCGCGGAGGGAGATGGGGAGAAGGAAGAGGAGGAGGTGGAGGTGGTGGGCGTGGAGGTGGTCGAGGAGGGTGTCGGCGACGACTGCGGCACCGGTGGGGCTGCTACTAACCAAGGTGTGTCCTATGCGCAGGACTCGAGGGGAGAAGATGACAAGGACCTCCTTCTGGATGCAGATTTGCAAGGTGCGGATAATTTAGATAGAGCCGGTACGTCGTACGTGTCATACAAGTACAAGCCACGGACATGAGTAGTATACTCGTACCATACTTACTGCTTTGCGCAGACAGGGTGTACTGCTGACGAGCGCTCGCAGACCTTTGCACCCTGTATAGCAGACACCGGTCGACATGCACCATGTCGCAGACAATAGGGATCACAAGCGCACCTCCAAGCTTGGTGCTGATCCAGGACATTTGAATCATGTGCCTGTCCGCCATGAAACATTATCTGTTACCAGGTATTAAATACCCCCGGGTACTTACTGGTACTCGTACGAAGGATGAGAGGGGCAGGCAGGCAGGCAGGCTACTTCGGCAATAAATTGTTTCTGGCGCGCTTTCGGTTTTCACTTTCTTCCTAAATGTATGCCAGAACCGCAGCTACAGTATTAATAGTAGTATCAGCAGCACTACAGCAGCAGTATAGGCCCCGCCAATGAGAAACAAGTAGGTGCGAGTATGTGAATAGTGAGCCTCGGATTATTTTTTTGTATCCGGTTTCTTATCCAATGAAGGCATCAAAGGTGTCGTTGAACGGCGACGTTTTCACAAGCTGGTTCAAGTTAACAGACGGAAATTCTCTCACCCACGAATGCCGGCAGCATCATGTACTGCTGCTGTAACAGCAGTATGTACGAACTCGAGTGGGACGCACCTGATATGTGGTAATGTCATACTGACCGCCATGAACAGCAGAAGAGGGTGACATGGCCGGGGGGTTTTTTGTTGAGGTCCTACGACAGCTGGGCTGGCGCTAGTGAGAGAAATGTGTCCCGACCAATCACGGGCTCTGCAGTCCCATTTTGGGGACAAACTACTTAGAATTTGAGTGGTTTGTCCCCAAAACGGGACTGCAGTCCTACACAAAAGGGTTTACGGCCAGTAACAGGCAGGCGTTCCCATAGGAGAAAACTTTTTTTTTTCCCCCCCCTGAGCAGTCCGGTTCCAGATACAGCACTCCAAAACAGGTCTGTACCACTCTGGCCGGAAATATAAGGAACGTTTAATACATTAAAATGAAGACTAGGCGGTCCTTATATTGACAGGCACCCAGAGTGGTACAGCAGTTTTTCGCGCGAACATTCGAATGTCTGATTTGCGTGTGTATGATCAGTGCTGATGATTTATTAGGTGGTAAGGTGGCGCAACCTCCAGTACCTGCTGTGTAGTCAAAACTGCGATGCATCATTCTGCGCGAACGCGGATTGTGCTGAACGTACGTACAGACAGTACACGAACCAACATCCACGTGTCCGTGCCGTTCGAGTTATGTCTCTTCTACTACGGGAGACCATAGTAAATAGGACCGAATATTGTCAGCAAAAAAAGTAAATATATTGGTTTTTGTCTGTAACGTAGGTCCTATTTACTATATATAGTCCCCCGTAATAGGGCAAACTGTAGTTCTACGTAATTTGTCCCCAAAACGGGACAACAGTTGGCCCTGAAAGAGTTACAACCCTTTGGGACCCCAAGATAGCGACTATAAAACAATGGTTGGTAACTTTGCTTTGGTGTTATCAACCATTGAACCATCTGGGAGCAGCGTGAGCGCCCCCGTGGCACGGAGCAGGAGAGGGTCATGCTGCGCTCGTGCCTGTGCCGTACGACTTGTATCAACCGCTGCGACTCGGACAGCAATTTTGTATCATCCCCCTGTCACTCACGCAGTGACGGTCGCCGTGGTGTTCGCTTTTACGGCCATTTTTTAACCTGACGAGTCCAAGAGGGTTAAGAAAAAAAAGGCGTGCAGCACCAGCAGCAGCAGCAGCTGCTGCACTAGGACACACGAGGTCAGGGTCATCGTCGCTGTACGCTCGATTTTGTCGGTCTAACCGTTGAATCCATTGTACACGTACTCGAATTTGTTGTGTGTTTCCTGGTTCCCCAACTCGAAATTTGGCATAGTTTGAAGACGAAAAATCTGCACCTGACGTGTGTCCAACTGCGAGCGCTTCTCGTAGCACAGGTGCCACCACTACTACTGATGTACGACATCTCCGTCCCCTCATCAGTAGGAGGGTGGGCCTGACATTGCCACCGGGAGGATGTCTTGGGAGCACGGCCCGAACGTTGCTGCAGACAGGCACGTTCTGCCTACGAGTGCTCATAGAGTTGGGTTTCGTTCGGTAAAACTAGAAAACAAAAAAACAAAAAAAACGTGATGATATTTTACGTTCCGTTTTATTTTTTCAACATGCCCCAACCATGCGTCACTATTTCGGGGGACCATAGTAAATAGGACCATATATTGTTAGTAAAAATAGGTAAATACATAGGTTTTTGTGTGTACCGTAGGTCGTATTTACTATGGTCCTCCGAAATAACAGCACACGTTGCCGCACCTACGGTAGTAGCTCGACCAAACTCTGAACGATTTACAACCGCACCAGCACGAGAAGGGTTTGTTAGTATGTGTGCGTGCACAGAGGCCACCGGGACTGGCTGTGGTGCCGTGTGCGTTGAGCGCGGTGGACGAACGTGGCTGGAAACAATCTTGAATCACACACAAACGCAAAAGTAAACTAAAACACAAGGCACCCAACGTTCGTACGACTCGTTCTAAAGAGCCTTTTTTTTGCCTTGGAAAGTGCCAAGAAAAAAAGCTTGCGCTTCGTACTCGCGCGCCTGCCTCATCATGAAGCAAAATACATCACCAAAGGGCGACCCTACGTGGGAAGTGAAACAAGGTAATTACGAGGAAATGTCTATTTTTTGCACTTGTTCCTCGCCCAAATTCAAATGCCCACGTCGCTATTTAGGGATACGACCCTGAAACTGTGCACACGAGGACCGACCTGCGGTTGTTATTTACTTCTTTTTTTTTTTTCGCCACAAATATTTGGTCTAAGACCGATGACAATGGAAACACATTGTTTCAAAGTTTAGTTTAAAAAATATTGCTCTCAAGAAACAGCCGAATATATTCTCGTACCGCCGACATGGCAAAAACGAGAAAAAAAATGCTTAATTTTTTCTTTTTTTTCCTCACACGCGCAATTTGTTTTTTCCTTGCTTGTAAATTGTCAGCACGTTGATGAAAATCAATCAACTCGCGCGACGATAGACCTTCGATCTTGGCATGGCGGAGGGTGCCCCGCTAAAACGTGTTTCTTCCCGGCCGCCGCCCCCCTCGCTCGGCGCTTGCTTGAATATAACTGGTGTGCAATAAATACCCTACCCTTCCAACAGATGCGCTTCTTAATTTGCCCGAAATCGACTTCGTTGGAGAGGAAGGAGACGACGGAGACACCCCTTCTTCATGGACGTCTAGCACCGCTCTCGACCTGGAAGTTCGGTCCATTCCATCGCCGTTGACCGTCGATTCTGAACCCCCCGCCACCGCCACCACCACCTCCATCGTCGCCGCCGCCGGCTGCGCAGCCGGCGGTGGCGGCATTGCTGCGTGTTCAACGTACCGAGAGGCCGCCACGCCCGTGGACGCGGGGGGTCAGGTCGGCAGCGTGGAAGACGTCGCTGTCGACTTGCCCGCCACGTTTCCTGGGGGGGATGAGGCCGGCAGCATGGAAGACATCGTTGTGGACGTGTCGATCTCTCTTCCCGGGGCTGTTGAATGCCGTACTGCAACAGCCGCCTTTGGCTGTGCAGAGGGCGGCGACGGCGGCGGCGGTGGCAGAAACGGCGGCGACGGTGTTTGCAACACCGACCTCGACAGCGCCGGCGACGAAAAATACGACGATGGCAACACGACTCCCCCACCGACCGCCGCCAAGACCGAACAACCCCCCGGGGGGGTACCGACACGCCTCCTCGACGCGATCGACCTGTGGGAGAGCGCATACGGCGACGGAGCTTCGGAAGAACACGTGAGGCCGAGATCCAGGGAGGGCCGCAGCAGCGCCGTGAAACCGGCTCGATCGGAGAGGAAGACGTCCGGCGGCGGCGGCGGCGGCGGCGGCGGCGGCGACGGCGGTGGTAGTGGTGGTGGTGGTGGTGGCCACAAGAAGAAAAAAAAACGAGTTCGGAAAGCGCCGCCGGAGCAGCGGCGGGGGCAACGCCCCAGCGCCCGGCACCTTGCTTAAGGAGGCTGGCAGTAAAGGGAAGGTGGATCCCCTAACGGCCCTGAAAGATGTCCGGCGCCTGTCAAGGAAACCGCTGATCGTGCAGTGGCTGAGGTCGGACGGGTGCCCGAGCGACGAGGAGGCCGAGGCTGCAGTGAGCAAGGCTGTGGGGAGTCTGGCGTCTATTGCGAGCTACTGGGGCTGCGGCGGCGGTTGATTGATCGGCTTGTTTCTTTCGCGCGGGGGTCGCCCAAATCAGGAGGCGAAAACGGAAAGGAAGGGATGTCTCGGAGAAGAAAGCGTCGATGGCATGGCCGTGGGTGGACGCCACCGGAAACGTTGCCCCGCGCTCACATGAGCTCCATTTTTAGCTTTTGTTGGGAGAAAAATGCAGTACTGGCGCTTGCCTGCCTGCCTGCCTACCTGCGCGCCGGCGCGTGCAGCATGTTTGTACGGTGTACAGGGTGGGTGCCTGCGCGCTTGCCTCCATTGGCAACGATTAGTTTTTATTTTGCCTGTCCTCCTGCCTAGCTGCGCGCGCACTTTTTTCGCGTGGCGTTGAAGGGCGGGGTATGATGCTTGCGGCGCTTGTGACAAAGCTCGTCTTGATTGGGTGGCGGTCGTTTGTTGTTCATCGCCGCATGCTTGCTGTACTCTTCGATATGTATGTCAAAGTGGTGTCTCGAAAGGTTGGTCGAAAAAAAATATCGACGATGGGGTTCTGTCTCGTCGGTGGTACCTGTTGTACTCTTGATACCTGCTCCTTGTGAATGGTGTTTGTCAGGTTAGGGTAGGCGTAAGACAACATTTATTTCGAGGGTGGTATCCCTGCTGCCCATCGGTGCCTATTGTACTCTTGAATATGGTAATTATCATTGGTGTGTGTCGGGATAGGACTCCATTTATTTCGACGGTGCTGAGAATCGTATGGTAGTCCCCACTTCGCTTCATGTATCGCAGAAAAAGAAGGAGACCAGGCGTTATCGTACCAAGATCTCGCGTCTAGATCTTGATCTCAGCAAATCCTCCGATTTGGGTGAATCGTCCCGATGTCGAGCTTTTAGCATCGGGTCTGCTGGCAAGTCGAGGCAAGGCAAAAAAAATGCTCGCTCGCAGCGGCAAGACTTGCATTGTACTGCTGTGTGGCGTATGCAGAAGGGAGCCGGAAATTCACTAGAACACCTCGAAGGCATGCCTAGCACCAGCTGAGGAGCATGGTCAAACTACGTATCCTGGCATGATCGCCTGAACAATTTTTTTTTTGTGTTGTATACCTGGTATGTATGTATGCACGACTATCGCTTGGATAGCTTTATGGGCCCTGGCATGCTAGGGTCGGTGGGTGGGCGGATGAATGGATGAGTGGGTGCGTTTCACCGAGGTACTAGGTCAATGTTGTTCATACACTCTCGAAATTGCTTCGTCAGACCTACGCGCGCGCAGGGAGGGAAAGTGGGCAGGATGGTTAGATAGGTCTACGAGTAGCCTATTGACAGTTAGTGGCTGCGCACCTCCAACTCGAGGAAGCGCGAAACGTCCAGAAACTTTGCGGACTGGGAGAGGGTTGGGTTGGGGGGGGGGGGGGGATTGCCCGGGCTGTACCGTGCGTGTTTATGACGGGTATCCCAGGGCGCTGTGGCTTTATTAATAATTTGGCGTACGAGTACGCAGGTGAACAATAATTATCGTAGCGCAGATGTAACAGAGGTACGTATTTGAATTGAACCATGCTTTATACAGTGGGTGTGGTTGTTTTTGACCCAAACATTTCCGACTGACGGAGGTCCTCAACTAAGGATGTACCTAACTGTAGTGCAGCGCCAACGATATGCGTTGCCATGCTATTCCCTAGGACAAGGATATATGTTGGGTTGTAGAGACGTAGAGACCCATGGTTGTGACACTTAGGGGGACACATGGTATCGTTTTTTAAATGCCCTGTGTATTTCTTTTCGTGTTTTTCAGGGGAGCGTCGGTCAGGCTGACCGACTAAACAAAGAGCGTGTAAGTCATCAAAGTTGTTCTCAGGCGAGGTATGTAACTCAATCGAGGAAGGAGCCTCGCCAAAAAAAGAGTCCACCCCGGCTTGGACGGGCTTTCATTCAAGAGTCTTCTAAGGAAATTTCTGCTACAGGTAGGAACATACGAGTATTTCGCGCTGGTAATTCCGAAGAGAATTGACTCTTAGGTTTTCCGTCTGCAGTAAATTTTAAACTAATTGTACGAAACTGGCCCCTTTTCTTGGAGCCAATTGTTGTCGTGTTTTCTCAATCTATCATAGCGCCGACTAAGCATGACTCATGAGGAAAGCGGGAGAATCGGCGGGACGTGAGCTTTGACGGTGCGGCCACCAAGAGGGGTAGCTGAGACGTTGACAAGTCGGTTGCGCCAAGCCTCTCCTCAACCCGCGCCGTGTTTGCCGAACGCCACGATTTCGCTGAAAGGGTATTGCCTCGTACACTAATAGGTACCGCTTCGCTCACGCGCGCTTTGGTTTTTACTGTTGTTGCTATAATTTCTTGTTGAAAACATTTTAACTGTACTCCTACGACATGGGAGTCAATGCTCCTGAGCTTGACTTTTTTTCGAAACGTGCGAACACATTTTTGACATTTGAAATGAGTGCAAGACTCATCCTGCCTCATATTGCATCCCTCGATATTTGAGCCTGGCCCAAACTAAGACTTGCACAGTAGTAAGCAGCCCTTCAAGTCTGTTTATGGCGAAAGAGGCCACCCTTGCAGGACCCAAAAAAAAAAACATGAAAGCCATGCCGAACCATCCCGTCGACTGATCCTGGCGTAGTTTTCAGAATGCATCTTCGTCTTACAAGACACTTCCGACAACCGGACGGTGAGCGCGCCATTGGTCGACGATAGGGTCAGAAAGAAGTACACGCCCTCCCGAGTCGATTTGAGCGGAACCTTGGCATACACGAAGCGGGCGACGCGCCAGGTCGACGGCCTACTACTACGCGGGACCATCGCGAAGAGGACCTACGGCACACACAAAACCTTACACATTTCCCTATTTTTACCAACAATGTTTGGTCCCATTGACTACGGTCCCCCGAAATAACTGCATATGCACTCATACATACAACCAAGCCCTAGCGACCAGAACTATTACGAGACCCTCCTCAACCTCGAATTATCAGGAGACTGATTATGCCTAGACGGTCGTCCGTCACAGACTCCCACGATGTAGACGCGTGCTACGGTAGCGGGACAGCAGCAGACTACTACGGGGGAACATAGTAAACAGGACCTACGGTACACACAAAACCCTATATATTTCCCTATTTTTACTAACGATATTTGGTCCTATTAACTATGGTCCCCCGCAATAACATGTATATATATTAGTTTTTCATTATATGTATACCTGGTATGCAAGACGAGGGGGGATTCGCCGCGGCGGGCTGACGACCGCCTGCGGATCTGCGCATGCCCGTAATGGTCGAGGATGTCACAGGCAAAGCAGGGACAGCAAAAGCGACACCAACGTAGTGCCAAGGGGTTAATAAAAAAGGGATGAAGGTTGAGTCAAGGGTGGACGATAAAAATAGCGAACGACCCCACGGCAGCGCACATCTCTTCTCTCGTAGAAAGGTCAGGAAGAGAAGCGGTCAAGAAAAATAACGGTCGAGTGCAGAGAGTCAACATAGCTATAGGTTGAGACGAGATCATCAATGGAATGAATTGTATCGAGAGCCCCCAGACTGCCATTTGCGTGAAAAAATCAGGTAGGAAATGCAGAATTGTTAATATTGTCAACGGCGCATGGATGCCACACTACCACCGCCGAGTAATCCATTGCCCTATGCCTGCGGAGACACAGGCGTGCGTCAATATAGTGCTGCTACTACTCCCGTGCTACCACTGCGACGACTACTGCTGCTACTACTACTACTACTACTACTACTACTACTACTTCTATGCCACTGTATCCCGACAAAGCTGCTGCTGCTGTGCCAGGATATCATTTGCTCCAAATATGCAGTCGGCATTATAATGGGCGAAGTCCGTGCTCATCGAGCATCGAGCCCCCGCAGCAGTGCCATGTCGGGTATTAATATTACGGGGGACTATAGTTAATAGGACCTCCGGTACACACAAAAATCTATATATTTGCCTATTTTTACTATCAATATTGGGTCCTATTTACTATGGCCCCCGAAATAGTACTTAGTGGACGTCTTCATCCTCGTCTTCCGATTCGTCGTCGCTGTCATCGAAGGTGAGTTGCCACGTGCCCAGAGAAATGGTGTGCATATTGGGCGTGCACTACTGTACTCGGGGCCGACAAGGCGACGACCAAAGGTCATCACCATTCCCGACCTCACCAGAAGCCATGTTCCCAGCAAAAAACGGGTAGACCGCCTCAACCAAGCTGGATATTTTTTTTTTTGTCATTGCCCTCGAAGTAATGCATTCGAGCGCTGTTCTCAGTTTGCTTTGTCTTTTTTTTTTTGTGAAGTCAGTCGCAGTTGGAGTCCGTGAGAGTGACGAGAGAGGCCACATGCATTGTAATATTATTTGGCAGCAAGCTTCTTGGCATTTTATTTTCATGCGCTTTGTCTCTCCGAATTCGGAAAATAAATAATTACCTCTATTTCCAATTCTATTTTTGTTTATTATGCGTCCCACCAGGTCCCACCGCAGTCCCATCGCCCCAGTGCAGTAGGTTTTGCAATCTGGGAGGTAGGATAATGGGACCTCGAATCTTGAGCAGCAGCAGTGTACGGCGGTAGCAAATGTCTGCGATCTTTCTGCTCATGATGAGCTAACGAGTATCTTTCGTGGTTTCTGCGTTCTCCTTTTTTTTTTTCGTTTTTTTTTGTATTGTTGCACATCCTGGCCCAGCATAGACCGCCCCAACCAAGCTGGATATAACGACCTATCTTGGCAATCAATTGAATTAATTCTATCGAGCCCCCAAACTGCCATAGCGCAAGAAAAAAACGGGTAGGAAATGCAGCAGAATCGCTATCGTTGTCACTGGCGCATGGACACTTAACAACACCCTTCGCATTAAAGAAAAGTCGCAGAAGATTACAGAAGCTTGAAACAACATCTTCAAAAAGTAATACGAACTATCGAAACATGCGCACGACAACACGGCATTTATACGCGTGCGTTAAATTTGCAAAACAAAATAATTTTGAAAAAAAAAAGTCGCAGAAGAGTACAGGATCTTGACAAATAACACGCAGGACACTGACGACCGAGCGGAGTTTTTTTTTTTTTTTTTTTTTTTTTTTTTCCGAGCTCGTAATCCTATAAGTTGAAGGAAATGCAGCTCTCTCTTTCGCTCGTCAAATTATGTACCAGGTATATGTATTCCTATGTATAGACTACAGCATTATCGTATGCCTCATGACGCAAATGTCAATGACCGCCGGGAGCTCCTCAACTCAGGTGCTACCCGTTATCCCATATGTGCTTTACAATACGATTCGTTTTGAACCCAGGCCGTCGGATTGTGAATCGGGTGTACACCTACATATTTCTCAGAGCAAGTCTAGGGTTGGGTATGTAGCTCTCCTCACGTGCGAACCTCAGAAGCACCAGGCGCTGCTACCCCTGTTGTAGCAACGCGTGTCTGTATCAGGAGAATATTAGGAGAGACGGACTTGACTCTAGACGAAACCCTAGGCGGTCGTCCTTCACAGGCCTTAGACTGCCGCCTCTCCGGGCCCCTTCGGTGCTCCCTCCACTGCAGCACTCCCGTCATTGCTTGCATCCCAAAAGGAAGCTATTCATATTAATAGTACTACAAGTAGCATCTCAAAATACCATAAAAGGTCTTCGCCACCAGATATCGATGGGGGGGGATTATTTCCACCAGCGTCCACCACCCGCATATCGGTCAACACGTCCATCGGTACTCAAGCGCAGGCCCCGAACCGTCAATAACGCCTCTGGCTCTTCTCCCCCCCCCTCTCTCTATATATAGAGGTCCCTCATGCAGGGACAGGGCAGCATGCTCCGCCCCTATCCAGGGTTACGCGATCATCGGACCGTCCAGTCGAACATGAACATACACACAACACACACCACACGACGCACGATACACCACCCCTTATCTCCTCGTCCTAGTCGTTGCTATTGCGCAACAGCACCGCCACCACCACCACCAAACCCACCACTACCACCGCCACCACCACCCCCGACTCGCTCCACCATCGCCCGTTGCCGCTGTGCCTCCCCGAGCACGATCGCTCCGGCCACCGCGGCATTGAGGGACTCCACGCCACCCTCAAGGGGGACGCTCACTCCCACAATCTCGCCGCTCTCCAGCCCTTGCCGAGCGGCACCGCCCAACCCCCTCGCCTCCGCGCCCACCACAAGGGCGCTCGGCGACGTCCAGTCGGCATCGTAGTACGAGGCGCTCGCGCTCCCTTCGGCCGCGTACATGCGCACACCGCGATTTCGCATGAGCCCTGGCGAGGGGCACGAGCGAGGCGGGGAGCGGGAGGGGGGGGGGGGGGGGGGGGGGTGAGGGGAGGGTGCTCGTGTACTAACAAGTTTTTCATGGGCAAGCGATCGCGCGGTTCGCTTTGCACGGTTGGGACGCCGTGGGGCACAAAAAAAAAGGGCAACGTTTGAGGTGCATGCTGGTCTGCGATCAACAAGACTGGTCCTTGCTCATCTGACAGCACCAAAAATACGAATCCAACCGGGAGGCTTTGCTGGCTTTGCCGCAGCGCAGGCGAGAGAAGGGGAAGAAGCAGTAGCACACGCGATGATGATTTTACTCGCCCTGCGCTGTACGAGTACATGCACCAAATACACAACTGACGTTTGTTAACTTTCGTCACTGATTTCCATGCACTTCCATGTGTGTAAGCCCTCCATTTGCCGTCACTAGACAGCTTTCGTTGCAGCAGCAGACGCAGCAGCGGAGGACTCCTTGCCGTGCCCGCGCTGTTCGCCCCCCATGCCCGCAAAGCTACCTCCGCTACCATACCTGTCACCACCTTAGCTGCCCCTCTGAACGGATATATAAGCCACGTTTGACCATCATAATCGAACCCAAAAGTGGCTCATATTCTCGGTCAGTGTTAGGTAGTCATTAGTCGGCTATTACTAGTCGGTCATCTAGCCCTGCCTGCCTACTGCATACCACACGGGTCATGAGACTACACACCACCTGGGACGAATGTCACTGACAAGACTATGGCTGATTTTCTCTCGAAAACAACGCCGGGCGATTCGCGTATGAAAACGCATCGACCACAAAATTTTCAAAGCCACCATCCTTGCGGAGGAGAAAACCTGTGTGGCAATATGTCCCGGGGTGTGTGTGTTGCTTCATCACCCTGTGTAATACGGTATTTGGCCCTGTCTCTTCTCTCTGCCTATCTACCTGTCTCGGATGTACCCAGTCTGCCCGTCAGCTAAGCCAGCCAGCCGGTCAGACTAAACCGTCAGTCATCAGGCAGTCAGTCAGGGCAGCCAGACAATCCGTCCGTCAGTCAATATAAGCAGTCAGGTCAGTCAAAGCAATCGGTCAGGTCAGCCAGACAAGTAGTCACGTCAGTCAGACAGTCAAGCCAGTCAGTCAGATCAGTCACGTCAGTCGAATCAAGCCAGTCAAGTCAGCCGAGACAACACAACAAAGTCAGTCAGACAAGTTAGCCTACCAGCCAGTCAGCGAAGCAAACCCACCTCTCCCAAACTCTGTACCAGGTACCATATACCAGTCCCGGGTACCCCTCTCGCCAGAAATACAAACCACATTATCAGCAATATTGTGTCATCTTTTTTTAGGACTGCAGTCCCGTTTAGGGGACAAATTATCTGGAATTTTACGGTTTCGTCCCCAAAATGGGACTGCAGTTCCGAAAGGGCTAAACGGTGATGACATCCCCGGCCAGAGCAAGCTAGTGCCCAACCCTTGTACTACTGCAAAACACAGCCCCATACTAAGGGTTTCCCCAAAAAAGTAGGCGCAGTTGTAAAGGGGCTACGTTGACTCACCGACGACCTCATCCCACGAGTCCAACCTTAGCGACGGAACACGGAAAGACGCTCCCATCGAGGACCGCACCGTCTTCGGCGCCCAGTAATCCACACGCACGTCCCCGTCAGCACCTGTCAAGTAGTCCGGGACGAGGGACAAGAGACGCACGAACGATGTCACCAGAGGAGGGGTGGAGGGCGTACTCATTTGCTGCCTTGCCTTGCCTTCCCTGCCTGGGGGGGGGGGGGGGGGGGGGGGGGGGGTGTACTCATTATCATGCATGGCCGTAGTCGTATGACCATGGACCCTCGCATCCCTGCAAAGCGGGGGACGGAGCGCGTCGGGTTTTCACCGACCAGGCAGACCTTGCTTGCAACAAGCGCAAAGCGCCGTGAGGTGTTGGGCGAGTCGCATGAAGCGTGAGCTGCATCCTACTAAGAACCGCTATAGAGGCGGATTTTCTTGCATATGGATGACAGCATCAATGAATTGCCTGGGGGGGGGATACTCAGTATCAGGGGGGGTACTTACCTCCCTGCTAAACAACTCCTTCTGTTAGCATCCAATAGGGCGAGGGACTGATCATAGTAGCGTACTATTACGAGGGACCATAGTAAATAGGACCAAATATCGTTATTAAAAAAAGGGAAATGTATAGGTTTTTGTGTGTACCGTAGGTCCTATTTACTATGGTCCCCCGTAATACCAGTGCTGCCAGTATAGCATTCGACGTCAACACCATGCCGCTCTCTTGTCGCAGTAACAGAGAAGACAGGAGTATGCGTACCATGAATGCACTCGTACACTTTGGCCTTGCAGCGGAGTGCAAAACGCCGCGTTTCCAGGTCGACGCCTACTTCAGCGTGTCAACCACGGGGTCGACCCAACATGATGCGATGGTTGACGGTCGTCTTGTCTCTTGACGTACAGCCGTCGAGGGCATCCGTCAAGTAAAGCCGTCAAGGACATTCGTCAAGGACATCCGTCAAGGACATCCGCCAAGGACATCCGTCAAGGACATCGGTCAAGGACATCGGTCAAGGACATCGGTCAAGGACATCGGTCAAGGACATCCGTCAAGGACATCCGTCAAGAACAGCCGTCAAGGAAATACCCGTACTAAAAATAGTGCAATACTGTATATCGAACGAGGTCGTCAAACGATAAATTTGGGCCGAACAGGCACCCGTGTGCGTGATTCCCCGACCAACACAACAGGTAAAAACCACCACAAAAACAACAGCACCGCACGTAGCGTTTGGGAAACCCGTGGGCTACTCGAGCGTTCTTTGACGATGATTACCGAGCGCACCGATGCCTTAAAAAGCTTGTCGCAACAGTGACCGAAAACGAAAACACACGAAAAAAAAAAAAAAAAAAAATCGAAACGCACTATTACGGGGGTCAATAGTTAATAGGACCTATGGTATACATACAAACCTATATATTTATCTCTTTTTACTAACACTATTTGGTCCTATTTACTATGGTCCCCCGTAATAGTTGACGACCACAACATTAGCTAGCAGCCGCCATCTCTTCGACTATGTCCGACTACACAAGGACTACCGGCTCTCACAAGGAGCATACCCGGCTCTCGAGAACACCCTAAAAACCACGGCGAGGCGAGGCGAGGACGAGAACAACAAAAAACAATACGCCTGAAGCCAGTCGTAGAGGCCAAGCGACTTTTCGATCAAAAACGCCGCGCTTTCCCGATTGGCCGTGGTTTTCTTCGCGCAGCAGTTCATTTCACCGTGTCGTTCTATTGCCCGAAACTCTCCTCACCACGGCGTCAACTCCCAGCCCCGCCGCCGTTCGAACAAGCGTCCCCAGGTTCCCTTTCAAGCGCGCGAAATAATTGGGTACAGGCAGCACACAAGAGCACACAAGGGGGGGGGGGGGGGGGGGGGGGGGCGGTTACGCTGGTAGCGGGAGTCCATAGGGTGGGGGTGGGGGGTGGGAGACTTCCCCGCAACCATGTCCTGTTGATCAACTGCGCTCGCTCTGTCCGCATCACGGAGAACACGGCAGGCCAAAGGCAGCTACTACAGGGGCTGTACAGACCCTGGCCCAGCTTCGATGAAATGGTTGAAATACCTCGACCACCTTGGAATATTCTCGGGAACTTCTCGGAACGAACATGTAGCGAGGAGCTATAAATCGTGGGGTCTGTCAACCATGTTCTTTTAAAGCTGGGGCACGTCGTAAAAGAAAACTATCGACGCTACTACGCTACCACAGAACCAACGGCGCGCCCGTGTGTATCGTAGCGCCCGCACCTGGATCTTGAATCCCATCGCATATCAACACGGTTTGGAGGACGGGCGGTAGCGGCAGCACGGGCCTCGCCACCAGCGCCACTACCCCCTGCGCCGTGACAGTGTCGCAACAGCGCTGGACCACCTCGGACGGAGCTACCGCAACCACGTCGGCCGAGAGGGTTTCCAATGCGGCTTGCAATCGAGGACCAGGGGACGCGCCGAGCGCCTTTGTGGTGTGAACGGAAACCAGCAAGCACCGGGGCGGGGGGTGCAGAGTGGAGGTCGGTGGGTCGGTAGGCGGTAGGGCGGGGTGGATGGGTGAGTTCGGTGTGGGGGGGGGGGGCGGGGGCGTACTCACATTTTTGCTAGCCTACTGTCATGTGACCATTGACCATGCATCCTTTCGAGACGGAGCATTGCTCATACTCCAGATACAGACACCCTCAGCATCGGGGCGCTCACTACGACGTTTTTCCAATAATTTTACATGTTACCGGGGGGGGGAAAACCGGGGCCGAATCGGAATATGTCCTATTTCAAGACTTTGTACCGGAACACCATCAAGAATGCGCCATGCCGCCAGTTGATAATGTGTTGGCAGTTTCAGGGCGCGGAAACCAACCGCAACATACATGCATGCGATGCCCCGCAATGCCAGCGCCGGCAGCTGACGTCATCTCTCATCCGGGGGCGCTGTACATGATACAGCTGAGCTGCATTTAGTTTGCCCGCAGTCGCGTTTTTTTTTTTCCGGCGGCCTCATCATCCAGCGGCCTCGAGTTGCAGCCTTTCCTACTCTGTATATTGCTGCTGTTAATCTTCCGTCTCGAACGAGTAACAAGCCGTTACGCACAAAAAAAAAAAACCGTGCTCAAGAACACCAAGTCGTCACAAAAAAGCAGTGATGGCAATTCCGGCGATTCCGGAATTCGACGGAATTGTATCCAGCCTGAACGGATTTTTTTTTTTTCCCGCGGAATTATAGAATCCTCAAGAGGGTCCGCGGTATATATAGACCCCCCTACCTGAGGGGGGGCGCACTGACAAGCCACATCATCAGCATTCCCCCGCCTCATTTACGAAGCATATATCAAATCACATGGCACCATACATCAATAATACAATCCGGCGCCACACGCAGCGGTGGTGCTTCACGCTCGAAATATTGAAAATGGCTGGGCGGCGTGTACACACGTACACACAACAGCAGTCGACGATACAACGTTGGGGGCTTTGTTGGGCTTCATTTGCGTTTTTTCCGGAGGCTGTCATGAGGATACAGAATAAAAAACACCCCTCTTAACCCCTTTAGTACTACTACTGCAGTCCCGATTTGGGGACAAACCAGTCTAATTCCAAGTGATTTGTCCCCAAATCGGGACTGCGGTACTAAAGGGGTTAACTGAGATATTGAATCTGCGGGGGCCCATCGTTGTTCCGAGCCCCCCTGTATGCCGGAATTTGCCGGCCGAAACTGGAACTGCCCAAAACACGGAATTCCACGGCCGAAACTACAGTAGGTCAAACTCGCCGGAATTGCTATCACTGCAAAAAAGTATCCGCTTTTCAGGCGGAGTTTCGAGGACAAACTCTTGGGTGCTTCGAAACGCCACGAGGCCCCGCGCAGGCTCGGTGTTTACTTGACCTGCGCCACATGGCACCTGGTACCACAGTAGTGACAAAAACAGAACGAACCGCCCAAAGAGGCTGGATTGGACATCTGGGAAACGCTCCCTTCTACGGAGTACATAAAAATCGGAATAACGCCTCCGGAAAAATTTTTTTTTTTTTGTCAACCTCAGCCTGACTTTCTTTTTTCTCGTTTCATTACTACGGGGGCCATTTCCATCCGAACCCAAGGTGGACCCGAAAATCAAGTATTCCCCGACGTTTACGGAGAATTTGGTGTTGATTACTACTCATGCTCACCAAAGCGGAAGATTTTCTGTATATACTGTTGCACACTGCTACTATTATCTCTGCGCGAGAGCTCCCGTTTATAGACGTTGCCGGCTACATATGGGTGTCCGTGGATCTCTATACTTGTAAATATTTTCGCTTTTTTTTTCGCGACCAACTACAACCAAAAAGCAAAATTGAACGCAACCTTCGGTCGTCAACATTTTTCGAATTCCACGCCTGAGGAAAATCAGGAGGCCAAGAGGTCGGAAAAAAAAAAAAAAAAAAAACCCCAAGAACCTTGGGATGAGTACGTATGTAAAAAAAACAAAAACAGCTGAACTACAGCAGGCTGAATAAACACTGAACACGCAAGAGCAGCAGCAGCAGCAGCAGCAGCAGATGGAAGGCGGCGATGCCGGGGGGGCCTTGCCAATATTGCGGACGGAACAATATATGCGCTCCGCATTGGGTGCTTCTCTCGCTTGTCCTCCACCTTGCGGTCAACACTGGGATGGAGAACGTGTTTTTTCTTCACGGGTCCCTCGGGCTGGGGGTGTTGGCACGAGAGGCAAAAGCAACATATATCCTGTTTTCTCGCTCGGCTCGGTTTTCCGTACAACATGGCCCGATCGGATGTCTCGAACACGACATGGTGGCGGTTCAAGCGCTTGGCGTATGGGGCTACCGGTGTTGCTTCTCCCTCCTGGTTTCGTCCATGGTCTTCCCCCCGTGCGAGCAAATGAAGCATGTTTTTTGTTTCCCGAGCCTCTTTCCTGCCTTTTTTTCGAGGATCGACTTTTTTTCTGCCGCCCCTTGCCATGCTCTCTCGCTTTTTTAACTCGCGTTCTTAGACTATTACGGGGACCACAGTTAATAGGTCCTACGGTACACACAAAACATATACTGGTATATATTTACCTGCTGTATTTTTACTAACAATAATATGTTCTATTTACTATGTATGGTCCCCCGCGATATCAATAACTACTCAATAAATTTTAATCCAGCATGACCTCCACAAAACACCGAGCTACAATCGTACCTCTACACAATATCTGCATGCATGCCTCCATACACGACACACAGCAGCAGCAGCAGCAGCAGCAGCGTCGTTGAAAGGAGCCAAAAAACACTTCGAAATTCATTTGTTTCGGTCATTTTCAGGCCTGCTGAGAGCGGATGAGCAACACGATGCAGTTTTTCAAGTGTACAAGATGCTGTTTTGCATTTTTGCACCTTTGGGCGAAGTTTCAGCGTTCGATTCGTATCGCGTCGGGCCCAGATCAGGATGCCATGCAGTATGTCTCGGTGGTCTCAATTTAAGTTACTTCGGCATCTCAACAAATTATTTTTTCCTGGAGATATTTCATTCAGTATTTTCACCCCGGTTTTTTTTTTCTGGTCGTTAGAAGCTCACCCGCTAAAAAGCTAACTGTGGTAAGAAGAGGCCCGGCTTACACCCCTACCCTGATGAACACTATTATTTCCCAGCCGCGCCCCCCCCCCGCGCCCTTCCCCGACCCCCTCAATCCAGGTACAACAACGGCCCCTAAAAAATGCCCGTATGCGCCAGCAAACAATACCGGCACTATCTGTAGCGGCAACCGGCACTAATCCCTCCGCACACTGCCACACTGCTGAATCCTACATGTACCTGTGCCAACCGATTGCACAGGCACTGCTGTAGCGGGCAGCCGGCACTATTCAACCGGCACTACACATACTATTACGGGGGACCATAATAAATAGGACCAAATATTGTTAGTGAAAATACGGAAACGTACAGGTTATTTATTGTGTGCACAGTAGTAGGTCCTATTCAATGTGAAGAACACACACAAGCACTACAAGCGGGCAGGCGGCACTCCTCAACAGGTACTATAGCGGGGCCCAAAACGTTTCTGACTGGCGGAACTCCTCCAATTGAACAGCTATTTTACTATACCTACCCAGCATGTTCTTGATCCAACGTATATATACATTGTTCTACGCACAATGTTTTACCCATGGAATCGCGTATCGGTCTTTTATCTATTAAGGGAATCAAGCACCAGGAAAGTCAGGCTGAGGTTCACAGAAACAAATAATAAATTATCTAGCTACATAGCACTAAAAAAGGCAGGCTGGGATTTACAGAAAGAAAAAAAATGCATGTATGCCAGGGTTCCCCTTCGGGATGTAGGTAACGTGAAATCTCAGGGGCGTCGCAAGGCGAAAAGGGAGTGTCACAGTTAACACACATATAGCTGTTCTTGGCGCAAACGTGAGCCATGGGTTAGCTTATTGCTCGAAGGAAAGAGTAATTATAGTGGTCAGCAGGAACGAACTGACTACTACTCTCCGTGGTGAATACTACTGTACTACTACCTGCTCGCGGTACCATGGGTTGACTACCTTACTGTTAGACTACACCACTATTAATAGGGAGTTGTCCAGTCGCACGCTCTCAGCAGCAGGTTATCGCACCGGCGGGCAAGAGCCACAGAGCCAGGCTCATTCTGCCGCCCGTCTCCCTCTACCCCGCATCTGGCATAGTAGTAATAGTAGTAGTAGTTGAGGTAGTATGGTAGTGGTAGTAGTATAGCAGTAGCAGCAGTAGTAGTAGTAGTAGTAGCAGTAGCAGTAGTAGTATAGTAGTAGTACGTAGTATTTATAGTAGTAGTACGTACTGTAGTATTAATGGTAGTAGTACGGGGGTCCACAGTTAATAGGACCTAGGGTTTACATAAAAAACCTATACATTTATCTATTTTTACTAACAATATTTGGTCCTATTTACTATGGTCCCCCGTAATAGTACGTATTATTAATGGTAGTAGTACGTAATATTAATGGTAGTAGTACGTAGTATTAATAGTAATATTAATAGTACGTAGTATTAATAGTAGTAGTACGCAGTATTAATAGTAGTAGTACGTAGTATTGATAGTAGTAGTACGTACTGCAGTATTAATAGTAGTAGTACGTACCTGGTAGTATTAATAGGTACGATACCTACAAATACAGCAGTAGATATCTGGTGGTGCCATTTTCCCCCAGGTCGACGGACCGTGGGAGGCAGTTTTGTGGTCACGTACGTGCTCGGTGTGATGTGTGTGGTCATGTACGTGCTCGGCGTAAAGTGTGTGGTGTACGTCAAAGTGCTAGGTGGAACACCTATATGTATGACTCTCGACACTCGACAGACGTGTTCTAGTGCTGCTGTACCTGCTGCTGCTGCTGCTGCTGCTGCGAGGTTGACTAAAAACAAAACAGGAAAAAGGCTGGGGATTTCAAAATTATCGAGATGTGAGATTTTCAACGCAGAGAAAAATCGTCGTTTTGGAAAGTGCACACAGCTTGCCGTATCAGCAGTCGGGCAGTGTGGGATGTACGCGGTGTCGCACCGAGCCAGGGGGCAGTACGGCGAGACGGGAGGCAGTATGGGCCTGGCTCTGTGGCTCTTGCCCGTTGCGATTACCTGCTGCTGAGATCGTGCGACTGGACAACTAGCTAGGTATGACACCAACACCTAGATACCCCGTGCCGATGTCTCCCAGGTATATAGGCGGACGGAGGGAGGCAGTTTTGTGGTCACGAACGTGCTCGGTATTAGGCGCACACCACCGTCAAAGGACTTGGTGCAACAGATACGACGGACGACAGATGTGCCACGACCGCCGGAGAGCAGCATGCCAAAAAAAAAAAGGTGCATCTTACGCATATACATATATCTGGGGACGTTATACTGTTTTGTTTAGTCTTTGGCATTCAGAAGGGAAGCGTTTCCCAGATATAAAATCCAGCCTGTGCCATCCTTTCCGTTTCTTGTAGAGTGAGGTATGCCGAATCTCAAGAGAGGGGCCTCGCAGACACTACAGCAGTAGGTGATATATAAAATATACTGGTAAATGTACATCTATATATAATAATAGCGGGCTTCGCCGCGGCCGGCTGATGCACGCCTGCGGCTCCACGCATGCCGGTAATGGTCGAGGATCAAGCCAAATCGATGCCGTAAATGCGACAGCACTGCCAAGAGGTGCATTAATTCAGAAACATCTTGGCGGTTTGGAGTCACGTTGGGCAGAGGAAAAAATAATATATATATATGTGTATGTACCCCACCACACCCTACGCAGAGCTTTAAAGTATTCACAGGCTGAAAGCGCCACGGAGGATGCGATACAACAGCAGTCCACGCGAGGTGGGTTCGAGGCCGAGGTTAGGCTACTCACTCGTATTTGTGCCAATAACATTATGAACATATGCACGATATCGACCGGCTTCTGTTAGGGCTTCATGTTCCTTTAGTACAAATACTATCAATAGGACCTCCACTTCGGTCGTCATTCTGGGGGAATATTTCTTCGAGATATGGGGGCAACCGTACCGATACAGCTGTCGACGAATGCAGAAACGAAATGATAGATCGGGTGGCTAGGTATCGGTTCGACTAGCTCTTGAAGTCTAGCAGGTTTTGTTTGTTCCTTGTTGAGTTGTTCAATGGAGTGGGGGGGGGGGGGGGGGGGGCGCGACAGCGGCAGTACTGACACTTGACACCGCTATTGACGAGAGTAGGAAGGAAGCGGCAAAGGGTGTGGCTAGGTTCCCGAATCGATTTTCTAGGTCAGATGGGCACCCATGTTACTATCACCGTCTGGCGTACGATGTTCTCTTTTCTTTCTTCTCTCTTCCTTCTGGCTTTTTACCATGTCTCTCCCTTTGTTTCCTTTCACCGCTGCGCCGTCCGTATGCCGGTGTCTTCCTCTCCTTCGTGTTGCTTCGTCCGCGCGGCAGCTATCTGTCCTTCCTGAGTACGTATGATTTCCGTCTAGCAGCCTTTCTGATCTTTTTGCGTCATTGGTATTCTGTTTCATTGCAGAATTTATTTTTGTTTTATAGTTTTTTTGATATTATTTTCTAGTCCTGCTTGTGTTGTTGTGTTCTCGTACCCGGTACGCTGGCACTTCACTTGCTTGACCCTTGAATTTGCGATTGTTTTTTTGTTTTTAGGGTCTTCCTCTGTCTCACCGTAGTCTGTGACCACGGAATCAGTATCTCTCTAGGATAAGGAATCAGGACGGACACTGGGTGTAGTGATGAAGCTGGGTAGAAAGGACGATTTAATGACAAGACAACAACAACATGAATCCTTTAGATACGGATCCTCGGTACATACCTCCATTTGTCGTAATTTTTGGCGATTATTTCCTTTAGATATGTACCAGATGTATCTTAAATGGGTCCGACAGACGACGAGGTACTTGCTGTAGGTGCAGGGTGCGGTGTGTATATGATGTGAGCTGGTGTGGGCTGTGGTGGGAGTGGATGTGGGTGTACCTTGCACTGCTACGTACTGCTGTGCGGCTGATGACTGTTGCTGTGACGCACTCGCAGCCGGCAGCTCGTACTGGTACAAGCCCATGGTCCAAACGCCAAAAGCGTCGAGACAGAACGGAAGTTTTACAGTAGGCACCAATGCGAGCACTACCGCTGCTGTGGGGCATATATATATACGATATACCTGGTACCTATTACGGGGGGCCATATTAAATAGGACCTACGGTACACACAACAACCTTTATATTTCGCTGTTTCTACTAACAATATTTGGTCCTATTTACTATGGTCCCCCGTAATAAATGATCCATATCTAAAGAACCAATACCTAAAGGAAATAACCCCCAAGAACGACTTCAGATATGGAGGCTTTTCCGAGCTCCTAATCCTCGAAGTTGAGGAAAATGGAGCCCTCAGGGCCCATCTTAACGGGGACTTTCGGCTCTTTCAATTTGACTTGATTTTTTTTTTCTAATTTGATTTAAAGGCCCATCTTATCGAGGACTTTCGGTTCTTTCCATTTGACTAGATTTTTTTTTTTCTAATTTAATTTACATCTGATTGAACGAAACTTAGTGTGTTACCCCGTTAAGATGGGCCCTCACAGAAGCCGGTGGATGTCCAATACATACAAAGGACCCATACCTAAAGTAAGTAAATAATCTACAACAACGACGACATATGTGGGAAGCTTTTCCGAGCTCGTAATCCTGGTGGTTGAGTAAAATGCAGCCCTCACAGAAGCCGGTGGATATCCTACGTTATGCTTATATAGATACTACTCTGTTCCGGAATATAAGGAACTTTTTTACACTAAAACTTGACATAAACAGCCACTGTATTTCGGGAATTTCGGGACAGAGCGGTGTATCTACATACCAGGTATATTCCTACATGTAAAGGACTCATATCTGCAGTAACTAATCCCCAAGAGCGACGGCAGGTGTGGAAGCTTTTCCGAGCTCGTAAATCCTGGTATTAATAGTCGAGGAAAACGTAGTAGCCCTCACAGAAGCCGGTTGGTATCCTAGACAGAGGCGTTCTACGATAGAGATAAATCACATTCAGGGAAAACACTTCTGAGTCGCCACGGCGTCCTTACCCGGCGGCAGTTGAAGGAGGCACTATACAGTACCACAGCTCTTGGGGATATCCGTAATCATTGAAAGCACAGGCCCCACACACACCCCGCATCAGTCGTATCCTTGTGTTTGTCCCCGTCGGATTCCGCAATATACTTTCGGGGGATATAAGAGCCTCAGAAAAAAATGGGTGAACATCTTATCGTAGAACGCCTCATACATTAACATCGATACCACTCTGTTCCGATATCTAAGGACCGTTTGTATATCATAACTTAGTATAAACGGTCCTAATATTTCCGGACAGAGTGGTTATTTGTCTATATATACCTACAAACTGACGCGTCTGGTTTCGTGTTCGATTTTGCTTACCTCGTACGAGACGATGACGAGAGAAGGCTTGTGACCGGCCTCGATGAGATCGCACACCAGACGGTGGCCTTCGACCAAGGTTTTCCCCTCGCCGTCTCGCGTTCGTCGCTTCTGAAAGGACCTGCTGGTCGGCCGTCGTGCGTTGAAGTACGGATATTGAGCACGAGCGGCTGCTGCTGCTGGGGGCACAACAGTTTGAGGCGCATGAGCTACAGGTACTGCTAATTACTGTAGCAACAGCTGTGAGGGTGCAGCAGTTGGTAGTATACGAGGTACATATTTATAAAATGAACAAAAACAATAGCTGTGAGATCGACGATCTTGTCGAAACTCATATTTGCAAGCTGTGTGTGACACTTTGATCGCGCGTACTGTGGGATTTATACGGTCTCATGCAGGAAGTACAGTCCGTACACGAGGAAGACAATACATGAGCTACAGGTACGGATATGTAGCAAGAGCAGCATCTGCTGCTGCTGGGGGGGTACAGTAATACAGCAGTTCGTATCACAGCTGCCGCCAAATTAGCCTCGTCGAGGCTGCTGGTCAGCCCTCACCGTCGCCGCATCACAGGTACGAACGTTTACCAAGCAGCTCTGCTGTTGCTGGGGGGGGTACGATGAAGCAGTTCGTAAAGAAGGCATCTGCTCCTGTTGGAAGTACGTAAGATACAGCAGTTCGTGATGCACCAGCTTGCGGTGTCCTCGGGAGGAAAGCGAGTCAGCCATACCCCGGAATTTAGTATTACGGGGGACCATAGTAAAATGGGACCAAATTTTGGTAGTAAAAATAGGGAAATATATAGGTTTTTGTGTGTACCGTAGGTCCTATTTACTATGGTCCTCCGTAATAGCAGCAGCCCTGGGCCAGCACCTCCGTAACACTCGGTCAGGTGCGTGAATCAAGTGCTGCGCAGACGACGCAAGCTACATACTTTAGCCTAGTGTCTTGCGTGTGCGTGTGTGTTCTTCACACCAAACCGTTCACTCTATGCGTCGAAATTCCAGCACGCCCAGCGTCCGCTCGTACTGACTTTTCATCCTGGAGAGATACAAGCATTGCTGTGGCCACAAAACTACGAGACAGCAGAGGTACTACAGCAGTTGTAGAGTACAACGCAGCAACGAGAGAGACCGTGCGATGCTACTACGGGGGACCATAGTACATAGGACCAAATATTGTCAGAAAAAAATAGGTAAATAAATATATAGGTTTTTGTGTCTACCATAGGTCCTATGTACGATAGTCGCCCGTAATAGATGCCATCGTACTCGGATATGACACGCACAACACGCACGCCAGCAAAAGCCCAGACGCATGAAAAAAAGAAAAAAAGAAAAAGTAAGACGAAAAAAACAAAAGGTTGAAAAAAAGAAAAAGAAAAAGGATGGGACCCGTTGGTCCGTCGTCGTCGTCGTGCATCACAAGTACGAAGAGTTAGCGAGAGCAGCTGGTGCTGGGGATATGATACCGCTGCTGTATAGCATTGCGTATTACCTCCACCACAGGTACGAATAGTTAGCAAGAGGAGCTGCTGCCGCGGAGGGGGGGGGGGGGGGAGGGGGGGGGGGGGGGGGGGGGGGGGGGGGGGGGGGGAGGGGGGGGGGGGCAGCAGTTCGTATTACGGGGGTCCATAGTTAATAGGACCTATGGTGTACATAAAAACCTATATATTTACCTATTTTTACCAACAAAACTTGGTCCCGTTAACTATGGACCCCCGTAATAGTACGAATATTTTAGCGAGAGCAGCTGGCTGCTGCTGTTGGGGGTTCTGCAGTTCGTATTACAGCACATCATCACCTACAAAATTTGCCTTGTGGGACCTGCTGGTCTGTCGTCCTGCATCACAGGCACGAACGTCTTATTAGCAAGAGCGGCCGCTGCCGCTGGGGGTATGACACAGCAGTACGTATTACAGCACATCAGCAGCTACAAAAACATTATCATATATATTTGTACGATGGGTCGGCCGACGTGGTGTTGTACTCCTCTTTGCGCACGTGAGTAGCAAGGGGACTGCCGGTTTTTTAGAAACTTACTACGAGTGCAAGTACGACAGCTGCGACTTGAACCGCCGATTTGAAATAGAGCAGCACGAAGCCAGTGACCCCACCACTCGAGCAGGTTGTCCTGGGCCAACCGCAACCCCTGGCTGTCGTCACGTTTCTCCCTCGTTTCTCCAATCTCTTCATATTTCACTCTACGTAGGTAGCGCGTATTCATACGCGTATTCGGTTGGATCAGCCTGCGTGGTCAGCCCAACAGGTACTGTACTGTCGTTCTCCTGACCAACAGCTCTCTCTCTCTCTCTCTCTCTTTGTCCTCCTCGATAAGTTTCGGTCGACAGCAGTAGTAGTAGTAGTCCGTTAGAAACAGACTACGAGTATTACTGCTGTAATTAGCCTCCCAGGCTTTCGTACTTGGTAGTATTTTTGAACGAACAGCTCTCCCTTTCTCTATTTCTCCTTTTTTTCTCTCGTTCGCTCTACGAATTAGGTAGTTGTTCATTAGATGCTGGCGACCGGCACGTAGTCTAGACCGATAGGCAACAGACAGCAGGCAGCAGAGGCAGTTACACAGGTTTGCTTCTACCGAACAGCTTTCTCCTTCCCCTACGGTACTCTTTATTGTTCTCCTCTCCCTCTTTACCAGGAAAACCGTTGCAATTAACAGCTCTCTATCTTTCTCCTCGCATTGATATCGCGAAAAGCGTCCCAAACAAACTCCAAGATATTCGTCTCCGACACGTTGATGGAGTTCTAGGGTCAACAGGCAGTTTCCTGGTGACGAACAGCTCGCTGGCGCGTGCCACGACCGGGGTAGGTAGCCCTTTTTTCGCCTCATGAGGCAATATTTATGACCGACGGAGCTCCTCGAACTACAGCAGTAGGGGACTACCCGGTGTCCCATTTGTGGTGCACAGAAAACGCAATTGCGTACTGCTGTAGCTCCTCTCTGGCGAAGGGGGTGTTTTCGGGTTAGCCCAGCACGTTTTGTCAAAAGCCAGTTTAGGGAGAGACTTACTACTGAATGTGATAGTGTTACGGGGGGGGACCATAGTAAATAGGACCTGCGGTACACACAAAAACCTACATATTTCTCATTTTTACTAACAATACTAGGTCCTATTTACGATGGTCCTCCGTGATATTGAGCTTCTCGAGTGAGCAGGCTCCGAAAAAAAAAGGTGCTACTACGACCTCCATCCTCTATCGTAGCAAAAAACGCTTCCTTAGCTTCCTACATTATCTTCCTCTATGTCTGACGCGTGCAACGGTAGCGGTTAGGGATGTTACTGAAGTAGGCCTGGGTACTGGCAAAGTGTGTACCGGCAGTAGCAATCTACTGGCAGTAGTAATCTACATATTGACCAGGCCAGTATGTTCACCAGTACTTCTTATCGCACGTACGTACGCCCAAGAAACACGCCATATCGTAGTACGGAAACCCAGCAACTGCGTTTCGGGAGGAGACAGGAGAGAGGCGGGACAGTTACTGCTGCAATCTAGTACACTGATTGATTTTGACGACAGTATAATCGCTACTGATTGAGTCAGCCAGTGCCCAGCATATTGCCAGTAGTAATCTACTGATTGACCTGGCCAGTACGTGCGGCAGCACTTTTTATCGTACGTACGCCCAAGAAACACGCCATATCGTAGTACGGAAACCCAGCAACTGTTTTTCGGGAGGAGACAGGAGAGAGGGGGGACAGTTACTGCTGCAATCCAGTACACTGATCGATTTGGACGGCGGTATAATCGCTACTGCTTGAGTCAGCCAGGTGCCCAGCCCTATCAACAGATGTTAGGGATACCACCTACATTTTCAGAGGCTCTTCGTGCCACCCGACAGCCGACTTCGACCAAAAACAAAAAAGTGTCACCCTGTCCATAAAAAAAGGACCATTTGAGTAGGAACAGAAACAACCGAACGTTCCATACTTACACTATTAACAGGGATGGTCGCGATAAAACCACTTTGGTCGGGTGAATAAAAAAAAGTTTGAAGCCGACAAAACATGAGGAGCTGATTGGTCAAACAGGTGAATCAGAAGTTGCTCCGTTTGACAATCAATCCAGAGTAACCCGACCCAAGAGTGCTTACCAGGTACGTAGGTTGAAAACGTCATTTTGGCCACTTTTTCCCACGACCAAATACACTTTTTTCGAGGGTTGGGATTGCCATTATATAGGAAACAGACTACAAGGAGCCCGACCAAACCATCCTGTTCAATGGTGAGCACCCCATTTACTACTACGGGGGTCCATAGTTAACAGGACCAAATTTTGTTGGTAAAAATAGGTAAATATATAGGTTTTTATGTATACCATAGGTCCTATCAACTATGGACCCCCGTAATAATCACGGACACATTGGTAGGACCAAGACCGAATACGCAAAAACCCGTGGGCTAGAGGTCTGACGAAACGCATCCAAAAGACACACACATCCAATTCCATCCGCAGGTGATGGGTGGCTCTTCAGGTTTGGAGGGAGCTGCGCCAGCGAAAAATGGTTGGGCTAAAACAGCGAAAAGCCCAACCGTCGCTTGCCTCCCCTCTATCTCTATTTCTCTGTTTTTGTCTCTCTTCGAGCGACGGTACTTTGTCGGGTCTCGATAGTGCAGTACCATACCCCCCGATATTTTTTGTGTTTGGCCGGAGAAACAACAAGCCCCCGCCCCCTACATCCTAGGTACCGTTTTCTTTTTTTTTTTTTTTTTTTTGGCGGTCGCCCACAGCTGGTCGTCTAGTTAGATCATTTGTGCGAAGTAAAGAACCTTTACTCTGCACAAGGGAATTGGTCGTATCACGTAGTGTTCAAGGTACGGCACCCAAGAGGCAGTTACATAGTACTCCCATTGCTGTCTCTAGAAGTGGCCACACCGGAAATTAAACTAACTCGTTGAAGCTGTCATCCATACGCGAAGCGCTTGGTGCAAGCAATGTCTGCCTGGTCGGTGAAAACCCGACATGCTCCGTCCCGGCATTGTAGGGATGCGAGGGTCTATGGTCATACGACTACGGCCATGCATGAGATTGAGTACATCTCTCCTATCGAGTACACCCCCCCCTATATCCTAGAGCGGGTACGTACAGGTGCACGAACAGATCATGATGATTGCAATTTTAGGAAGTACAAAGCGCTCTTAAAATCATAACCCTAATCCCAACGCCGCCGTCACAAGTGAGAGTCAGATGAAGCTGACAGGCCACCAGCTTAGAATAGAATGGGTGTGAGGATGGAGCCTCAGCCTAGTCTGTCTAGGGGAATCCATGTCGCATGGGACAAAAAACATGCTGGTATGTTGTGGCCAAGAGGGGGTTCGTATTTCAGCGAGAACCCCCGGGTCAGTAAACCTGCAGAAACACAAGGGGATCGGAAAACCCGCAGCCCCCCCCCTCTCCTCCGTCAAGAGTCTGCGGCTGGGTGGGGTATTTTCAGGGCTGAAAAACGCCAAAAAGTGGGGATGGGATGCAGCTCACACCCTATGATACACATTTAATAGATGACAGGGTGCGCCTTTTTGTTTGCTTTATATACATGTACCAGACACCAGGTATTATAAAAAAAAAAAAACGAGCCGATCGATTCCGCGAATAGGCAATCTCTCGTTTCTCGGTGTCGTCATGCTCGGTAGCAACAAGCGGAGGCGTTTCCCCCGAGCTCAAGTCAACACATCTCATGTCCTCGTATACATACTAGTAATATGTGCAGACGCTAACATTTGATATCGTTAGATCTACGCAAAAATAAAAGTTTGGACTTAAAATCTCTAAACTGTACTCGGATACGTAGCATTTTGTATGTGTCGACCAGGCGCTTTTGACTGCTCCTTGGATTATGCTATTTGCTATTTGACATTTCAGAAGTGGGGTGAAGAACATCCACTCAGCACATACGAGTACTGTTAATACCACCAATATAGAGCTCTTGAGTGTTAAAGATCTCGCATCTCATAATCGGTACAAAATCACCGGCAGTACGACCGTACCGGTATATCAGCTGTTGGATACCTGGTATAACACAGCACAGGGACACCCGCCTACGAAACATCGATAACAACTGCATAGCAGTGGTCTCGTAAGGCGACCCTAGGTGACAAGCGGCTTGTGGTCGCCCTATAATCGTTCTCGCCTAGAGCAGAATAGTACCTACATCGACAAAAAAAAAAAAAAAACAGAAAGAAAAAATAACAGCTGTGAGATCGAGCGTTTCGTCGAAACTCATCTTTGCGGGCTGTGTGTGACACTTATACTTCGATCGCGCGCACTACGGTTTTATATGGCCTCGTGGAAGGCGTATAGGCACCGTAGCTGTACAAGCTGTCTTGCATTATATAGGCACCATGGAGCCGTGTGGGAAAATGCAACACGTTGTTGAGTGCCAACCTTGAGGTTCGGAGCTGCGAGAGCACCTGTGTAATGAGGCGCATCGTCTCACATAGGTTGTATGAGGTGTCTCGCCTTATGCAGGCACCATGCAGCCCTTCAGCGAGCACAACGCCTTATCGAGTGCCAACTTTTGAGGTTCGGAGCTGATAGACCACGCGTGTTCTATCGTGTTCCCAGGCCATGCGTTTCTTGAGAGTTTGGCGTCCAGCTCAACAGCGTTACATCGGGATCATCTGCGGCATAGGGCCGCTTTGGAGCTATGTACAGCTTGAAGTCCGCTATTAATAAAGAAATCACGTTGTGATCATTGGTTCAAGAATCGTATAGTGCACCTGACTACAAAATGCCTTGCATACCACGAACAACGCCCGGCACTGGTGCACAATAAGACCATATACCAGCTACGAGTCATAATATATACCGGCATACACTAAAAAATATCTCCGAACATGATGCGAAAAATTGTTTTTGCTCTGCGATGAACCCTTCGATGTCACTTGCTCGGTCGAGCTCTCGGCGTATGCCCTCCTGAAGGCCATGTTCGGCCTGCGCAACGCATGGCACGTCCGTCATTGCTGCTGGCGTCAGCCTACTCTTCCAAATGGCCGAAGGGCACCGAAATGTTCGAAGAAGCGTATCATACGACAATTGCACCGAGAGCTGTGCGTAGCAGTTACAAAAAACGATGGACTCTTATGTGGCAGGGGGGGGGGGGGGGGGGGGGGGGGGGGGGGGGGGGGGGGGGGGAGGGGTCGGGGGTCGTTGCCTCGGAGCCTCAAGGTTCCTTTTGGCACTTTTGTTCTGTGTCGAAGTCGTCTGGATGAGGCGACCACCCGCCTTGTATATTCGTACTGCTGTACTTATGCTCTACTACTTGTGGGAAAGTCGCCTACTAACTGTAGTATAGGTAGGAGTACAGTGCCTACATTAGGTGTCTCGCCTTGTATAAGCTCCTCGCAATTGTGTCAAGCCATATTAGATTGCCTCAAAAGCCATAGTCGACCTCTATCTGGACCGGCACTGTACCGAAACGCCTCTCCAGCAAGAAAAGGCGTACGTTGGCCCAGCCTGGACCTAGGACGCGGGGAAGGGTGCTGTTGTTGTTCGTTCGTTGTTGTTTTCGCATTAACTCTCAGCTCAAGGAGTCCGTGGTCACACAAAGTGCTCGAGCCCTTGGGCTCTCCGAAAACAAAAAAAAAACAAAAAAAAACGGCTGGGGAGCACCATGCTTTCCCACCTAAAAATACACCAGACGAAGGAGTCGCACACATCAATGTGCAAACTAAACTAAAATGGCCGCGGGTATCCACTCAGCTACAACATAGAGTTCACCCCGTCCCCACAGCCAACCAACTCGTAGCTACTGACTACAGCGGTTGCTGTCTGGAGCGCTGTCTGGAGCGTACGAAGCGTGAATGCGGAAAGGAACACGCCTGCTGTCTGGGGTGCTGTCAGAGTGACGACCCGCGCACATGGAGTGCAAAAAAAAAAAAGCAATCGAACGAAAAGCCACCATACGAATATCAACGATTGCGCCACGTTTTCCCAGGTTGTCTGGCAAAAGGTGCAGCACAGCTATCATACCACGTCTCTGAGAATTGCGGGGGGTCGTTCCCCATGAAGGGTATATAACTGTGCCAACCCTGCAAAAACCAGTGACGTTATTAACAGGCACTACTGCCTCGTAAAACCTCCAGAAGAAAACGATGATTGCTGCTCTCGTGATGGTGTGCGCGCCTGTCGTGGGTCTCCGTGTGTCGCCCTGCTGCCGTTCTCCATGGTCGCCTCGTCGCCTTAGCCCACTCGGCCGGTTCCTTCGCACGTGCTTTCGTTGCCACTTCCTTCTAGTCGGTTCCCCTCCTCCCCCATCTCAAAAACAACATGCCTCTTCCACGCCAACTTCAACAGAGCAGGGGCGGGATTTCTGTTTCCGCCTAAATGTCAGCCTGCCTTTATTTTACAAAGTGCTCGTTTTCTCGAGGGCTGCGCTCCTGTCACGTGGACAAATTACTGCTGTAGGTGGAAAAGTGCTGAGACACCAGTATACGTTGCCGTACAGTGCCGCTGTAACAGCGTTACTGAGATGATGCATCCCTGTAACACAGCAGCAGCGCGGCTGTACTACGTACCTGGTACTACTGTTTCTAAAATTCGAAAGAAAAAAAAATCCAGCTGTGAGATCGAGCATGTCGTCGAAACCGATATTTGCAAGGTGTGTGTCATACTATTAATAGTGATACGTGGATCGCTCGTACGAGGTACCACGTGCGTAAGGATTCTGTATCATGCGTAAGGTATGGCCTCGTGCAGCACTACGTATCATGCTGCTCTCCTTGGACAATAATATCAGGTACGTACGTATCATACGAGCTATTTATAATACGTTTCATGTTGTCCTGTGTATTCGAACATGAAACAAGAGCGGCGTTGTTTTTCTTCTGGCATACACATGTCCTTCTGATGACCCCCGGATTGTTTCCCGGAGGGAGCGAGCGTACTGACTGCTGTAGTTGCTTGCTGACATCGAGATCTCGTGGTGCTTTTATTGCGGACGATCGGCTGAAAACCTTGAGATATTTCATATCTCGATCTGGTACCAGTTACCAGCTATGTACAAGGTACCAGGTGTATATGTTGCCTGGTAATACTGCTGTTGTATTGGTCTACTTCACGTCCGCGCCGGGTGTCCTAATAATGTTACCAGTATGCTTCTTTCATAGGAAAACCTGCCGACGCCGCCAACGTGGGGCGGACAGCCCTGGCAGTTTTTCTCTTGTTGTGGTTGTGGTGTGGAGTAGACACCGAGGCGGGTGGGTGCCTGCCTCGGGTCCACGTACACGGAACGGATTGACAGACCTTGGGTGTGACAATGAACTCGTGTATAACGAGGCGGTACTATCGACGGGAAGGGGACCTCGTATCCACACTGCTGTTTCACTATGAAATACTGACGACATGCAACACCTACGGCCTACTATTAATACTACGGTCTACGGCTTACATTCGGTTCTCTAGTACCAACAGATACTTAATGTTGTACTGGGTACCTGGTACTGCTGTAGTTCATTACCGCAAGAGTTACCCAAATCTAACTCCAAGTCATTGGCCCCCCAAACGCACTGCAGCAAGCAGTTGGAAAGTGGAGAAGGCTTCATCTTCGTTTGGAACAAATTCCAGCTCTTGGGTGTGGTCGACCGTGTGATGAGTAGTTTATTTTTAATATTACTACGATATTACAGGCTCATCATACGCACAACGTGTAAAATTCAGTAAAAAATGGGGTATAGACGAGGCGTATACGCACGCAGCTTGCAAAGTTGAGCAGCAACTATTTAGTCAGTCGAACTCACAGCTCAGCTGACGTATTTCACAATTTTATAAAAATAGTTCTTCAGTTGGGCCTTTATCGATTGATATCCATCCGTGTTGCTTGCTGTATCATTATAACACCAATCTGGACGGAAGGAAAGTCAACGCTTTCATACTGACATTCAAAATATCCTTATATTTCCGACCACGGAGTGTTATGTACGAAAGGGGCCAAGCATGAGAAAGCAGCACCGAGGATGTACCATATAGAGTTTAGAGTGTCGACCACACGCATTCCCAGCAGGAGAAGAATAGAAGTAATGCTGCTGCTGCTGCTGCTGCTGCTGCTGCTGCTGCTGCTGCTGCTGCTGCTGCTGCTGCTGCCGCAGCTGCTGCCGCTGCCTCCGCCTCCGTTGTGCGGTCTGGATAACCACGCGCCTCATGCGATACACGCCCGCCTCACCAAGCACCGAGAGGACTTTTTCCGATTTTTACTCACGTAACCCCTCGGGACTATACCCGTACGTACGTAGAACACGTATTACAGAGGACAACAGTAAATAGGACCTCGTACGGTACACACAAAAAACTACACCAGGTATGTTTACCTATTTTTAGTAACAAAATATGATCCTACTTACTATGGTCTCCCGTAACAGCAGTAATGAGTAGTAAGCTAAGCAGTAAGGTAAATATTCACAAAGAAGGTAACACACCTCCTCGGACGAATTTACGAGCTGTTCTCTCGACAACGAACATAGTGCGAAAGACGGGCGATGCGTCCCATAGGAAAAGTCTCTACGAGCTACGTACTGCCAAAGTCAACCTTTTCGTGGTGTGTGCCCCCCCCGTTGTTTGGGAGAAAATCGCGACGGACATTGATGCCAGGGGTGTGTGTTCTCACGTGTTTCAGGTATGTATACGAACGGTGTTATACGTACAAGTGTACAGGTGGCACGTGAACGAGGAGATCGCATTTACTTGGTCGTACACCGGTACAGCATCAGTACGAGTATACTTCGAAGTGTAACAGATAATATTAACATCAACAATAGTAGTATTAATAGTAGATTGGTACACTCAGCAGCAAGCAGTAAGCAGGTAAGCAGGATATGGGTCAGACAAAACATATTTTAAGCAGGTACCAAAAGAACATGCGACGTCCCACTCCAACAATACTAAACAGCACGTGAGCAGCATAGCAGTGCACCACAGCGCAGCGCGGCGCAGCGTCGGACAAGTCCCAGATAATCACCACCACCACCAAAAGACGACCTCACCTCATAAGTTTGACCTTTGAGTTCTGCGCGCTCGTGATGTCAAGCTCGACGCCGTGGCGATCCGCCCGCCACAGGTCATGAAATCGGTCGCCGAAAGAGTTGCCAGGAGACGAAGAAGAAGGCCGTCGTTGTTGGGGTTGGTCTCTGGTCGGCCGTCCGTTGCGGGTCGCGAAGAAGGATACGAGTATTCTTGCCAATGGCACACCCGCAGGTCCGCTGTTGAAAGCTACGCTCATTGCGAACGCCGTTGCTGTGCAAAGGTATCTCTGCTCTCGGTAGCTGTTGTGTCTGCTGTGTGAGATGTCTGTTGGTGTGCGTGTGGAGAGTGATCACTTGGATTTAAGAGGAGTTACAATGACTTGCAGCAGGATTATTAGTGAGGGGGCAGAATATGGCAGTTTTTCTCCTGCGCTCGTTGGGGCGACCAACCAGGAGCAGCCTGTAGTGTGGTAGTCCGTTGTTTGGACAGAGCTTCCATGGTGATCTCGGAAGGTATGCGTGGGCAAGTCGACGGGAAGGCTGGTGATGATGACGAGTTCCAGGCGCTTAGAAAGGAGGTGCTGTCGCTGCGTAAGTCTCGCAAGCAGCAGTCCGAGACAGAGTCAAGCCTCATCCAGGAGCTTCAGCGCAGATGTAATCGGATCATCGAGCTTGAGGTAAGTCAAAGCCCAGGCTGGCTACTTGAGTTTTCGCGTTGCGCTACCCACGGAGGACGCAGAGGGTGTGGATTGGTGTTGCCGCTACCGGCGTGGGAATTTCATGCAGGGAGGAGAATTTTCGGGGTCGGTGGTGTATTCTATTCCGCGCAAGCCGACCTGTATGTATGCGGTACATCTACGTTATGGTACAGCTTGCTGTACGTTGAAGTGTCTCGCGGTACCGTGAGCAGCAGTGAACGAAAACCTCAGCGTTCCGCAGCAACAGCAGTACCAGGTGCACACGTACAGCACTGGCGTGATATGTACTTACCTAGTATGCCTACAACGTCAGTGCATACAAACAAACCCCCTCGGATTGTTGTCGTTCCTTTAGCATGGACGCAGTGCGACGCCCGACCACCGCTGCTCTACTTATCTCGCCGCGCGTACAGCAGTAATGTGTACCAGGAGTGGCTGCGAAAAGCGTTCGCCACGTTACAGCTTCGAGACTTGGAGAGCTGCACCGATCATTTTTGGAATGGGCGGGTACTATAGGCCGGCGTCCCCGGTGGCTTGGTAGGTTGTCCGCGAGCCTGTCAAGATCAATTTCGTGAGTTCGAGTCTCACCGAGTGCATGCTCATAGGGACTTTTTCTTGCATAAAAAATTGATAAGCGGAAAGCGCGAAAGCGTGAGTTGGCTACATTCGATGAAAATCGACGAGCAGTGGGAATGCTGAACCCTATGCGCGATAAAAACTAAAGGCACGTACCGGGGGGGAGAAGGGACGACACCTGTGACCACGGCTTGTCCAGAAGATCGTCGAGGGTAAAACCTCCTACGAGTGGGCTGGAAAGTAAAAGTGATGATTAAAAAAAAAAAAAAAAAAAAAAAAAAATACAGATTATTTTATAGCGGGTACATCCTGAAATATCGGTACGAGCAGCCAATCGTAACACTGCACTTTAGAGTAAAATAGGTGAGGATATTTACGAGTACGAGTATGGTACTCATGTGCTGCGGAGAAAACGAGCTGCTGTTGGCTTTCGACGCACAACCGTAGTACCAGGTATTACTTACTATTAAATAAAATATTATCAATAGTGGTCCCTCCATATTCATAGTGCCGGTAAGCGCCAGCCAACAATACCGGCACTAATATAGCGGCAACCGGCACTAACTACTCCGCACACTTCTGCAGTCACACTGCTGTGTGTTTTGCCTTCGACATGCAACCGTTTTCTCTTGCCAACTACATCAGTAATCAGTACCATGGTACACCCAATGTTCGTCCTGACTATTTATCCTATACAACGGTACTGCTGCTGTATAAACATCGTTATATTCCTAAATTCCTTCATACTCCTATTAATATCAATAATCGATAATCGACCGTACAGAATGTCGTTACGGCCACTTGGGGATACCTTAGATAACCGTACAGCAGTATTTCCCGTTTCTCCCGCTATACTAAATTCTAGTAATTGGTGGTAATGAGGCCCGACCTCAGTAATACCTACAGCAGTAGTCGTATCTGCCATGCATCATGCTGGGCGAATACGGATTATTCTGTATTGTGCTGAACCAACACGAACGAACATCTACGCAGGCGGTCGTTGTTGTTGTTCTCACATTTCCTCATCGCCACAATGCAATGCATTCTGTGGTTGCAGGACAGGGTCCAATAACTCTGGAGTGGAAGAATACCTCTCGGTAGAAGTAAAAATAAATGCCGTATGTATCCGTGACCACGTCGTGACGTTTAGGTTGATTGTTTTTGAGAAACAAAAAATCTTCAGCAGCAGCAGCAGAAGTGATGGCGGCAGTTAGAGCAGCAGCAGCAGCAGCAGCAGCAGCAGAAGCAGCAGCAGTTGGGCACACGAGGCCAAGGTCAGCGTCGCTATACGCTCGGCTTGTCGGTCTAACTCAACCCTTGAACCCTTTGTACACATGCTCGATTTTGTTGTGTTTCCTGGTCCCACCTCGAAATTTGGTAGTATTTGGCATTTTTTGGGGAAATTTTGATTTGCCAATTTCTTAAGAAACTTTTTTGCCAAGCTTTTTGATGGATATTCCCCTAGCCCTTTCGTTGGCATCAATTTTATGGAAATTTGGACTCGCTATTTCATTTGGCAAGTTTTTAGCAAGACCTCAAAATCCAAATTTCCAAAAACTTGCCAGTTTAGCAAGTTTCAATAGTTGAGGACGAAAAAGCTACAGGTGGCATGTTTTGTCCAACAGAAAGAACTTGTATTAATAGCAGGTGCCACCACTGCTGTACTTGTGATGTACGGCATCTACAGCAGAGCTTATCCAGTAGCAAAACAGCAGCAGCAGCAGCAGTTGCAATAGGACACAAGAGGCCAGGGGAAACGTCGCTGTGCGCTGGGCTTGTGAGTCTAACCCTTGAACCCTTTGTACACGTACGCGATTTTGTCGTGTGTTTCATGGTTCCGAACTCGAAATTCGGCATAATTTGAAGACGAAAAATCTGCACCTGACATGTTTTGAGTAGGTTTAGCAATCTGGGAGAAGGGATCTTTAGGGATGTTTTTGACTTGAAAATTGCGTAGCGCGGTCTGCACTTCGGAATCGTCGTCTGCAATTGAGAAATTTCCTGGTTCGATGCAAACGCGGCGCAGCCGCGTTTATGGCCAGTTTTGGCCCGTTTTGGCTGCGGTTTGGGGTCAGGGTCAGGGTCAGGGTGAGGGTTAGAGTCAGGGGTTGGGTTGGGTCTTCGCCCGTGCCTTGATCCCAACAGGAACCAAAATACCTGAACAGCCTACGGACCTAAAGATCCCTTCTCCCAGATTGCTAGGGGACCTCCATGTTTTGTGCAACACAGAGAGCTTCTCGCCGCAGGTGCCACCACTACTACTGATATGTACGACTCCAGCAGCAAACAGCAGCAGCAGTAGCAGTAGGACACACGAGGCCAGGGTCAACGTCGCTGTGCACTCGGCTTGCGTCGGTTTAACCCTTGAACCCTTTGTACACGTACTCGATTTTGTTGTGTGTTTCCCGGTTCCGCACTCATAATTTTTGAAGACGAAACATCTACAACCTGCCCAATGTGTCCAACAGAGCTTCTCGTAGCAGGTGCCACCACTGCTACTGCTGTACAGCATCTACAGCAGATCTTCTCCTGCTTCTCCGTCCCCTCATCAGTAGGAGGGTGGGCCCGACAACACCACCTGCGGCATGTCTTGGGGACATGGCCCGAACGTTGCTGTGGACAGGCACAGTCTGCCTAGGAGTACTCGTAGAATTGGGTTTCGTTAGGTAGAATTCAAAAATACAAAACCGCTATGATATTTTACACTCGTTGGTTCTGTTTTTTTTAAACCATGGCCCAGCCATGGGCCTACATACGTTGCCGCACGTAGCTCGACCAACTGTGAACGACTTTCCACCGCACCAGCACGGAAATGTTTCGTTTGTGTGTGTGCGTGCACAGAGCCCGCCGGGACTGGAATTGGTGCCGTGTGCGTTGAGCGCGGTCGACAAACGTGGCCGAAAAAGATGTTGAATCATGATGACTGACACACACAAGCAGAGAAACTCAAAACAAGGCACCCTACCCTTGTATACAGCTCGTTATGAAGAGGCTTTTTTTTTCCTTGGAAAACCAAGAAAAAAAAGCTCGCGGTTCGCGCTCGCGCGCCTCATTATTAATACTAATATTAGCATAAATAGCATACGGCGGAGATTTTTTCTCCCGCTATACTAAGAATAGGATTGATAGCTGCGGTGGAGATTTCAAGCCCCCTCGTTTTGCCTCGCCGTGTAAGATCCTACCTGTAGGATAGGAGGTACTACTGCTGTACTGCTGTACGCTTTCCTTTCGGTACGATTTCCATCCTGTGTCCTGCACCGCTGTGTGTGTTATTCACTTTACGCCGTTCTTTCTACCGGTCGACATCCAACACAACCAGTGTCCTATCCTTCAATCCTAGAGAGATACAAGTTCTATGTATGGTCACGAAGCTACGCCACAGCAGAGATACGGCATTGTTATTCAGTAAGCAGAGTCGACAATGCAAGGCCATGTCGTCGTACTGGTTACGACAGGCACGACATACACATTCTGTGAAAGAGAGAAAACCAAAGAAGCGGGAAACAAATCGAAAAAAAAAAAGAGAAAAAAGAAAAGAAGAAAGAAAAAAGTGTTGTCCACCCCCGAAGAGGATGTGGCAGACACATTCCTTTCTGCCACCTCGACTCACCGCATTATCGCACAGGTATGACACTTGATAACACACCCCCTGGGACGAATTCCAGACCCGGTTTCCTCTAAACATGTCTTAAGGGGGGCACACAACGAAAGTGGTGGCTTTGGAAAGATTTCGTCGAGAACCTTGGATGGACGCATCGGTCGTCGTACTCAGTACGTCGAGAGACCCAGCTTTAAAAACCGGCCGAAGGGGAGGGTGTGTTATCATATCACCCAGTGTGATAGTGTCATACGGTGTGTGTGCTCTTCACGTTAAACCCTTCTTGCCTTCCACCCGTCGATATCCAGCACACCCAGTGTCCGTGCCGATCCTTCCGTCCTAGAGAGATGCAAAAAGTCTGGGGTCTCAAAACTACTGCTGTACGATACAGATATACTACGTTGTTATATTGTAATCCAGTGTTGTTGTTGTTGTTGTTGGTGGTGGTGGTGGTGGTGGCGGTGGTGGTGGTGGTGGTGGTGATGGTGCTGTGTGTTATTTTTGTGTGTTATTATTTTATTTACAATACAATGCGCCCATTGAGGATCGATTGTCCTGTTGTTGGTACCAAAAGAGATCAGGAGACAGCACTTTCACCTTTCACCCCTTGACGAGACAGCAAGGTTGCCTTATCTGCCTTGACATGCCCTGACTGACACCAAACCGCTAGGTTTTAGTGCGGAACTTTTAGTAGGCGAAGCACCCTCGACAGCGCACGTTTTGCCTTGCTTGACATGTCTCGTGAAGCCTATGGGTGGTGCTTTTATTTGTATGTTTATTTATTTATTTATTTGTCTTCCCTTTCATCATCGTCTCCCTTCTTTCTCTTCTCCCTTCTGTTTTCTCTACCTCCTATCAACAATCGTGTCTCAGATCCGGGGTCACAAAGCAGCAATAGGCTCTTTCTTTTCCCCCTCCCCGCCACGGTTCATGCGTTCATTTTTATGGCGAGGAGACTTCAGCCCTTCCTTATCTCGTCGACCTGCGTTGGCACTGACACTGGAAAAACTTGTTTAGCCGTCATTAGGGCCCATGTTGACGAGGAAGCAATAGATCAAAATTAGAAAAAAAAAAACAATTTGGATTTGATTCCATTAAAAAGAAAACGTGCATGAGTCCTATCAACGGCGTATTGTTTTGTTTTAAGCTGTGGCGTAGGGCGATAACGCAATAACGCAAGAAGGTTTGGAAACCCACTCCGCGATTAAGCTTGTGTGTGCTGCAGTGGAAGCTCATGCTGCTGCCGCTGTGGCTGCTGCTTTCGCTGATGGTGGTGATGGTGATAGTTCCTCCGCAGCTCTTGTTGCTGTATCATTACGGCTGCTTACGGCTGCTTCCCCCCTCTGCTTGTCGCCGCTCTTGGCGTCCTCAGCCGCGTGGCATAGCCAGCTCCTCTCCGCCTCGCCCCTGTGCCACCTCGCCATGAAACAATCCGCCGCTTCGACGACCCCCCGACATTACTTCCCACTATTCTTAGCTGCCCTCGGCCATATCACCGTACCTGCGCCGAACAGCAAAGGGGAGCTTTCCGTGGATCCCTCGGTGGCTTGAAAAACCCTGAGGTCGTCTGCGAGACATTGGGCCCAGTTATATTCCGGTCGGCCTGGTCTCGGGTTCTCCCCACCAGCCCGACGGGCCAGCCGCTCATTGGTCGTCCGCTGCACGGCCGCACTGGTTGATCCCATCCTCTGTGCCAAGCGTTTGCACAGGCGCTATTGCGGGCAACCGGCATTGCTCTCTTGGATGAAGAATCAGCACGAGTACCGCTGGTTGCGCTGGATGTTCTTTAGGTGGAACGAATGGTTGAATGTGAAGAACAGACGCGTCACCTGTCGACAGGAAAAAATAGGACATATCAGTACAGCAGTGCCGTATCGGTGTACTGCAGTGTGTGTCTTGTGCTGTCCTCGGTCCACCAGCTAGCTGGGCATAGCACCGCTCGTTTTTTTTTCTTCCAATACTGTTGGTCCTCTGCCGCTGCCCTCTTGCTGCCTCGTCCTCCTTTTGGTCTTTTTGTGTCCTCTTGTTGGTCCATCAGCTGGACATATAACAAAGACCGGTCGTGACCGGTCGTGAATAAAGCGGTAACCTTTGCCCTTGCAAAACCAGGCACCCACAGGCTGGACATACCATAGGACTGATGTATACCGGCGAACAGTATCCTTTTCCTTAGGAAAACCAAGCAAGAGAAAAAAAAAAAAACGGCTCGCGCTCGGCGCTCCCTCGCCTCATCATCAAGAGTAAAAGTGACCGTGTGGTCATAAACTACGAGGCAAACAAAATGTGCTGATGGTGTGACTGATTAACTAACAACAACAAAAAGTCTTGGAAATAAAGTACCGGTATCAATCATGGAGCATCAACATTGACCAAACCGAGCCGACACTCAATGGATACAGGTTAAGCTGGACGACGAGATAGAACGCTCGAACCGCCTGGAGCGCGCGAGAAAAGAAGACGAGGCCCTCTCCGGCGAACTCCGGGACATCATGGCCAACGTGGGAACCTTCCCACAGACGGCAGAGACGGACGACCCCGACCTCGACCCCGGCGCGAACGACAGCACCCCTCCCAGCCCAAAAAACGCCTCCTCCGCGGCTTCTTCCGCCAATTCAGGCGCGACAGCTGCCGCGAAGGTCGACGACGGCAGTGGTGGAAAAAATCTCTCTCGAAAATGCGACGGAAAAGAAGGCGCGCCGGACGCCAATGCGGGCGACGGTACGAGGGGGCCTGTCCGCATGGTGAAAGAAAAGGCGGCGGCGGCGGCAGCGGCGGCCGCGGCGGGCGTTGGGGGGCCGCTGGGCGCCGCGTCGGGGCTGTTAGCGGAGTGGGGGTTGGGGCGGGGGCAGCGGGACGGGGCAGCGGCGGCGGCACACGCACCACCCGTCCTGTCGCCGGAAAGGCGCATTGGAACAGATAGCGGTGGTGGTGGTGGTGGTGAGAGTCGCTGCCGAGAGTTAGGTTTCGACAAGTCTCCTCCTGAGGTGACAGCGGAGGGGTGCGGGGAAGGGGCTGCCGGGGGGAGCTCCGCGAGGGGCAAGGGGGGTTCGGGGGTACTGAGGGCGCGCGTGGTGGAGCTGGAGCTGCAAAAGGCGGAGGCGGCGGATATGTACAAGGAGAAGGCGGACCGATGCATCCGCCTGGAAGTGCAGGTATTATCCCCTTCTGTTGTCTTTAGAGGTGGCGACCAAGAATAATTGAGATTTTTAAGCGCCTGCCATACGTGCGATAAGCGTAGGGGTACATGTTTTGACTTCTTCGTTGTTACGTGCTGTGCCTGCGTTGTACGAGTCCTTGGGGCTTTTGTGAGTCGATTGCGGTAACGGCCCTTCTACAGCGGGGCCGGTACGTATGCGCCAGCCAACGAAACCGGCACTATGTAATAGCGCCAACCGGCAGTAATCCCTCCGCACACTGCCTGCCACACTCTGGTCCATCCCATACCAGGTATGTTTCTGTGCCAAGCGACTCATTCCACAGGCACTGTAGCGGGCACCCGGCACTACCAAGTACACAACCGGCACTATAGAGGGACCACCACTACAGTACTACGGTAATAGACTGGAAGTTATCGTCGGCAACTACTTATGTGGCCACCGCTGTGCAGTCAATCTAATATCCCGTCAGCAAGCCACGAAACGGGATCCTGCCCTTGCCCCTACCCTTGTGGCACTGCGGTGTACAAAAACCTGAATTCGACTCTATTTTCAAGTAATTTGTGTCCACCGTGGGAGCGGAGTCCTTCAAGGGTTGAACCCTTTAGTACTATTACGGAGGACCATAGTAAATAGGACCTACGGTACACACAAAAACCTATATATTTCCCTATTTTTACTAAACAATATTTGGTCCCATTTACTATGGTCCCCCGTGACAGTCTGTGTTCCCGTTTAGGAGATTCACCGCTCAAATTATGAGGGGTTTGTTTGTCCCGCCAAAACGGGACTGCAGTCCTGAAAGGGTTCACCCGTCACAAAGAGGGACGGACGATCGTATCACGCACGAAGCAGCATGGTGACGAGTAGGTGGTTCACTTTGGTCGGCAGTATATGCCCCTACGTATGCTGTCTCTGGAAGTGGCCACACCGGAAAAAAAAAAAAAAAAAAAAAAAAATCAGGTCCCTCGACGCTGTCATCCACGTGCAAGAAAGTACGCAGAAGGTTTAGAAACCCGCCTCACAAGCGGTTCTTAGTAGGATGCGGCTCACCCTTCATTGCGACGCGCCGAACGCCTCACGGCGATTCGCGCTTGGTGCAAGCAAGGTCTTCCTTGTCGATGAAAACCCGACGTGCCCCGTCCCGGCATTGTAGGGATGCGAGGGTCTATGGTTATGCGTGCGACTACGGCCATGCATGACAATGAGCGCGCACCCCCGGCACGCGCTCGGAGGGTACCGCTAAGCACTAACTTGTGTGATGGGACAGGCCGATAGGCAGGGATGGGTGTTTGACGAAGGCACTAACGTGTTGGTAGGGCACAACGGGTACGTACTGTGTTAGTAGTAGACGTGGTTTTTTGTTGGCTAGAATGAGATGAATGAATGACCCACTAGGTTACACAGCCAGCGCTGACCGGGGCAGCGCATGAAGACTACCCCTTGTAACCAACAGGGGTAACTGACTGAACAACCCCGGGTTTGAATTGCCTTTCATGTCTTTATAGACACCCTTTCTTTGCCTGCATGGTAGGTTGTACGAACACTATTACGGGGGGAGCATAGTTAATAGGACCTACGGTACACACTAAAACCTATACATTTCCCTATTTTTACTAACAATATTTGGTCTTATTTACTATGGTCACGCGGAGTAGCAGGTAGGCCGACAGGCGTGCTTGGTTTTGTGGAAAGCGGCCTCGTACCCATCACTATGTTCGTGACACCAGAGTGGTGCGCAGACCTCTGCTGGTGGCACAGAACGTGTTCTTCATACCGTAAAGGTCTGGGCTGTGCGGCAGTTACGAGCACACCCTTAGCGTTTGGCCAAGAACGAGGAGGGGAGGGGAAGGGGGGGGGGGGGGGGGGAGGTTGCGCCGCACAAACGGAATCGAAACGGAATCGATTGGGAATCGAAAAATATTGTCTTCGTTTTTTTTTTTGTTTTGTTTATGCGACCGGCGAAAAAAGGTGACTAGAAAGACAAACGTGCCCCCCGGACCATCGTCGTGCTCGTGCTGACGGGTGGAAGTGTCTCCTACTTTTCGCCCACCTCTTCCGCAACGTAACCAGGTGGAACAACTGAAGAACGTCGTGCAGTCTCTCAGCCACTCCTCGACTTCAGCCGAGACCCACCGGCTGGGAGAGGGCTTCCGCACGAGCGCGACGGTGAGACGTGGAGCTTGCGCCCTCTTCTCTCGAGTAGCGATGTTTTCGGACGACTTCAACCCGGCTACCAAAACTAGTTGAATGGTTTTGACTTTACTGACGAACTTTGTGACAAGGGAGCGACAAGGGAGCGTACTATAGTAATCGGAACCAGTATGTTGTGTGATCGTAAGGGAACATATGGTTTTTGAGTCTATCTATCGTGGGTTCTGATTGACATGGGGCCCTCGTGGTCTCCGTGAAACCACGTACAGCCCCTATAGCCCCGACCGACTGGAAATTTTCTCGGAATTTTCTCCGGCGGAAGTTGTGTCATGAGAAGTTGTTGTATAGTGTGGACTGTCGACCTTTTTTGACGGAAGTTTTCTGGAAGTTGGGGACAAGTATTAATAGTAACCACTACCAGGAACTACTACGGGGGGCCATAGTAAATAGGACCAAATATTGTTGGTAAAAATAGCGAAATACATAGGTTTTATGTGTACCGTAGATCCTATATAATGTGGTCCCCCGTAATATCAAAACCCTCTCTCATGTGTCGATTGGTACTACTATTGCAGTTATGAAGCGGAGCAATGCCGCGGTGGGGGTGATGCCTTGTAGAGAAGGTGGTACCTTACAAGGTTAGTGATATTACGGGAGGGCATAGTAAATAGGACCAAATATCGTTAGTAAAAATAAGCAAATATGTAGGATTTTGTGTGTACCGTAGGTCCTATTTACTGTGGCCCTCCGTAATCGTGCCCTCTAGGGGTGGTGCCTTGTTTTCTGAGCTTCTCACATGAGGCGCTCGATGTATCACCCGAATCATGCCTTCGAAGATTTGGTTTTGGCGCAGTATGACCAACGCTTCTATGCGCTACATCCAGCAGTAGTCCGAAAACGAATGTACTAGTACGGGGGGCCATAGTAAATAGGACCAAATATTGTTAGTAAAATAGGGAAATAGATAGTTTTTTTTTTGCGTGTATCGTAGGTCCTATTTACTGTGGTCCCCCCCGTAATACTATCAGTGAAAGTGTCATAATATACCATCCGATGTACTATTAATAATAGTTGCTCACTTGAAGAGCTCAAACGGTCAGAACAAATCGACCCCCAAAAAACGGTATACCGTGGGATGACCCAAACCCCCCTATTGCTGTCATTCGCGTCTCCAAGTGACGTGTTAGAGCGTTCTTGGCCCGCTACGCTACGCTACTATTACGGGGGTCCATAGTTAATAGGACCTACTCTACACACAAAAACCTATATATTTCCGTATTTTTACCAACAATATTTGGTCCTATTTACTATGCCCCCTCGAAATAGGGCCAGTGCAGGTTTACCGATGCAGTGTAGTACCTGGTATGACGCGCTCTACGAGATACCCGGTAGGTATTACGGGGGGCGATAGTAAATAGGACCAAATATTTCAAGTAAAAATTAGGAAATGTGTAGGTTTTTGTATGTACCGTGGGTCGTGTTTACTATGGTCCTCCGTAATGGCACATTTCCGCTAAAATGTTTCTTGCAATGACGGGGCTCCTTAACCCGAAATCGTCGGAGTGCCATTCTTGTTTCGAAAAATTATGAAGTTGTATGCTTGGGCCATGGGGGATTGGGACTGTTTATCGGGACCCCACTTGATTTTTTCTGAGGTCAGTTTTCGGGCGAGGTGTGGAGCTCCTTAAGGTCAAGTGAAGAGCCTCACAAAATTTAGGGTGAACGTCTGGCGTAGAACTCCTTGTATGCGTCCTCGTATCACACTGGGCTGTAGCACGATAAAATGCGGAGCGTCATACGCCGACTACTTCAAGCGAGCCAGCCCTGGCCTTCCTTTCTTCCGTTCATTGAAGCGTCTCCGTGCCTCCTACCCGCCTCTGGTGCTCTTGTGCGTTGTTGACAACCCAAATCTGCTCATTTGTTCTCACCTGGTACCTCGACCACATGCCTCCTCTCCCCTCTCCTCGACATTTTATATATATATATACGTTGTGCTACTAATAACTCAGCTGTGAGCTCGGCCGAGGGAGTGGTTGATACTCAACTTTTCAAGCTTCGTTATGCCCCGGGCGTGCTTGTTTGTTCCATGGTCAATTCGTAGAGTATGTATTTGTATGGTACAGTTTTGGGCGAACAAACCTGTTTCGAGAGCCATTCTGTATTTTCCTTCCTTCGCTTGCGGTGCGACAGGTATAATAGGGGACGTGCTTCAAATTGTATACCAGGTATACGTAGTGGTAGCATTGTGTCTCGTGCGTCTCTTTTTTTTCGTACGCGTAGATTTTTGTTTTTCCACCGCTTTTTTTTTTTTTTTTTTTTTTTTTTTTTCTGGCGATCTCTTGACTCTGGGCAGGCGCCGGGGACACTCGACTTCAGTCCCCCCTCCTGCGAGGCGTTCCTGACGTGGACCCATCGGTGCTGCTGCTGCTGCACCGGACGCCGTGGGCACAAGGTGTCACCGAGGGAGTTCGCAAAGAAGAGGCTTGCTTCGAGTGGCAAAGTATGGGCAGGTGAGGGCAGGGGAGTCGGATGGAGTGGCGCCCTGCACTTCTGTCCGGCGAGCGCCAATCCCCAATCCTGACTCTAACCGTAAAGCCGTAACGCTATCTCTGAAACACGCCAACTTCACGATGGGTGCTGCGATAGGGGTAGCACTTTTTTTTCCCTTGATGAGGGAAAATGTCTATGACCGATGGGGCTTCTCGACTGAGGGACTACTACCCAACCATCGTACCAGGTATTGTTTTTTACGGGTACGTACCATGGATGTACATTTGTATTTTTCGATAGGAACCTACGTAGAGCATGTGTGTTTCTTCGCGCTAAACCGTTATTTCTACCCGTCGACACCCAGCACAAACAATCAGTGTCCGTGCCGATTCTTCAACCCTAGAGAGATACAAGCTCTGTGGTCACAAAACCACGACACAAGAAGTACCACTACGATACTTCGTTGTGCAGTAAGCAAGAGTAGGCAATGCAATGCCATGTCGTCATTCTGCATACGACAGGCACGACATACACATTCTATGCACAGGATTGCTCGTCGGGCGAAGCGCACCCGGTACACTTTTTCTCGAAGACATTTTTTGGGCGACATACTATTTCGGGGGACCACGGTAAATAGGACCTACGGCACACACAAAAACCTACATATTTACCCATGTTTACTAAAAATAGCAATATTTGGTCCTATTAACTATGGTCCCCCGTAATATTCGTAGTAGCACAAATCTTCTCCGGTGAGTATATAGCCTCGGGAGTTTGCAGGTGAACACCCTACCGCGACCACCCTTTTTTTTTTAAACCTGTGGTCAGGCGGTGGCCCCTCGCAGACCGAAGCGCTATAAGCTGGTATGCCGGACGGCGGCGTTCTTCGGGTGCATACGGTTGTACGGGGTTAGGTGTCGGTGTCCTCTTGAGTGGGTTGGTTGCACAACAACACGCAACACAAAAAAATGCTGCGCTGTTTCGAAACTGACGGAAAACAGTTCACAATGTTTTTTTTTTTTTCTTTTCTTTTTTTCCATTTCGACACATGTAAAAATGCCATGTGCTCCACTGCGATCCCTCGTGGCGCCCACAACCGCCCTCATCCAAGACGTGGTAACTAAAGAGACTCTTCCCCTTCCCCCTCCCCCCCCCCGACCCCCCCCCCCCCCCCCCCCCCCCCCCCCCCCCCCCCCCCCCCCCCCCCCCCCCCCCCCCCCCCCCCCCCGCTCCCCCGAACCCCAAATCCCAAACCCCGCTTCGAAAACGCCCCCCCGCAACAGCCGAGGAGAGTGGAGCTCTAAGGCCGGCTGTTTTCCCGCCGAGCTGTCCTCTCTCCCTTACCTTTCCGCGGGACCGCCGCTGCCGCCACCACCACCACCACCACCACCGACATCGCCAAAGTCGTCGCCGCCGCCGCCTTCGAGAACGCCTGCTTCCCTGGACAGACACGCCTCCTCCCAGTTCTCCCCACGCGCCACCCCCGCCGCTGCCGGCGCCCCCGGCGGCATCTCGGTCGGCGGCCGGGCGTCGCTTAGACAGTCGCACGGCGCGGAAGCAGCAGCAAGAGAAACGCAGCAGCAGCAGCAGCAGCAGCAGCAGGCAGGAAAGGGGAGCCTGCGAGAGAAGATAGGCGGGGCGGTGGCGGCCTTTGGGACGGGGGGCGGCGGCGGCGGCGGCGGGGGGGGGGGGGGGGGGGGGGGGGGGGGGTTGGGGCGATGCGTCCCCGGACGGGCAAGCGGTCACCGATGAGAGCGTCAGTTGGTGAGCCCGCTTGCACGCTATGACACATACAGGGGTGCACGCCTTTGCAATTTTTCTGAGACTCCTCCTATCTTGAAGAGCTCTACATCTCCAAAAAAAAAAATATATATATATATATATATATATATCTTTTTTTTTTTAATATTACACTTTTTATCCTTTTTTGTTGTTTTGTTTTTGTTTTACAACATGTACACTTTATGCCCCTTTTGGGAACGCAGACTCTTTTTTGGGTACAGACTGCTTACAATTTGAGCGGTTCGTCCTCACCTCGGGACTGCGGCGTTAAAAGGGGTTATATTTATTTCATTTCATTTCATTTTTTTTTTGTTTCAGTTTAGTTCATGTTTTAATCCTCCGGCGGCGGATTGGTAAAAAATTAAGCTTAAGGTCACCGCACACCCACGTTCCAATTCCGTGCCGTGCGTCAATTTAACCCGTAGCTCCCGTTGCAACATCAGAACAGGCTGCTGTTACCACTGGCGCTTGGGCACGTTGACCCGACCCCTGACTCGCCCCCGAGAGGGGCAGGTGCGGTGGAGATAAGCCACCCGGGAGAGTCATCTCATCTCCTCCGGGTGGTGTGGGACTCGCGCGGAGCTCACCCACTAACTAACAAGCTACAGTAGGCTAGGAGGCCTTCCCGATGCGCAACGACGCCATGGCCTAGGTCTGTGAAAACGAAAACTGTTGTAAAAGCCAAAACGATATTGAATGGGTCTTCAGTCTTCAGAAGCCCCAGCAGCCAGAACTAGTTCGGCCGAAGAGTGCAGCCAATACCACTCTGGGTGTCTGTCAATATAAGGAACGGTTAGTTTTCGTATTAATGTCTTAACGATTCTTATATTTCTGGCCATGTTGGTACTCCCTATCGTAGAACGCGTTTTTTTTTTTTTTTTTTTTGGCGCCTTAGTCTGGAGGCTTTTTTTGGAGGCCGGGGACACGATGGCGCGGCCCCCTTTCGAGTGACGATTGATTGGTTTTGAGGGTGCGAACGGCGGGTGGTATTTGTTGCCGCTTTTGCTCGAACAATTCCGCACTAATTGCAAGAGTAGTGCACGCGCCGGACAGCATCACGATCTGGAAGATCTATGTTGCCGTAAAAACAAGGCATGAGATACAAGATACCACAGCATAGCACCTCCCACCCACCCCCCACCCCTCCCCCCCCCCTCCCCCCCCGCCCCCCCGATAAATACCTGAAGCGCTGACTCGCGGTCTTAATCCCCCCCCTGCTCCGTCCGTCTCGAAAGGGGTGCGTGGTCAATGGTCAAATGACTAAAGCAAGCAACAAATGAGTACGCCCCCCCCCCCCCCCGCCGGTGCTCCGTCTGGAAAGGGATGCGTGGTCAATGGCCCAATGACTAAGGCAAGCGTTAAATGAATACGCCCCCCCCCCCCCCCCCCCCCCCCTCCCCCCTTCACTCCTCACGCAGCCGCTTCAATCTGGGTAGCGTCGGGCTGCCCAGCGATCATTGGGAGTGGGTCGGCGGGTGGATGATCGACTCCGAGGCCGAGGCGTCCGCCGACCCCGACGGCTGGGTCTACGGCCGCACCACGTCCGAGATAGCGGACATCGCGCGCGGCCGCAGCCGCCCGAGTAGCTCTAGCGGCGACGAACACCACTCCCTCCAGAGGAGCGCCGCGAAGTCGGGCTCCACGTCGTCCTTGACCGCGTTCGGCGGCGGGGGTTCGGGCGGCGGAACCAGCGGTATCGGTTTCAGAGAAGGTCTGGGCCGCGCATCGTCGTCTTTGATTGTGGTGGGGGCTCGCAGTGAAGGAGGGAGTGGGGGCGGCGGCGGCGGCGACGGCGGCGACGGCCGCGAGGGGGGGTAGAGTATCACCGCACGCCGCTACTGGGCAGGGGAGCGACGGGGAAGCAGCCCCAGCTCGTCCGGGTTCTTCTTACTCTCCTGCCGGCGCCGTCGTCTCGAAGGGAGGTCGGGCGCCTCACGACGGGGCGACGGGTAGAGGCGTTGGTAGCGAGGGAGGCGTTGGTTTGGAGAGAGGGGCGGCGGCAGTGGGAGCAGGGAACGGCGTGGGTGGTGGGGGTGGGGGGGGGGGGGGGCGGCGGGGGCGCGGTCTTGAGGAGAAGGAGGCTCGCGAGGCTGAGGATGGTGACGAGCGTCGACGGCGCTCGGGAAAGCACGAGGAAGTTCTTGGAGATGATGCGACGGTAAGGGGGGGGGGGGGTTGTGGGGGAGGGGGGAGGGGCGGGGGGGCAGGAGGGAGGGGGGGGGGGGCGGGGGGGAGAGGGGGACTGTTGCAGCCCCGCTCGCGTTGTTGCAGGTTATTTTAGCAACGGTACCGGGAAGGGCGGTGTGGGGGACGGGGAAGGGAAAAGCGAAAAGGGAGAGGGGGGGGGAGCGGGGAGGCGAGGGGGGGGGGGGGGGGAGGGTCTGCTTTGGTTCCGCTGTTTTTCTTTTGCAGGTATTGTTTTTAGCTCGGCTTGCCGAAGGGCTTGACGGAAAAATCGACTGATTCGCGCCGAGCTGTGTGTGTATCAGGAGCCGCCTCTCGAGTGTGTCCAACCCCCCCGCATGACGCGCCCGGTGATCTGCTGTGCGCGGTGGACTGCTGTCGTGGGTGTGCAGGCTCTGCAGCCTGGAGATCTTGGTGCGCAAGCTCAGCCGTCAAGTGGTTACCCTGCATCGCCAGGTGCGGAGTTAACCCCTGTTACCACGGCATATCGCTTGCAGGAGCGATTCCGCGGGGGATTGGGGATTGCGGGGGACCATAGTAAATAGGACCAAATATTGTTAGTGAAAATAGGGAAACATATAGGATATTGTGTGTACCGTAGGTCCTATTTACTATGGTCCCCCGTAATAGTTCCAAGTAAGTTTTCACCCACTTCCAGCAGCGATTCCGCGCTAGAACGAAGGGCCATAGTAAATAGGACCAAACATTGTTAGAAAAAATAGGGAAATATATAGGTTTTGTGTGTACGGTAGGTCCTGTTTACTATGGTCCCCCGTAATAGTTCCAAGTCGGGTGCAGTTCTGGCACGGATTTTTGAGCGAGAATGTTTTACGCGGTAGTTCGGCTGGCGCGAGGCCCTCTAGCCTTTAGCCAGGTCTTGGGAGAACCTGCGGCACCACACATGTCGGGGAAGGTAGGAACGTTTCACAGCTTCGGACAGATCAGATATATCATTCCCACTTCATGACGATCTAGATCCTTCGAGGCAGATCTTTCCCCGACCTTGAATGATCTAGCTCATGCTTCCTGGTGGGGCCCGTATAATCTGCATGGTCTAGCACATGTTTCATGGGATGGATCTATCTGCCCTATAAGGCAGATCCTGCGCAACCTCTCGCAACGGCAGGTGAGGAACTACTGTAGATCATCTATCTGATCTGTACATAGATAGATAGATAGATAGATCATGATCTATCTGTAGGTGATATGTCCCGGTTGGGGAACGTTTGGGCGTGACTACATGAACACTACTCTGTCCTAAAATATCGGGACCGTCTCGTTTGGATTAAACATTCGTATACGCACGGGTGATAAGATAGATAGCACACCCCCTGGGACAATTTTTCGGAGCCGATTTTTTTTCCAAACCATGCCTTATGAGCGTACTAGGGCTCACACAACGAAAACGCTGGCTTTGGAAAGATGGCGATGGCGCCTTTGTTTCAGTAGGCTCATCGCTCGGCGTTCGCAGTTTTTTCCCACCAGTTTGTCGGGAAAAAAAAAAAAAAAAAAAAGTCGAAGGTTGTCCCGGGGGGGGGGGGGGGGGGGGTGTACAGACAACATGGTTGAAAAAAAGTACACTCGAACTTAAACCCCAACCCTAATGACCCCGACCGCCTGGGATTTTTTTCTCGGAAAATGAAGATGTGCTGAGGAAGGAGTCAGGCCGACTATTAAGGCGATCGAAATCCAGACTCCAGACCAGTTTTTTTTCTTTGTGGTGGTGAAAGCCTTTCGGCTTATTTTTTTTTTCTTTCTGTTCCACTATTACGCGGGGGGGGGGCATCGTAAATAAGAGCAAATATTGTTGTCGGCCAAAAAAAAATAGGGAAATGTTTCGTTTCTTTGTGTGTACCGTAGGTCTTGGTATTCACTATTACGGGGGGACCTTATAGTAAATAGGGTCGAATATTGTTCGTAAAAATAGGTAAACATGTAGGTTTTTGTGTAAACCATAGGTCCTATTAACTATGGACCCCCGTAATAGTAAAAAAAAAAATACCGTCATGTCAACCATGGTGCTCGCCTCACAACAGCAGCAGCGCGGGTCGCTGTTGTGCAGCACGTGGAGGGTGGGTGAATGGTCCACTGAGGGCGGTTAGTGGTCCGTGTCTGGAGTTCTCCATGTACTTATCAACTTTTCGCTAGACTCTTAACAGGAGGTCGTTTCCGATGAGAACAAGTTGATAACAGAAGATGGGCCGTGCTCTCACGTCCCGAGCCGAACCCCTCCAGACACAGGCCACCTGCGGCCCTGAACTTGGGCGCCGAGGAGGCCCATAATCGAAGGAGCATGCATCCATGGGCGCTTTTTAGCGTGTAGTCCGTGCTCTTCTGAGGCGAGGACTCGCGGCGGCGGTGGCGGTGGGTGGGTGGGTGGGTGGGTGGGTAGGTGGGTGGGTGCTGCGTGCGAAGTATCACCTCTTTTCTGTGGGCAGAGCGTTCCAGGCACATACACGAACGGCCCGATCACCACCGAGGACTCTGCTCGCGGGTTTCTGCACGAGGAGGGGAAATCCTGGTGGAATTGATGGATTCCGATCCCTTGATAGTCGGGCGGGCCTTAGGATGGACTATCAACCATTGTGTTGAAGCCGGGCACGACCGGGCCGACGAGTCGTATGCTCTGCTGCCAATGTGCGGAATCTGCGTCGTCATTTTGTTCTCTTGAAAGACGCGTGCTTGACCACAGAAAATTCCGTGAAAAATCTGTGGGGTCGTTCCTCCCATGGCCAAGCATCCACCCACCACCCGCGCCGCCCAATAACTTGCGGAGGGCGGGGATGTGCCCGCGCAACCATGTCATCGTTTCCGTATGAACTCCCCACTCTCATTATCCGTTTTCGATCAATTCTATCTTTCGAAAAAAAAACTCTTTTCGGCTTTCTTGCAAAGCTCTGATTTCCATCACCTTTTCAAAAGAAAACGGCTTTTCGCTGTTCGTTTCCGCGGTCGAAAAATATTCTACGCTCCTAGGTTCATTCGGCCTTGACTTTTTCTTGTCGAGGGGTGTGTAGACTTCGGCCCCGCTTCTCCCCCGAACCTTATCCCTAACAGTAAGGAGGAAGTAAGCGTGAAAAGCAAAAAATATTATACCTGGTCTGGAACAACTCACACATCGGATAGATAGATCATCTACAGATGGATCATCTATTAATTGATCATCTATGCGGTAAGGAGGTTAGTGAGTATGAGAGCGAAATACTCATGCCACGCTCACCGGGGGTACCAGACTTGAAAATGGGGGCATGTATTCGCGGTCAGAGTTGTGCGTGGAACAGCTCACCCGTCGAACAGATCATCTACAGATACCACTCTGTCCCTAAGTATGAGGACCGTTTTGATAGGGTATTAGTGTACAACAGTCCTTGTATTTTGGGACAAGAGCTGGTAGATCATCTAGATCATCTGTACCGTAACCTGCCGCTATGAGTTGCTGTGCAGGATCTGTGTTAGTACAGATCCCAAAGAGGAAAAACACGTCCTACTGCTGTGAATCACGCAGGATTTACTACGGCCACAACCCGGCAACCTTTTCTACAGATCATACCAGGTGCATATCATAAAATCTAGATTTTTTCGACGTGTAAATCCTCGGGGGGGGGGGGGGGGGGGGGGGGGGGGGGGGGGGGGGGAAATTGAGGTCCAACCTTATCAACCATACGGACCCCCATATTGTGTTTGTATTTTGGTGAGACATGCGCAACGTATCCAAGCTAGCAGCCAGCTCTTTGGTTATGTAAGACCGGTATGTGGGAAAAACGTAACGAGCGCCAGAATAGTTGGTGGTCTCTAGCAGGAGTAGGAACGGTGCGCTCCGTCTCGAGAGAGGTGCGTGGTCAACGGTCAAATGACCGAGGCAGCCAAAAAATGAAACACCCACCCCCCCCAACGTTGTAGGGATGCGAGGGTCTATGGTCGTACGACCGCGGCCATGCGTGACATCGAGTACACCCCTCCCTCCCAACACCTAACGTTTCGCTTCGCGCTTGGTGTAAGCAATGCCTTGCCTGGTCGACGAAAACCCGAACTGCTCCGTCCAGGCATTGTGCGTAGGATTGCGAGGGTCTATAGTCAGACAGACTACGGCGGCCATGCATGACAATGAATACACCCCGCCTCACCCACCCCCCCCCTCCGCCCCCGCCCGCCCCCGTTTTCATCCTTCGCTGGTGTGTTTGAAGGTGACGGGTATGGAAGGACAAGTGGCCTTTCTCGCCCCTCTGCAGCCCAAGCTGAGGCAAGCCTGCGCCCTGGGGAGGATGGACCGGCAGCGGGGGAACGAGTTCCAGAAAAAACTCATAGAGGTGGGACGAGCGAAAGCACGTTTTTTAGTTGGGTCGCGACTTGGTTGTCATCGCGCAGTGGCAGCGAAGAGACCTCGCGCCGCTGTGGACGGGAATATAGTGATCGTTTGAACCTTAACATGAAGACCAAAATATCCTTGTGTTTCCGTCCAGGGTGCTACATACCACTTTATCTCTGGCCGTTAATATAAGGACCGGTTGGTATTCATGTTGATGTTTAAACCGTCCCTATATTTTCCGCTCAGAGGGGTGGTCAATATGAGGAGGCGAGTCTCCTTTTTGGGGTGCGCCAAGGCCTCTTCTTCAGCGTTAATGTACCGGTTTTTAATTTATGGGGGCGGTCAATCAAGGGGTCAAACCGCGGTCTCCTGTGATGGCGTACTTGAGACACCACGAGTTATTTTTTTACGCGAAAGGGGAATGGAGTCTACGCGCCGACAAAACCGGTTGGTGATGGTTCGTCGATCTCAGCGCACGGATTCCCGCTCCACCAGTCTCGTCCTCGGAGGGGTTCGGCCGAGTCTATCGAGTAGCGAGCACGTCTAATAATGCGGCATGTGGAGGGTATCTGGGTGTTCTTTGGTGTGTGACCCCCCCCCGCGCGCTCAATTCACTCGTCGCTGTCGTTCCATATGTAAAAAAAAGTCCGCCTCACAAGCGGTTCTTAGCAGGATGCAGCTCCCCCTTCTCGCGGCGCTTCGCAAAGCTTGGTGCAAGCAATGTCTGCCCGGTAGGTGAAGACCCGACGTGCCCCGTCCCAGCATTGTAGGGATGCGAGGGTGTACGGTCATACGGCTGCGGCCATGCATGGCATGAGTATACCCCCCCCTCCCCGCGCGCGCGCGCGCCCCCGCCCGCCCCCGCCGCCTCACAATATTTTTACGTTTTTGTTTGTTCTCCACCGTTGTCTAAAAACCGGCTGCCCTGCTGCAGGCGGAAAATGAGCTCAAGGTTCTCAGGCGGTGCATCGACACCACCTCAACCGCCGCCGCCGCTGCCGCCGCCGCCACCACCACCTCTTCCACCGACACCGCCCCCCGCCCCGCTCCCCCAACAGCCACCGCCTCCTCCGACCACAGTCCAGCCCCTCAGAATTTTCCGGGTTGGGTTGGGGGCTTGGCTCATCGTGCGGCAGGAGGGTTGGGGCGGCGCCCTCCCCCGCCTCCTGTTCCCGCGCCGGGGTTTGTAGAAGATAAGGGGGTTACAGCCTCGGCAGGGAATTTCGACGCTGGTGGAGGGGATTCGGGCGCTGCGGTATAGTGTAATGTAGAGTTGTGGTTGGTGTTTATATAACCCGGCCTGGGGGCTGTCTATTGTAGGGCACAGATGTTGTGGTTTTGGTGGGTGGGTGGGTGGGTGGGTGGGTGGGTAGGTACCCTACGGGAGATGGGAGGAAAGAGTTTTTATTTCCACCTTTGATGCGTGAAAGAGGGTGGCAGAGAGGACGCGGAGGCGCGGTGCGTCGAATATGTACTTCGTACGTGCTTCGTTACAAGGATTGATTACCCTTGGGCTGGGTGTACGGTCTGTATTTTACCGCGCGGGCAGCTCAGGAGGTTATTGCCTGCCTGATATACGTTTTCTGTGTAGTTGTCCTGTGTGATCTGCGCAGTGAGAAACCTCCTTGGCTGCTACCGCTATGAATCAGGTACGGCTGTACCGGTATACCAGGTGTACCTCCATTCTAAGGATTGCTTGCCCTGGGCTGGGTAATCGATCGAGCTTTAACCCCGTGTAGCTCATGAAGGCACACGTTTTAACACCGTAACGTTTTTCTGTGTTTTTGTCCCCCTGAGTGATATGCGCAGCGGGAAACCTTCGTGCCTGTCGTCTGGTATATATCGGGGGACCATAATAAATAGGACCTACGGTACAAACAAACACGTATACATTTCCCTATTTTTTATCTGACAATATTTGGTCCTATTAACTATGGTGCCCCGTCATAGTAGGTACCAAGTGCGGCTGTACCGGTCTATGCCTGGTGTCTATAGTTTGTCGGTCCGCTTGTGGTATGATATTTTTACGTTTGTACAAATATTTCGTGAAGTTCTCAAATTTTGGACTCGCTGTCGCTCTCAGGAAAAGGCAAAAAGGCGACGCACGCCTCGCGCTTCGCGTTCCGCGTCCTTCGGTGCCGACCGGCGATTTACAAATTTGATACCACGTTGTGGGGCTTCCTTCACAGGGGGACAATATAGTCCAAAAAGGCAGGACAATGTTGGCAGCGTTGATCATCCGGGGCAGCCCGCGCTGTTGGGACAAAGCCGTGGCATTTTTTCACACCTTGTAACAGATTATCGATTTCCCACACCATGATCTAGATATTTCAAAGCAGATGGATTCCCGTTCTGTAGAATCTAGCTACTATTACGGGGGTCCATGGTTAATAGGACCTATGGTATACATGAAACCCTATATATATTACCTATTTTTACTGGTCCTATTTATTATGGTCCCCCGTAATAATAATATTTTTCCGGATGAGCTAGTTCCTCAGGGGCGGCGGCGAGCGTGCCGAGACGTTTTTTTTTCTCGCGAGGCGGTGAACGTTTCCGGCCGCTTCCACCCCCGTGTGTTTGCGCTCGCCGGCATACGGTTTTCACCGGGAAGGGGCTCGTCGCGTGCGCCCTTGAAGTGACTTTTTTTGTTGATTTTGCTTCGTTTTATGTTTTTTGCTGGGTGCGATTTCCTCCCGATGTTTTTCTTCTTTTTTAGTTTCCTGACTTTTGCTTTATTTATTCCACACCTCGAACATATCATCTGGATATTTCCAGGCTGGGGTGTGTGCTCGGTAAGTTGTCTACCAAAGCCCTCGGTAAGGTTCGGTATGGCCTCAGTACCCTACCGAACACCTCGGTATATGATTCGGTACGAACTCGATACCGGTACCCGACACTTCGGTATATGTTCGGTACGCCCACCAAAAATACTCCGGATATATATCGGTTTATGTATTTTTATGTATACGAAACCCTACCGAACAAACGTACCCTTGAAATGATTTTATCAAAAACTGTAGTACAAGTTTTCCTGAGTTAGATCCGTACTTACACAGATAGATCCTGCACAGCGTTTCACTGCGGCGGGATGCGATCTAGATGAACTACTGTTGATAGATAGATAGATAGATAGATCGTGATTTGAGCTACTTTGTGCACTTCTTTCGTGTCCGAACCCGGCCCTCGAGCTGCATTGTTACACTGTGCAGCAGTACCCGCCTCCATAAAACGCCCCAAGATTGTTCATTAATAGGCTCCTCCCTTTTACTCGCCGTCTTTTCCACTTGCGATTTATTATTGTTGTCGTGGGCCGTTCGAAAACAACACAGACCCTGGGATGTATTTCGAGTCCGACGGACTCGCTTGAACTTTCCGCCCCGAAGAAATCTCTCAGGGATCAGAAGAGCGGAGCCGGGAAACGAGGGAGGGGTACACATGTCATGCATGTGGCCGTAGAGTTGTATGGGGTCATATACCCTCGAATCCCTACAATGCCGGGACGGACCACATCGTGTTTTTCGCGGGAGGTCGGAAGGGGAGAGGCGTGTCCTCATTTCTTGCTTGTCTTGGTCATTTGACCGTTGACCACGCATTCCTTTCCAGACGAAGCACCGTTCCTACTTCTAATAGAGACCCGCCACACACAGTGGGCGGGGGTACTCGTGTCTTGCAAGGCCGTAGTCGTACGACCTTACGACCCTCGCATCCCTACAATGCCGG